>JAEQBH010002437.1:0-494561 GCA_016808115.1 Tetrastigma voinierianum
GAGAACTATTTGAAGGTTCTCATGCCATGTCTTGAAGTTTGTGCCATTTAGCATAGGAATAGAATTAATCTTTGGCATTAATGTTTAGAAGCGGAACTAGTATTTGAATCGAGAGAACAATAAACAAGCAAAACAAACTCATAAGGCCTTGAAAACAAAAATAAATTCGAATAAAGGCAAACCCCGTCTCAAGATATCAGGACTCTCTATTAATATTTTATCTTTGGATAAAAAATATTAACTTGTAAGTGATATCTTGGTTTGAAATAATCAAATGCATTAATAAGAACATATCGAATAATAAATCTTCCTTTGGGCCAATTTATTATTCATATGTAAAACCAAATAATTATCACGCGTTTATTACCACAAGTGTCGCATTTATTACCACAAGTGTACATGCAATTCTGTTAAATATTAATTTTCCTTTGGGCCGATTGATATTCACATAAGTTACATGCATATAATCTTGTTATATTTTGAAATAAAATTAATTTTCACCAAAGTGGTCACTTTGGTGACATATTGTGTTAATTAACTTATCTCAAAATATATATATTTAAACACCTATATTTGAATGTAAATTTTCGTAAATACACTTTAACAATAACATAATTATATTTAAATGACTAACTTAAACAGCCAGTTGGCCTTGCCTTAATGGTGGTCAGGTGCATGTTCCACACTGGAGGTCTAGTGATTGAATCTCAGTAAGACCCTTCCCTCCTTTTTTATTTATTTTTATTTTTGTTTAAAACAAGACAAAATATAAAGAGACCAAATACTCAGACCAGGATTCGAACCAGAGACCTCGCATTGCAAACCTTTGCAAAATACCACTGAACCAACGCACCGTTTTGTGAATAGGTGTGTCTGAATAAATATAAAAATATATGTCGTATGAACCGAACAGAACAGATTCGGAACCAAAAAACACAGAACATAACAGAAACTGATTCTACATTTATCTTGAACTTTTAAAAAATGTATAAAATCAATCGTATGTCCAAAATTATGAAATTTATATCGTTGGACTCGTAATGAGATGTAGAATTTTCTGTTACAAAATTTTTCCATAAATATTATACTTTTGGAAAAAATATTTTTGGCCCTAAAAGAAAAAATCTTTTTCTAACTTATTCTCAATAATTCAACATGAAACCGCTACGATACGAATGAGATTAAATTCATTATGTAAAACATCACAAACATGAACATTCATATTGAATCATCAAGAATCAAAAATCTTTGGATTTACAGGCGTACCTTAATCCATAACAAAATATTAAAATATTTGAATCTGAGTCTTAGGCTTTATGATCTTTCAGATCTGCACTGGTTATCTGTCTAATATTTATCTCTGACAATGGGAATAAGAAGAATTGAAAATCATTGTGTGATCTGGGGACCATGACCCCCATTTACAAACAATCGTGTCTGTTTATAAGCAAGTCCACGTACGTGCATCAAACAATTCTTTGTTTATATCTGGAGTCCGTCTGTCGTAATTTATTTTAGTCCATCATAAAATAGAAATTACGCTTCATCTCTACATTAATGCCCACACTTTATAATATATTAATTAAGGCCCCAAAACTTAAATTAATCACTTTAATTAGCCTAACTTTATTTGATAGCCTATAATTCACATTTATTTAATATATCAGCCCAAATATTTAATTTTACTCCAACAAAGATTTCCATCTCACTTGTTTTTTGTCAATATTACTGAACCAAAATCCACAAGGCAATGTTGAATCAATGTATTGTGATGAGTATCTTAAATACTCATTTTATCCGCATGTTTTGTTTAGGTTTTAATAGTTTTATGCTATAAATAAGAGCCCTAATGCTCAATTTTCTCAATTTTGTGTTTAGGCCAACTATTGAGCGGAAACGAGTGAAATCGAAGAAAAATAGGCAAAGTCATCATGCAGTCGCGACAAACATGTGATCATTTCGCCTGCGTGGTGTCCTTCTATGGCTTCCTCATTGTCGTGGGTAGATTATAGACTCCGAGAGCTTTTTGTAGATGCGAAGATCGCGTGATTCAGAGTCCAGATGAAGAAGTTATGAATGAGTTTTTAACATGAATTTTTGGGCAAAAGCGTGAGTAACTCACGCTGAGGCTTGAGCCACTCACGTTGCAATGTGTCTCTACCTCAAATGCATCATAACCGAGATTGCATTAAGTAGTGAAATCCAACAAAGTCACATGTAACCCACAAATATCTCTCTATTCTATGAAACATGACATTTTATTCATGGTCTAACCTTGTGTATTTCTCAACCACAAATTAGGTCCTGAATCATGTTAATGGTGATCAATCATCAACAAGCATTAAGAATTGAATAGAAAATTCAATATATAAGAAATCCAAACATCAAAGATTACAAATCAAAGTTTAACACCATAGTTCATTGTTTGGACTACATCAAAACCCTTGAAACTGAGATTAGTTCATGGAGAAGGGAAATACAACAAAGGAAAAGAAAGAAAACATAAAGAGGAGAAGAAATTGTAACACCCCAAATTATACCCTAACAGTTTTATAACGTGTTTTGGGTGTAATAAAAGTAAATGTATATTTTTCGGAATAAAATAATGCTAAAAATAAAATAAGAAGAATTCGGAATTAATACAAGAATTAAGGGTAAATTAGTAATTTACCAATTCCAGTTGAATTATTAATATATGAAGATTATATGTTAAAGTGAAAATAAGATAAGTTAAGTTAATTAGAAGGAAGTTGAAGGACCAAATGGCAAAATGGAATTTTATGTAAAATTTTGGATAAGACCAAACAAGGCCTTAAGAAATATCTCATTTTTGGCTTTTGGTTAGGGCAAACCGGTTGAGAGAAAAGGGGAAGAGACGAGAAGAAGAAGAAGAAATAGAAGAAGAAGAGGAGTGCAAGAAAAGAAAAGGTATGGAATGTTTGGAACTTTTGTATGGAATACTTGGTTGGAATTGTTTAGAACATATATGGAATTCATGTTTGGGTTAGGAATTTTTCCAACCAAATTCTTTATCTTATATGTAGGTTAGGAAAAAGCACCAGCTTATAAATGTGTTATACGTTGTTTGGTTTGGTTGGGATCCTCGATGGAGGAAAAATTTGTATAAAGAAAATATTGGGTTTTAAGAGTGTTTATTTCTTTTTTAAACCCACGTTTTTCTTGGCCCATCGTTGGGTATCCTCATTCAAATTAAGTGATTTAAATTTTTTGGGTAAACTATGCTTCTAGGAGAACAATCTCACAAATAAGTATATCCAAATTTGGAGCGTGGGCGCAGAAAATTCGTCGAGTGAGGCTCTGTTTTGGGTCAGATACGATACAATTTCTTCGAAACGGTTTTGTATTTAGGCCATAAGTTGAGTTTCACTTATCCAAATTTCTGGGTAAACTAGACTTCTAGGAGACCAAATCTCCATGAAATATGTATATCCAAATTTGGACCCCTATTAGACTCAGAAAATTCGTCAAAGTAAGAGAACAATTCTGTCTCTGAAATCTATTTCATAACAGTCCCCTGAACTGGAGTAGTTCCTATTGTTTAAATCATAACTTGAGTTATCTTGGTGAATGAGGTGATTGAATTCTCACACAAACTAGACATGCAGGAGACAACTGTCATGAGTGTGGTCAAATTATGTCTCTATCCTTCCTAGAAAATTTTCAAATATAGAATGAGAATTCCATATTCTATTCACAGGCGTCGGGAGCAGTTCTGAATGTTTAGACCATATCCCAAATTAAAAGTCAAATGACATGATTTTTAACCGCAAAACTTAAGACATAGTAGTATATTGAGTTAGAAGATCACTTTTTCTAACAATCCTGTTTACAGGGTCAAAATTGTAGTTGAAAATGGACTTAGGAATTGCCTCAAACTGTTCAAGCATATTTGGTTATGAAAATTGAAATTGTATAAAAGTTATATAAATGTATTGTTATATAAAATAATGCATCATAGTAATATGATCATGATAACATGTGTTATGAAAGCTAAAGAGAATACATGTATAATTTTTTTATATGAAAAGTACAGTTAAATGTTTGTAAGAGATCATTTGATAATGAATATTTCATAATTATACATGATATCAGTAGTTATTCATGTATATGGATATTTTTCTAATACTTGAAGATTGTTAAAGAGAACATAATAAAGCGATTGCACCTTGTGGCCAAGGGTAGTTGGATAGGTAGGCATGTCTGAGGATCTGATTCTTTGTAACATACAGTTTATAGATATCGAGGCCCTGTTTGGGTCAATGACATAGATCCCGTTTGGATCATTATAGCGGAACTGTTTGTTTCTTACAGATAGAGATCACTGTCATGTACAATGATAGTATCTTCGGGTACATACAGTTATTTCTCGTATCCACTTTTAAGGTATATGCAGGCATGAAACATAAAAGAAAATGACAACAATATGCAAATGATTTGAATATGATAAATGACATTATATGACATGATATGAGAAGCATAACATTGCTATGTGATGACAAGTATACTGTGACAAGAACAACAAACGAAATGTATATGAACAATGATAAGTAAATATGAAGTATGTATAAGCATGTGTAAATTACATGTATGAAATATGCATAAGCATGGGTATAAGTATATGATGTGTTAAATGTATATGCATGTTTTTAAAGTGTGATGATCCTTATTAGGGAATTAGATCCACAGTATTTATTCCCACTAAGCTACTAAACAGCATGGGTGTTTCATACGTGTGATATAGAAGAAGGAACTAGAAGCCGGGACACGTATCGTGACAAAGGTCGAGACAATACTAGGTACCCATTAAAAACCTCTATGGTCTATTTTGTATATGTATTTGTTTTTGTAAACAATGTAAATTTTTATATGTTGAACACTCCCATTTATGGAGTTTGAATATATTTTGTAATCCGCTGCTACAGAATATATTTCAAGTTTAAATGTTTAACAGTATAGGAATGAACAAGTTTATAGTAAATAAGAATTAAAAAAAAAAAAGAAAAAAAAAAGACACCCTAGCCTGACACCGGGTGTCGAGTTGGGGGTGTCACAGAAATAGCCTATATGGAAGATGAATGCTCAGTCTCCTCTTCAAATTTTCCTTTTCTTCCCCAAAGAGAGCTTTACCCTAGGGTTTAGAAACCATAGGGGCTTCCCTCTTCCAGCCGTCGAACTCCCCTTGCTCTCGAAATCTTCCCCTCAAAATGCCCTAATTCGATCCCTTTACGCCAAAACCAATCTAGCGGAAGAAATGGGCTTTGGCAAAGAAAATGGGTCTCATCGTCATCTTTGTAATGTGATGGAGTTGGTGCTCTTTTGTGTGTGAAAAAATGGGAAGCTCTTTGGAGGAGGAAGCCAAACCACAAAGAGGTGTGAAAATACTCTGCTTGGGCGTGAAAATGCTCGCTGGAAGGCGTGAATACTCATGATGTAGTGTGTTTTCCGCAAAAGCGTGAGCAATCACACCTGCGTAGGTTCACTTATGCTTTTGCCGGGAATTTCATGTTAAAACTCTTCCTTCATAACTTCCTTCATCTGGACTCACGAATCACATATCTTTTTGTATGCGGGAAAGTCTCGAGAGTCTATGTCGCCCCATGTCAATAAGGGAGCCATAGAAAGACATCAAACAGGTGAAATTATCACATGTTTGCCTCGAAGCTACATGATATTGCATGATTTTCATGCCCGATTTACTCATTTATATAATAGTTGGCCTAATCACAAAATTGAGAAAATAGAGCATTAGGGCACTTATTTATAACATAAAACTACTAAAACCTAAACAATTCATGGGGATAAAATGAGTATTTAAGATACTCATCCACATTATAACTTAAAGTTGCAGTCTTTGCCTCCATTCCCCTTATAAAGGCATGTTCATGTCAGACAAAAGTTACATTCTGATATTGGATTAATGATCAAAGATTCTACATTGTAATTCTTTCTATTACTATTATTCTTCTACATTAGGCAAATAACTTAATTATAGGAAACTATTATATTATTTCCTAGTTTAGAGATATTTCTCTGTTAGGCAAATAACTTAATTATACGAATAGCTTGATTGTAGGATCTCTAATATCTCTATAAATATGTACATGTAAAGATACATAATTATTATGAATAAAAATATTATTCTCTGTTTTACAAGTTGGTATCGGAGGCCCGCGAGCCACAGTAAGTGTGCTTTGAATCAGCAAACCATGAGCAAGTCATATTACGAAACATCTGTCACGAATCTACCCCATCATTATTCAACCGCGAAGGTTCATCATTCGATTCGAGAATTGTATTGATAGAATAACTAAATCTGTGGTCTCAAATGTTAGAGATGTAAATTCTTGAGAAGGAGAAACTCTCCTTCATTAAGTGGCCACATCGCCGCCATAAGGAGAAAAATGAAGGCTATGAAAATTAATTCATCTGATCGGAAGGTCGAAAGATGGTTCTTGTGTCTATGTCCACACACACACCGGAGTGCAGACGTACATTATTACTTACCACCTGAAGATATTTGAAGCTCTGTCTAAAGCCTTTTATGATCGAGTGGATGAATTCTGAGTTTTACAACCCAGACAGAGGAGAAACTCTCTACCAAACAAAATGGCAGACCACTCTCTATATATTATGGAGAACTAACTAAAATCTTCAGTGAGTTGGATCATCGTGATAAAGTGGTCATGGTGGATGAGCCCGAGATGTGCATCCTATCGAAATTGTAGTGACAAAGGGATTACCATCTTTCTCATTTAGTTTAGATGGTGATTTCGAGCAAGTGCTTGTGAAATCTTGAGGAAGGATCTATCCACTGAGATTAGAAGAGTGTTATGCTTACTGTAGTTCCTTTGAGAAGATGTTCGAAGCCCGCGGGGTGATGAACGGACGTGGAAAATTACGAAGCTTACGGCCGTGGTGACTCGAGCTAGGTCTAATAAAATGGTCCCTCAGCACTAGCAAGACCAAAAGGCCCATCCATCCTAAGACTACTAATGGTAGCGACAAATCATCATACAAATGCACTGCTGTAGTCAGCGGTCATAAAAAGTCGATGCTATGAACTTGTGGAATATCCGGAATGGTGGGATCATAGCCATGATTACTGGAAGAAGAATTCCAAGAAGGCCTCTACTGCTACAATTGTTGAAACAAAGACAGAGGATGATAGCGGTGAAAAGTCCTCGGCATTTGCAGCAGTAGCAGGTAATGGTGGTAAGGTTTTAAATATTTCTACACCTGTTTCTAATAGTGCATGGATAATTGATTCTGGTGCTATGGATCATATGACATTTGATTCTAGACAAGTTTCACCTCTTAAATCTTCCTCACAAAATTATGTTTCCCACTTTGCCAATGGTACCTCAATTCGGTGTGGGGAAGGATCCTTGTCCCTCCACTAACACATTGAATTTAGATTCCTGTTTTGGTTGTTCCTCTTTGAATTATAATCTTTTTGTCGGTTTCTGAAATAACCCTTTGCCTTATTTTGTGTTGTCATTTTTGGCCTGAATTTTGTGTAATTTAAGGACATCGAGACAATGCGAGACGATTAGTTTGTGAGTGTTAAAGCGGGAAGGCTGTATTACTTGGACTTGGTGTCTAAAAGTTAAGATGAGTTGTGTCAAGCTTTAAAGATTAGGGGTTCTGAAAAAAAAAAAAAAAAAGGAAATTTGAGATATGGTTATGGCATTGACGTCTTGGGCATGCTTCTTTTGGTTACATGAAGAAATTATTTCCTAGTTTATTTGCAAACTTTGATGTCTCTAGTTTCAAATGTGATGTTTGTGAACTTACAAAAAGCCATCGTGCTTCGTTTCCATTAACCTTGAATAAAAGTCCAGTTCATTTTATGATTATACATTATGATGTTTGGGGCCCATCTAAATTTGCTACTTTGGATGGATCGCGTTGGTTTGTTACTTTTATTGATGATTGTACCGGGATGACTTGGGTATGTTTGATGAAGTCCAAAGCGGAAATGGCTTGTTATTTCAAAATTTTCATAAAATGGTTTGTAGTTAGTACAATGCACAGGTTCAAGTTCTCCGCAGTGACAATGGAGGTGAATATTTGAGTTTTGAATTGAAGCGGTATTTGGAAGCCCATAGAAACATTCATCAAACTACTTGTCTCAATACACCCCAACAGAATGGGGTGGCAGAGCGGAAAAATCGTCACTTGTTGGAGGTTATCCGTGCTTCATTGATAGAAACACATTTGCCTTTATCCTATTGGGGACAACACTTACCTCTGCAGCATATTTGATCAACCGAGTACCTTCCAGCACTATTGATTTCTAGACACCATCCCAGGCTCTCATTGAAGCAATTGTTGCTCCAGTCGGTCCAAACTTACCTCTTCATGTTTTTGGTTGTGTAGCATTTGTACATCTTCATAAGCGTCAGCGCAACAAGTTAACCCCTTGAGCATTGCGATGTGTCTTTTTAGGGTATGCTGCTTATCAAAAGGGGTACCTGTGCTATCACCCTCCAAGCAAACGAATGTTTGTTACAATGGATGTAGTTTTTCATGAAAACTTGATGTATTTTCACCACAGGCCTAAACTTCAAGGGAGCACCTGGAAGAAGTTCAAGCTCTGGGCCATGATTTTTATCTTTATGAGAGGGGAAACTCTACGAACACGGTAACAATTTGAATGGGGCCAAAGAGCATGTAGACAGTAATGAGAAAGCTGGTGAATTGGATTTGAGTGGTATAAATTTGGACCATAGTGGTGATGAATGTGATGAAGACCTAGACAATGAAGTTGTGGATCAACCTCCATCTGAATCTCTCACACCACATGCAACTGATACACCAAACCAATCGCTTGCTGAGGATGGTCTTGCTGTAGTGTATGAACCACCAAGAAAACAACTACCACCGCGTCAAACCAGAGGTATTCCCGAGCCCACATATGAACCGAACTTTTCCTGAGTAAAGTTAAATATCCATAGTCATTATGTGTCTAACCATAGCTTATCACGAGATCAAATAAGTCATTTGTAAATCAATTATCTTATCTATTCCTAACGATTGTCTGCGAGGAAGCCTTAGGCGACACAAGATTGGAAAGAGTGCTATGAATGAGGAGATGAAATCCTTGCAGAAGAATGAAACTTGGGAACTTGTTGATCGTCCTCCAGAAAGAAACCAGTTGGATGTCGATGGGTTTATACTGTGAAGCACAAAGCAGATGGTACAATTGAACGTTTTAAAAGCGGTAGTACCAAAGAGTACACCCAAACCTATGGAATTGATTATCTGAGATAGATTTGCACCTGGCTAAATCAACACGATTCGAGTCTTATTGTCTCCTAATTGAACTGGATTAGCCATTGCAACAATTTGATGTCAAAAGCGCTTTACGCATGGCGGAGTTGTCACGAGAAAGAAGTGTACATGGATTTTCCACTAGGGTGCATGATACCAGAAGTGCATTGTCGGAAAGTGTGCAAATTAAAGAAATCGTTGTATGGGCTAAAACAATCTCTAAGAGCATGGTTTGGAAGGTTCGCGAAGTCCATGAGGTCTTTTGGCTACCATCAGAGTAATTCAGACCACACTTTATTCTTGAAAAAACATCATGGTAAGATCACTGCCCTTATAGTGTATGTTAATGACATGGTGGTTACAGGAAATGACCCTGATGAAAGGAAGGCTCTACAAAGTTACTTGTCAAGCGAATTTGAAATGAAAGACCTCGGTTACTTGAAATATTTTCTTGGGATCGAAGTGTCTCCATCTGATAAAGGGATTTTCTTGTCTCAAAGAAAATATGCCTTAGATTTGTTGCAAGAAACTGGTATGTCAGCATGTCAACCAGCTGATACACCAGTAGAAGAAGGATTGAAGTTATGTGTTGAGACTAATCAGGTGCATGTTGATAAAGGGAGATATCAGAGGCTCGTTGGAAGATTGATGTAGTTAGCCTACACTAGACCAGATCTTGCCTATGCATTGAGTATTGTTAGCTAATTTATGCATAATTCTGGAGAACAACATATGAATGCAGTTATGCGCATTTTAAGGTATCTGAAGTCCGCTCCTGGAAAGGGCATTTTGTTCACTAAAAATGTAGATTGTCAAAGTGTGGATGCATATAGTGATGTTGACTAGGCTGGAGCAATAGATGACAGATGATCTACTTCGGGATATTTCACCTTTGTAGGTGGTAATCTCGTTACATGGAGAAGCAAGAAGCAGAATGTTGTTGCATTTCAGTGGTGAATTTAGGGGTATGGCACTTGGAATATGTGAAGCATTGTGGCCTAAGACTTCTATTTATGGTTGGGCTATCTGCTGAAGCGGCGGTCGACTTTATTGTGGCTGATAAAGCAGCATGTGATATTGCTCATGTCCAGGTACAACATGATCGTACAAAGCATGTGGAGGTAGACAGTTCTTCATTAAGGAGAAATTGGATGAGAAAATTGTCGAGTTGCCTAAGATTCGATCTGAAAATCAATTAGCTGATATCCTCCCTAAAGCTGTTTCAAGTCGAGTGTTCTTAAAGTTTTTGGGCAAGTTGGGCATGTGTGACATTTATGCACCAACTTGAGGGGGAGTGTTGCGATATTGGATTAATAGTCAAAGATTTTCTATTGTAATTCTTTCCTATTACTATTCTTCTATGTTAGGCAAATAACTTAATTATAGGAAACTATTATTTTCTTTCCTAATTTAGAGATATTTCTCTGTTAGGCAAATAACTTAATTATAGGAATAGCTTAATTGTAGGATCTCTACTATCTCTATAAATATGTATATGTAAAGATACAGAATTATTATGAATAAAAATATTCTTCTCTGTTTTACAAGTAGTTCCACCTATTTATAGTTATAGGCTCAATAATTATGTCAAAGGTCATGTTATACCCAACAAATTAAACATGCTCAACTGTTAGATTAATTGTCATGAGCAAATTAAACAGAGAATCCTTTTTTCAGTCCATTAACATGTCTTCATATATTCTTTGCAGAAAGCACTTATGTCTACTGTATGATTAACCTTTTTCTTTCCCCTTTTTTACTTCTTATAAATAATACATAGTATAATTTCTTATTTTGTAAAGATAGCATTGTAAATATTCCAACATCCAGCTGACCAGGTTGAAGATGTGAAACCTCAGAAAATCGAATTACGAGGAAAAAGGGTAAAAGCAGTAATTTTGGTTGAAAAGCTGAATTTCTAGATCTCGGATGATGAAACGGACTGCGTAGTTAAATTCGTCTCGCGAAATCTAGTGACCCAGGCCGTCAGTGCAGGGAGGATTATTTTACGTTTAAAATTTGATAAGTTGCCGGTGACTTAGGGGACAAAGTTGCTACGAAAATATTGGAAGTCGGGAAATGACTGAGTAAGTTCATTTAAAATAAATTTAGAAAGAAATAAATTGTTTCGGAGAAGAAACGTACCCGAATGAGGCAATAGAAGCTATGTATTCAAATAATAATAATAATAATAATAATAATAATAATAAAAAGGATACTTGAAAAGCAAAGAAAAGTCAAAAAGGGCGTGGGATAGAACGAGAATGAGAGAGAGATTTATTATTAATTTTTTTTGCTTCGCTTCTCTCTAAGATCTATGAAAATCGGATTGTAGGTTTTCGTCGGAGCATAAGGCAAAGTTGATTCAAGCAACGAAGGCTATATTTGGGTACCAAAATCTTAGAGTTTCGTCAAACTTCACGAGGTATGGAATTTTCATGCTTGGGTTCTTTCTAGCCTAAAGGTCATTTAATGGCTTGGGTTTTTCTTAGAGGCCATGAAATGCCGTAAATTTCAGTCCTAACTTTTTTGGACTGAGTGTAGGAATTTTTAGGAATTTTAAGAACTGTTTTCGGATAGTCCGGGTTGAATTTCGAGGTTGTTTTTGAATAGTCATGGCTAAATTTTCGGGACTGTTTTCGGACAATCCAGGCTGAAATTTTTGGACTGTTTTCGGGCATTCTAGGACTGAGATCGGGTTTGGTTTTGATCCCGAGACTGATATCTTCGGGTTTTATGGTGTGTCGGTGGTCGATGACCGGACAGTAGAAGGGACCAAGAGGTGTCTGTTTTATGTGGAATTAGAGATTTGGGCCCATTTTGTGTGTTATTGTTGTAAAATATTAAATAACATGTTGTTGTGTGCAAAACTCCATGTTGTCTCATGCTATTTGATATATTAATATGGATGTAAATTATATGTAAAAATTATAATTGTCCATGGTGTATTAATGTTTCATGTAGCACTCATATATAAATGTAACCAAGGAACAAAATTTCAGTTTTTTAGGCCGAAATATTGGTTATCGGCGGGCCCCAAAACAAAATTCCCAACCGATACTCGGTTGGCCAAAAAATGGAAGAAAAATTGGAAAAAACAGCTGAAATATCGGCGAAAAAGCGGAAATTCCCGATATTTCGGCGAAATTTCGAGACTTTATCTCACGCGCGCATGTGCTGGAATTTCTGAAAAAATATCGGTAAAATATTGGTAATGACTATTTTGACTCCAAAAAATTCTATAAATACCCCTAAAATCATACAATCTCTTTACAAACTCATTCCTTACATCAAGCTCATTTGTAACTCTCAAATTATTTTTTTCTTTGTGATTTATCTCAATATTTTGAAGATCTTTATTATGAATATTATCTTGTAAGATGGATGCCATCAAATAATGTAATGGAGCCACATTGGTCTTCATTTGGTTTTTAAATTACTATTTGTAAATGTAATTTCTCGATAAATTATAATGAATATTGTTTTCAATAAGTGTATATTTGCTTATTTATGTCTTTTTTATAGTTCAACAAAGTACTTCTATGAATTTCAAAGTATTTTTGTTCATTTTCGCTTTACCGATGTTTTTGTCAAAATATCCACCGATATTTACTGAAAAAATGAATATTGTTTTCAATAAGTGTATATTTGCTTATTTATGTTTTTTTTATAGTTTAACAAAGTATTTCCATGAATTTCAAAGTATTTTTGTTAATTTTCGCTTTACCGATATTTTTGTCAAAATATCCACTGATATTTCCGATATATCCGTAAAATCCAAGTACCGATATATCACTAATTACCGACATTTTGTTCATTGCATGTAACATGAAGGAAAATGCATTGGCATCATGCATTTCATATGCACGGTTACATCGCGTCGAGTTAGGTGTAGGTGCATGGTATTGAGTATTCACCGGTGTTGATGAATGGGTCGTGAGCTCGGAAAATGGGTCAAAGTCCAAGGTTGAGACTCACGGATGTGTACATTGATTAAAATGATAAATGACATGTTTTAGGCGGAGCAAGTTGGGGTAGATCCCCCCAGGGTGAAAGACTCAAATGTTATTCACGGTTAGACATAAATCCCGGCGATGTATGTTCGCGAAAATGTTGGAAAGACGTGCGGCGTCCTACGGTGAAAACTCGAAAATCCGTGGCCCACAAAAGAAAAAAAAATCATGAAATGATAAATTAAAATTTGAGGGTTGTCTAATGGTTTGAGTCATTGGGTTAAATACCAATGGCTGGTTTCCACACTTGGAAATTGCAGGTGTGGGGGAGTCGGTTAGGACTCAGGTTGTGAGCATGAGGGGTCGCATCTCATGCATGACACGGAACATTTCATATAATGTTGCATAAATTGTATGAAATGTGATTGATGTTTATACGCCATTGCTGTGCATTTTAGGAGGGGAGTAGCCCTTGTAGGAAAAATTTTCTATTGAGCATTGCTCACCCCGTCGTGGGAGTCCCTTTCAGGTACATGGAGTGTACAGGGAGATGACGTTCTGACGAGGCCGTGATTACGAGTGGAGGCCGATGAGTGGCCTTGATATTACTTTTGTAAAAAGTATTTTGTATAAAATGATTGTGATTAAATTATTTTGGGACTATTATATAAATAGTTGGGTATTTAATTATGGTAAGAGGGCCGTGATCGGACTCTTACGGGTTGTAATTAAGTGTTTTACTTTCATATTTTAGATTTAAATGTGAATGAATGGATCCCAGTAAAGGGATGTTTGAGGTGGTGCCGAGTAACTCGGTGTCCACGGGTAGTTGTTATACAGGTTGTATGTTGGGTAGAGCTCTCCGAACAAATGAGACTTTACTCAATTTTTAAAAAATATGGATCTCGATAAATGGGACACAACAGTATGGTATCGGGTCACCTGAAATCCACAGGAATTCCGTAAGTTGACGGGTTGTCAATGGAACCCTCGGATTTGGGGTGTCACAGAAGATGTATTCAATTTTCTTCTCCATGGAAAATTGTAATTGCCTCTGTATTATAAAGCCAACAATTAAGCTTTTGTCCCTGATAGGGTTCGAAAAATAAGGCTCAGCGTGAGGCCCACTTGCCGAGGCCGAAAGAAGCCCGGTAATGAAACTACTGGTACTCGCTAAACCCCAAAGGAGGAACATGTCCATTGAAGCATTCCAGACGCACTACGCCAGCATTTAAGCCTTTTGGTGCCGGCCAAAGCGAGGGTCCAACTTAGCTCGGCCCCGAACCGATTATGGAAGTCTCCATAGGTACGAGAAAATAGAATAATCCCTAATATATTATTCCGCCAAATCCAACCGTCATCAATAAGGAAAGAAAGATAATAGCAGTCATCATCAATCGGATCCCCAATAAGGAAGGAAAGATTATCCCCGAATAAAACTGCTCTTTCTATATCATTTACCAAATCGATACCGATAATAACAAAAATATCCCATCGATAGGAGCGAATCCTATTCACCGTCAAGCGGTTGAACATCTACTATAAATACAAGGTCACCCCATCGGTGAAGATGCGCCAATCTTGTCACGTAATCTTGGTCGCACCTTGTACATCCTGTAGCGCGACACGTTCGCCCCTCTAGCGGTCTCTTTTCTCTCGAGAAAGCGGCTTAGGCATCGGGCGACCACGGGCGGCTCTGGCAGAAACCCCTACTTTCTTGTTTTTGCGAGTGCCACCTTGAAAGCTGCGGTGACGTTCAAACGACCTGCCCGGCCCAGACGATCAGGGACTACGGCCCGGCCAGCCCAGTAGTCAGTCGGGCGGCGGCCGCTTACGCAGGCCCGGTTCGGTTGAAAAAGACATCGTGCGATTGGCGGCGATGCGCGCGAGCAGCGGTTCCTTTACAAATATAAGCGATTTCTCGATTCGCGATGGTATCGGCACCGGAACTGGCGAGGGTGCGCTAATCCTCGAGATCGCGAACCCGGCGAAGCAGCGCGAGGCGGTAAAACCTCGGCGCATTAGAAGCAATGCGAGCGACACGGACCGAGGTGGAGGCACTTTCAAAACTGCCGATCGCGTCTAACAAAGAGTTAGAACAACTCGCCCGGGCGAATCTCACGGCGACCACGGGAACCACGACAAACTCGGGAAGGCCATAGCATTCCCACTCATGAAGGACAACCTGTCTCGGCCTCCCAGAGCTGAAAGCGAGCGAATCAATAGGAGCTTTGGGGCACGGACCACATCTAGCCCGGAAGAGAAGGCAGCAAGCAACGCGGAGCATGTCGGGAAGGAGAACACGCCACCCTCAGCCCGGGGAGACGGGAGAGCAATCATGGGAACAGAGGTTCAAGCCTCCAGCAAGAGCTCGGCCGTGTGAGGGAGGAAGTAAGAAGGACGCTCACGACATAGATACCTTGAGTAAAACAAACTGAGTCACCCTACACGGCTAAGGTACTCACTTCCCCTTCCATCAAATTCGAGAATGCCACGGGGTGGACGTTCGTGTACCAGAGATCCGTCGATCATCTCAACACTTACAAAGAGCAAATGGAGCGCATGGGTATCGAGATCCGGTCGTGTAGAGCTAGCTATCACTACACAAAAGGCCCGACCTTGGCACAGTTCAATAGACTTCCACCGTCCTCAATCTCCTCATTCGAGAGAGCTATCATTGCGTGCGTCTCTCACTTCATTGGGGTCGGGCATTATAGAAAGCCAAGTTATCACCTGCTGACCATCAAGTAGAGCTCGCAAGAAAGCCCGAGGTCTTATGTCTGACAATTCAATCTTAGGAGTCTCTAAGGTAGATATCGATTGAGAAGTTCGTGATCACTGCGTTTATTGCTGGCTTAGGGATTCATTCGAAAGACTTGATGTTTTCCATCTCCAAAAATCCCCAAACAAGCATGGCTGAGGTGCTCGCAAAAGCAGAGAAGTATATTAACGGTGAAGAGGCCCTCATATCTAAGAAAGAGAGCTCTTCCACTCATAAAGAAAAAAGCGAGGCAGACAAACGACGAGGACTAAGCCCTAAAAGACAAAGCAACGAGGAAGGATCTCCAAAGAAAAATGGGGAACGATCCCCCGAGCGTGAACCTCGGGATCGTCTAGGTCCACCGCGATCAAAGCGGCGGCGTTATTAGCCTCGGCGTTTCACCTTAATGGCCTCGTTATCCACAGGTCACTGCCTTAATCACAAGCGAAGCAGTTCCACGAGATGGCCCAACTCAAATGAAGTCGGACCCGCAACAGAGACAACTCAAGTCTTTGGGAGTTCCATAGGGACTACGGACACCGCACGGACATTTGCGTACAACTTAAGAAATGAGTGCCAATCACCGGCGCGGGTATCTCAGAGCGGCTTCATATCCTGTCGGGTCGAGTCAAGCTCGAGAACCGGGCCGCCTCGGCTTAACCACCACCTCAACGGCGACGACTCACGGCATCAACGGCCTAAGGTGAAATCAGGTAATCTCGGGAGGATTCGCGGGAGGAGGAGTCATTTCATTTCGGAAGGCCCATCTACCACGGCATCAAGTCGACGGAGATATAGCGAAATTTCAAAGCGATGTCATACAGCGGCTCGACACATCCATCACATTCTCTGACTCAGATCTGGAGGGATGCCAACATCCTCATGACGACCCACTGGTAGTTCGTGAGGTGGTGGCTAATAAGACAATTCATCGAGTCCTAATTGACAACGGGAGTTCAGTCGATATCATCTTCGCGTTAGCCTTTGATAAAATAGGCATCGGAAGGTAGAAACTAGAGCCCGTCAACACTCATCTGCGGGGGTTCTCTGGGGAAAAAGTATTACCTCTAGGCTCAATACAATTGGTGCTCCATACAGGGAATCCCCCGTGCGAGGCGGCGACTACGGCAAGATTCCCTCGTCGTAGGCCTTTAGTCCAACTTATAACATGTTCTTCAGGCGAGACCCTCTCTGAAGTACAATAAAAGCCATCCTTTAAAGCATATCACATGATGATCAAATTCCTACCAGTAAGCGGGGGTAGGAATGGTTCGGAGATCGTAGTGGCTAGGGAATGCTACTCAGCATCCATGAAACAAAAAACGATCGACAACATATACTTGGACGAGCTCGTGGTCTGAGGTACTCACTCATTTGAGCCCCCTCGGAAAAAGCTGGGCAGCTCTTTGTGGACGGCGACCACAGACATCTCGCTATATCGTGAGTTAGCGGAAGACCTCGAAAACCTCCTTATCTATTTTAAAGGCAGAACAAAACGTCTTCGTAGAGACGGCATATATGGGAGGAATTGATCCTCACGGTAATCCTGCAATTTGAGCATTCATTTCGTCCTTTAAGTCAATCAAAGAAAAGATGAGAGCTTCGTGCAGGGAAATAAAGCCATGGCAGGGAAGTCGACAAACTCTGGGCGGGAGCGGTAGAGGTGAATACTGAATGTTAATAACGTCGTACTTGTCAAAGCCGTAGAAAATGGCGACTCTGCATAAACTAACTGATGTAACAAAGCATGCCCGGGGCGATTTCCTACGCAGCGAATCGACCTCATCGTAGATGCCAGCGCGGGCCATGAACTCCCTCGGTTTATGGTGCCTTCTCGGCTACAGCAAATCAGTATGGACCCGGGTGACCCGAAAAGGCACCGATTCGTCACGGCGTAGAATATCTTTGTTATCATGTGATGGGCGAGGCTTTGCGCTGCGCGAGTTCGGCATTGTGAAGTAAAGAGTCCCCGTCTTCGCCAATCTTGGATTCCGGATCTTTCCTCCTCGCCTCTTCCGCCCTTCGAGAAGGTGACCTAACCCTCTTCGTTGGCGGGTTCCAGACGGTAATGGGCGTGACCGCCAGCGAGCGCTCAGCGGCCCCCGCAGGGGACCTTCTCCCTCATGGCCAGACCAAAATGGGACCGCGAACTCAAAACTAAAGACCTTAACTTGTTAGTTTATGGATATGAGTAAGGCGGGGAAGATGAAGATGCTAACTTGGAACTTTGACCAAAGCAGGCGATCTTTCCAGCGAGTCCGAGGTTTTAGTTTCCCGGCCAAGGCCACGAGACACCATCTCAAGCGGGCGGCGGTTTTCCTGGTGGGTTTGGCCGGCGGAGGGCCCAGCGGGAGGAACTTTCATGGTGGAAGGAGGTGAAGGCCTCGAACGGCGAGGCGAAGTAGACCTGCGAACTCGGGGCCAGAACATCAGGCTTGATCGGCTCAGTGGGACGAAGGACATTCATCGATGCAGCTATGGCGTTATCTTGTGTGAGATCAATCAGAGGCACACGAAGAAGCATGAAGGCGGTCACCAGTCGAGAGATACCCGGTGGCCAAGCCTGAGTTATAACCAAAGCAGAGCGAACACTCCACGAGAAGATTCTCGGGGTGGTCAAAATACCGGGCATACAAGTGTCGTCCTTGTCGAGAAGGGTCATACTCCCGATTATGGTAGCTAGCAGGAAAGTCGTCTTTACGACTGTGGGGAGGGAAGATCGAATCACCGAGAGAGCGGGAACGCCTAGAAAAATACGAAGCCCTTGGATGTCTCCTTCGGGCTAAAAAGGTAAAGGAGCAAGGCTATGCTAGGAACACCGAGCCCCCTGTCCCTAAAGAAAACCAGCAGACTAGCCAAAATACCCTGACCATTGGGCGCGAGTTGAAGGACGGACATTGAAGTCTTTCTGAAGCCCGCTTTATGAAGGGATGCGAGAGAGCGGGCCGTTATCGAGGCCCGCCGAAAAAGCACATAATCTTAGGCACGAGACCACATAGAGGTCAAAGCGTCGAGGGACCACACTCGAGACAGAAGGAGGGTTGATAACGTCTACGGCAGGTGGCCCCATATAGAACCGACCTTTAGGTCCACGGGACAAAGCATCTTGAACGGCAGATCTTAGGTATTTTGACCCCCTAGGGTATTTAATCAAGTTCACTTTCCCCTTACCCTTGTCCAAGGGAAGAGGAGGCACCTCTGGGGCATCTCGAAGTTCAACCCCGGCCGAGCGGTCAAAGACACCGCCAGTTCATCGAGGAACCACGGCCAATGGCAGAAGAGTCACCATCGATGCGCGAGAGAAGAAACGACCCGGACCATGATGAAAATAAATAATAAAAGAGACCCGAGGAGATAAAGGCGCGGTGGACCGAGGAATCTGACAAAAAAAGGCTATCCCAGAGAAAGACACCGAGAGAAAGGGCTACGCGCAGGCTCAGACAGAAGACTAAGAGAGAAGGAAGTCTGAACTAGCTAAAAGCAAAGAAAAGGTCACTAGTAGTACAAGATAGAGGATGTCTCTGAAAGAAGCGAAGAAGCGAAAGGAGTGGGAGAAATGAGTGCAGCGAAAGTCATCGTATCGTAAGACAAATGACGCGTGACCTAACTAATCCAGCCCCGAGCAAACACGTGGAAATTGCACCCTAAGCGAGACACGTTGTGCCGCACCCGTCACGCCGTACACAGGGCTAGAGACCTTGATAGGAGTTCGAAAAATAAGGCTCACGAGGTCCACTTGCAGGCGAAGAGCATTGATGAAACACTCGGGGCCCACTCATTTAAACCCCCCCGAGAGACCTGCCCATTGAAGCATTCAGGCCTTTTTACGCCAGCATTTAAGTCTTTTGAGATTTGCCAGCCGGAGCCCGAAGTCGAGCACACTCGGCCCAGACCGATTATGGGGAAGTCTCCCATAGAATCTGAAAATAGAATAATCACAATAATATATTATTCCCTTGAGCGAAGTCATTAAAATCTCATCAATAAGGAAAGAAAGATAATAACAAATCATCATCAAATCGGATCCCCCAATAAGGATGGAAGATTATCCCAAATAAGCTGCTCTTTCTATATCCTTTACCAAATCCAATACCGATAATAACAAAAAATATCTCATCCAATGGGAACGAATCCACATTACATCCAATGGCGGTTGAACATCTCTTTGTAAATACAAGGTCACCCCATCCCGGTGAAAGTGCCTTAATCTTTCGATACGTGTCCAATCTTGAAATCGCTACCAACGATACACATCCTCACCTGTGACATTCGCGCCCTCCTGCGATCTCTCTTTTCTCGAAGAAAGCGGCTTAGGCATCAGGCGACCACGGGCGAAGTACTCGCCGACCCACCCTTTCTTGTTTTGCGGAGAGTGCCACCTTCAAAGCTGCGGACCAGCAGCATTGCAGCGACCTACTTGGCCCGGGCGATCCGAGGGGCCCTACGGCCCGGCCCGGCGACAGTCCAGGTCGGCTCAGCATTACGCTCGGCCAGTTCGGATTGAAAAAGGCATCATCAGTCCCCCATGCATAAAGCCATGCCAAACTTGGTTAACAATCACTCCATGTGAACAAACATGCAAAGCTAAAAATGAAGGATTCTCTATCCGTAACTTAAAAGAATATATGGGAGACAACCAAGTGATTTCTCAATTTCCATAATCTTCCAATTTTCAAAACTTTCTATTCCTATAGTTCCCTAATATCCAAAATTTCTTAACTTAAAAAATATTCTAATTTCTAAAAAATTTCGATTTTTTTTTTTATAAATTTTCAATCTCCAAAATTTCTCAATTTCAATTAATAAAATCAACTTATACTCATAAGTTTTCTTTTGCTCTAACATCTCAATAAACAAATCTTGATCAAGATTGGGAACTTCCAAAAAATATTTAATCTATTAAAAAATTTTTAACAAATCTAGAATTAACTGTTGGAATTTTATCCGATTGAATGAATTTACATTTTCGTTTTGAAACGGTTGATTTCAAATTTTAAAAAACCTTTTGAGTTTTGGAATTAAAAACTTTTACAATCGTTCATGTGTGATTTTATTCTCCCCGTCCTTTAAGCCTAAAACAATCGGAAGCAAATCATTCTTCCGTTCCTCTTTATTACTTGATGTCTATTTAAAGAGAATTATGACTCTCTTTGGAATATTGAAAAAAAACTTATGTTAGATTCTCTCTATGATAGAGGTACGGACATAGTCCGTTCGCCAAGAGTGACATAAAGCAAGATGTTATTGTCATTAGTCAAAGAATATTGTTGTACCCCCTAAAACAGATGTTACTGAAGTTTCAAGGCACCCTTGGAGAAGGCACAAATATGCTCTAAGGAGATTATGGTTCTATAAGACTTGATCTATTATTGTTTTTTTCTCCTTTTTATCTTTAACTTATTTGCTATATTGTAACATTAACAATTTTACTTTAAAAAAATCGATATTAGATTTCAACATTTTCAATCTGCATCCTTCAATCTCTGCAAAAAGTTTTTTTTTTTTTCTTGAAGAACAACTAAGGTATTCAAAACTATAATGCAGATTTAAAATGTTAATTTTTAGTGTTACTCTTATAAGAAAATTTTAATTTTCAAACCCTAAATCCTCAACTTTTATTCTTATGTTCTCTTGAACTCTGGGAAAAGGAGAAAAATATGAAAATTTTTCTAATCGATATAAATTTTTTTAAGGCTCTATTTAGATGGTTGGAAATCCGTAAAAGGATCTAAATTACACTAACTAACTTGCTCTGAGAAGACTGATTAAAATTAAAAGCCTTAGGGCATAGATTTCACCTAAATAGTTATGTAAGAACCTCCTAAACAAATTAATCAATGTTTATTTCATCATGAAGATGATGATTTCTCTAGTGTATATGAAAATCTCTCTCGAGCATTCGCACACTACCGTTAGGGTTAGGTATTTTGCATCTCTACTCAACCCTAGATTTCTAAGGGTGCATTAGACACAAGAAGCCCTAATACCATACCTAATCTCATTTATATCTCTATCATGATAATTAGATGGTAAATCATCCATGGTCTAATTTTAATTCTCACATCTCGGATTTTGAATCAAACACAATTCATGCAAATATGGCCTGAGGCCATAAAAACATTTACAATCAAATGAAATCTTCGATATAAATATGAAATAAAACATAAATCAATAGAAATTAAGAGATTCATACAAACTTGTCTTTGGCTATATCTAAACACGTAAGAAAATAACTAAAACATAATTGAAAAAATATATTAGTCGATAAGAGAAAAGCGGAAAAGGGGAAGAGAAAGAAACAAATCTGAAGTCGTGGTGTGGGAACACTCATACTGTGGAGTGAGTTTCTCACGCCTCAGCGTTCAGAATTTCCCTCGATCCTTAACCAGCTGTCATAACTTCTTCATCCAGAACTTGAATCACCGATCTTGGTATGCGGAAGCTCTCGAAGTTTAGAATTTGATCATACCAATAGAGGATCCATAGAAGGGCATCACTCGAGGCAAAATCCACATGTTTCTTTGCGACGTGTGATGACTTTGCCAGATTTTCTTCAATTTAAGCTTGTTTCTCTCAATGGTTAGCTAATCACAAAATGGGGATAAAATGAGTATTCAAGATACTCATCAATGGCTTTACTCAATCAAAAATTGTTTCAAATCTTTAAGAAAAGTGGAAGAAAATTTTGAAGAGAGTATATATACTCGTATAAAAAGAGTCATTAAAGTAATAAAAAGTTAATTTCTATAAAAATATATAATTTTTTCAATATAGGTCTACTTCATCAAAAACTATAAGAGTGGTAATTGACTGCGCATCATCTTTATAAATTTTTTTTAAAGGAAAAATAATATTATTGAAACTTAAATCTTTGTGAAAGAATCACTTTATTAAACAAAGAAACGAAAGAAAAAGATTCAAATGGGTGATTTCAAGTCAAGAATGGCAAAAAAATCACCCCTCATTGCTTGAAGAAAATAGGTTACAAGAGAAAAGATGAAAATGAAACTTGGCTTGACTATTTATAAACTTTTTTAAACTTTTAAAAAGTTACTATTAAATACATTATGACTTTTATATAGTTTTAATTTAGGGAAAATACCAATTTAAATCTTGAACTTTCATGGCTTTGTCATTTATGTCTTGAACTAAAATAATATTTTTTTAAATATATGTACTTTCATTTTAATGATACTTCTACTGTAAGATATCGCAAGCGTATCTGAACCTTGAATTGAGAAAATAAATTAGTGTTATGAATAGAAAATAAATTTTAATTTTTTAGGTTTTAGAAAAAATTAATTTTAATTTTAAAATTAAAAATAATAATTGTCATGTTTTTTTTAAAACAAATTAAATTAAAATCTTATAAATGAATTTCTAATTTTAAAATGAATTATTTAATTAAATAAAAAGTAAATTTAAATGCAGCAAATTGAATGGAATTATTAGTTTTGAAAGAAAAATTTGATTTTATGAATTAAAAAATAAATTTTAATTAAAATTTTAAATTTAAATATCGATAATCTTAAATTTCATAATTTAAACACATTAATAAAATTTTTAATAGAAAATTAAAGACTATTTTTTTAATATTCAATTTTTCTAAAAAAATTTATTCAAAATTGTCAAAGTTAATAACTCACATTTTCTAAAAAACCAAATTTAATTATTTTAAATCAAAATTAAAATTTAATTTTAATTGAATGATTAATTTGTTTTTGTGAATTAAAAAGTAAATTTTAATTGTGACTTTAAGATGACTTTAAATGTGTTTACTACTTTGTAACTAAAAGTGCATTAAAAAAACATTAAAATGAAAATCTTAAATTAAGAATTTTGGGAAAAAAATTTCAATTTTGAATATTAAAAAAATGATTATTTAGTTTTTTTTATTACAAAATTTAGAAATCTATTTAAATTATGAATTTTAAGATTATTAATTTTAATTAAAATTTATTTTTTAATTCATAAAATCAAACACGCCTTTCAAAAACTAATATATCCATGCAATTTGTTAAACTTAAAATTCACATATTTTATTTAATTACATAGTTCACTTTTAAATTTAGAATATAAATTCAGATTTTATACAATTTTAATTTTAATTTTAAAATTAAAATTTAATTTTCTAAAACCTAAAGTAAGGTATTTTACACATTAATGACACGAGTTTATTTTTTTTATTTTCAAGGTTCGTATTATGGTTAAGAATATACTAGGGTAGAGGTATCATTAAAATGAAAGTACATATATTTAAAAGTTCAATATAAAAATGACAAAGTCTCAAAAGTTCAGAATTTAAATTGGTATTTTTCCTTTAATTTAATATACTTTTAACTTTTAAATTTTATAAAAAATTATTAATTCTAGTAATGCAATAATACCCTCCTAAACAATTCTTAATTCAATAAACTAGTAAAAATGAAGTTACCCAAATACGAAAAGGGTACACAAGGATGGAAGTGATAAATAACACCAGCAACTCCTTCAGCTTCTCCATCACAATCTTCATTTTGTTTGCTCTCTCTCTCTCTCCTCCCATCTTTCTTCTCTCTGCTTTATTCTTCTCCTCTAGTGAAAGTAAAGGGACCCAGCAAGGCATCATTTAAATGGTAAAGCAAGCCCAGATGCCTTCTAGCTGTAAAGCAAAGTCTTTTCCCCCACAGGTTTTTTTATTTTTTAATTTTTGGGAAAAATGTTAACTGATAACTGATAAAGTATGCATTAAGGGGGAAATATTGAAGAATGGAGAACCAAGGAAAGTGGTTTTCAGCAAAATGAGTTTTTGGGGAAGTAATTCTCCAAGAGTTGCATTGGAATACTAACAATGTTCACTTGCTTTTTCTTTCCATCTCTTAAAAGTTTCCCTACAAGTACTTAGAAAGACTAGGAAAATGCTCACAGCTACTATCCATTATTCTTAGTTTTCAACATTTGTTATTTCAAAGCTAAGAAAACTTGGATAGTTTGAGGTGTTTTTTCTTACTTAATTGGATGCTTCTTAACATTTCATCTTTCTTGTCCGTGGAGATTTTCATATTTTCCAATCATTAGACTTTTCTTACACCTTCATTAATTGGATTTCACTACTTACTATTCTAAAATTTTCTTACATTTATTCACTTTCTATAGCACGTTATAATATTATGTTCTTACAAGGATTCAAGTCTAAAACCTCTTATTCCATGTCACCCTTTACCACTTGATTCGGACATAGAACAGCCAAATTTGAAATTTGAATCATCATTGATCTCAAATAGATTTTCATTGTACAACAAAGAAATTCAAATCTTCCTTTTCATTATAGGTGATGCATCACCATTAATGATGTCTTTCGTATTTATGTTCAAGTTTTTTTTTCCAATTTCTTCAACAATTTCCTTTTCATCATAGGTGATGCATCCACCTAATCATTACGTTTATCCTAGACAAACTAAGATATAAGTTCTAAATGCATAAATATTTATCACTCCGCTAGTAGGTAAACAACAAACTATAATTAGGACATCAATATTAATCACTATGATTCCAAACTCTCATCATGATATTTTATACAAAATTCACAAGCTTATTAATCCTAAATTTGAAAAAATTATAAAATTTTGGAGATTTTGTAAATTAACTATCATTAAAGTTGTCAATGATGTTGACTTAAAGAAAATGGGCTTGTTTGGTTCCAGTTTTTTAAAATTGTTTTATGTTATTACAAAAATTGAGAACAACCAAAAAAATAATGAGTACGTGCTTGGTTCCCAATTTATTTTTTGAAAAACATAAAGAACACATGAAACATTCAATTTAGAGAACATGAACAATTTTCAGAGAACACAAGGTGATTGAATGTAGCATCCATGAATGTAGTTTAAATGATAAGGATAGTGACATCTCATATTATTTAATTTATTTTGGACCATTTTGTATAGGAAAATTATGTTTGTTTCCACTATTCTCGTGGTATGTTATTATAATATAAATATACTGAGGACTGAAACATATGTCAAATATGTGGAATAAAGCTGTCATTTTACCTTTGGATGTATTGATTGATTGCACGTTTGAACAGTTAGGTGATATTGTCGCGCCCCTACCCTCGCCTAGGCAAGAGTGGGGATCTGACAGTTAGGACTCTTTAACTTTGTTTTTACGTCATTGGTGGAGCCCAATTTATATATATTTTCATAAAGAAATAAAACTTATAACATACATATAAAACGCCACCATAGTGGTGTTCCTTAATATTATGTACATATGCTCAGAAATTCTCATTTACTTGTTCTTATACAAATTTCAACTTGTTGCAAAATACATTTTACATATAAAAAACAAATCCAAAACCTACTTAGGGTAGGCTTCTATTGCTGTGTTAGTACGACGGATCGCGAAATGTGGTGAATGTCCTCTTGATTACTTACGGATAAGAACACCGATACTAAACATAGGTTAATTAGAAACATATAACATATAAGACCACTTGCAGTGATCCTTAATTTCAGTATACATATACAATAACTTATAAACATATATTTCTTTTACATATCATATGCATCTTTCGTATCATTTGCATATTTCATTCATTTTTCATGTGTCATGTTTCATATTATCTGATATCACATCTTTATTTATTTTTATTTTTTTTATGCCTGTATATTCCAAAGACGTGGATCACCGGAGATCTGTATATACCGAGATATATCGTCATTATGCAGAAAGCGTTGACCTATACATGTGCAGCCCATGGCCAAAGCGGTCGTATATACCCGAAGGTATCATCAACATGTGAGACGATGACCTATGCTTAATATTATGTGACCAAAACGGGGTCGCTTTAATGACCTAAACATGGCCAACTTATAACTTGTCCATTCACTTTGGAATATATGCATGAAATCAGGCTTATTAGGTTTTTATCTGCGTTAGAGATATCATACTAGTTGTGACGCCCCAATCCCGGGGTGTCGTTGTCTTTCCGATCAGCTTTGTGGAATACTCCTTGGATGTCAGGGTAACCCGGCTTCCTCCATAATCGGGCGAGTCTCGCTGTCTTGGGAGCTTTACCCCAGCCTGACCTATTGACATTTCTGACGACACATGTGATTACGTAAATAAAATGGCCACTTAATGCCCCCATGCATCAATACTGCAAAATATATATAAACTATATTCTGAGGTTCAAAATTTAATAAATCACTCTTAATTCTAACATATATTAAAATTCTGATTTCTAATACATGTTATACAAAAGTATCTACAAGCCACATATCGGCTTTCTTACTCCAGAAACCACGGCCCTCTAGTGAGTAAGCCATCCTTATCTGGCTCACTTGTCACAAAATAATGATCCCTCGACAGGGTAAGCAAAGCCCAGTAGTGATAATTTCCTGAATGGGTTACTCCCCACCTAAGTGCACATGTCATGGCAAACAATCACACTCAAGCAAATACATGATCATACTTGAATGTCTACATGCCCAATCCCATGTCTCGAGTCCTCACCGACTCCTTCACACATGCTTAAGCCAAATGCGGGTAAAATACAGTTTTTAAAACAAAAGCTTTTTGTTCTCGAAAACTTACTACCTAGATTCGGTAAATATATGGACAACCCTCCGAGGTGAATTGCTGGATCATTTTTCGAGCAGTCGGATTCGACCTGAGATGAAGTTGATGGACCACTCTCAAGGCAATTCTTGAAAAATCTTCCTTGAAATTCCTTTCACAATCGTTTCATTTTCTTTACGTATCGTGCAGCTCAGCGTATCCGTCTAGGTGCCTCGATTGCATATGGGATACGATATATCATTTCAAACAATCGAAATTTACTAATATATTTTTACATGTATATATTAACAAAATTAATTCACATAATCATGTTATTCAATTCTTAACAATAACACAAAAATTAGCTCACATGGGCTAATTAACAAATCAAGCAATTCATTTTGAATCACTCAAACATCACAAAAAAATCTGACACAAATCAAGTGAACGTTGAAACCCTCGGGTTAGCCAACATTCCACGGCCCCACAATGGATTTTTCTTTCAGTTCAAAGATTTTTTGAGACGGTCTTTCTGGCCCGTTCCGGCCTCAGCAAATCCCATCCATAAAATGGCTCTTAGTAAGAATAAACCAAGTAGGAAAAGATCCTACCTCTTGGGTTATTGAACTCCACAAAATGATTCCTTACGCGTAGCCCCTGCCCGCATAGATCGACTTTGTTTCTTGTTAAAGTGAGAGCCGATGTAGTCGAACACGGAAAATCTAAAGAGAAGTCACACTTTCTCTCTCACAGAATCTGAAATCCCACCATACTGCGTTTTTGTGTTTCCATGGAGAAGAAAAACTATTTCTTTTTGTCTTATACTCGACAGCACTGATTCCATCAATGTCCGCTTCATTAACTATTTGGCCACATAGTTTAATCCCAAGCCGTGCATTCAATATCTTACTAGTCATGCAACATCGCGTCGCGTAGATGCGTACGATTATGTGAGCTTTCATATCACATGTCTCTCACGAGCCATTATACGACACGAGCACGGTGCCTCGAAAAGCGTGAAATTCGAGCATCTTGGATTAATGAATTAGAAGTGGTAGCTGATTTCAAGGCGATCAAACCCGGTGAAGTCCGTTCATCATCGAGATCTAGAAAATTTTGGATTTTGGCCAAAGTACCATTTTACCTTTGAAAATTCGAATTTTCTCAAAGTCTTACAACGGTCATTTACATATTAAGTATTACAATTCATGTATTCATATTTCATATATCAACCTTTTTTTTTATTTATTTACTTCAAATATTTTACACTAAAATATTTCCTACCAACAACCCTTTACTTTAACGAATTTTCTAGATCCAATGGGGTCCAAATTTGAATACAATTATTTCAAAAAGATTTGTTCTCCAAGAAGTCTAGTTTACCACGAAATTTGAATCACTCATTTTGGATGAATGAAACTCAACTTATGGCCCTAAATACAAGCATTCACCAGAAACACAAAGCGTATCATAACTAAGCCAGGAATTGACAGAAAAATGAGCCTCATTTTGATGAATTTTAAGGTCCAACTTTGATCTGCTCTTCGAGTTTTTCTCTGAGAGTCTAGTTTACCCAGAAATTTGAATCACTCAATTTGGATAGTGAAACTCAACTTATGGCCTAAATACCCAAAACTGTACCAAAACACCAAAAACTATATCAGAAACTGCCCAAAAATAGGATTTCACTTTGACGAATTTTCTAGGTCCAATGGGATCCAAATTTGAAAATATTTATTTCAAGGAGATTTGTTCTCCTAGAAGTATAGTTTATCTAGAAATTTGAATCACTCAATTTGGATGAGTGAAACTCAACCTCAACTAAATACCATTGTTCGAAACACAAAAAAGCTGTGTAGAACTAAACCGAATTGACAGAAAATAAAGCCTCATTTTGGCCAATTTTACACTTGGGTCAATGGGAATCCAAATTTGGATACACTTATTTCAAGGAGATTTGTTCTCCTAAATTTAGTTCTGTGAAATTTGAATCCTCAATCTGGATGAGTGATGGCCGTACTATGACGAAAAGAAGCGTGGGTTTTGGTACGACAAACATCTAAAATTACAACATTTCCTTTATGCAAACACTCCTCAATTGAGGATCACAACCAACTCAAACAAACATATAACACATTTAGAAGAGTTAGGGTTTTCCTAACTCAAACATAAACAAGGAAGGAGTTTGAGGTGTAACACCCCAAATTATACCCTGACAGTTTTATAAAAGGTTTAGGGTATAATAAAAGTAAATGCACATTTTTCCTGAATAAAATAATGCTAAAAATAAAATAAGCAAAACCCGGAATTAATACAAAAGTCAAGGGTAAATTAGTAAATTGCCAATTAAGGACCCAAATCACATAAGAAGAAAAGATTGTATGTCAAAGTAGGAAATTGAATAAGTTAAAATGGAAAATATATGAGAAAGGGAGGACCAAATAGAAAAAAAAAATGGAATTTTATGTCAAAATTTTGATAAGGCCAAACATGGCCTTATCATAAGACCCAAAATATCCCATTTTGATAGAGCTTTTACATAGAGGAAGAGAGAACAAAGAACAGAGAAAGAGAGAAGAGAAGAAGAGAGGAAGAAGAAGAGGGAGAAGAGGAAGAAAGAGAATTTCAAGGGAAGAAGAAATCAAGTATGGTTATGTAAAGAATTTTAGTATGAATTTATTATGTAGAGTACCTCGCCATTAGTACTTGGTTGAGGTTGAGATACCTCTTTTTGAGTATATCCTTGTTTGGAACAGTTTGTTTGGTTTGGTTATGGTCCTCGATTAAGGAAAAATTTTGCCATAGAGAGAGAGAGAGAGAGAGAGAGAGAGAGAGTATTTGGGTTTTAGGGGAATCTTTGTCGTTTTTTCAAACTCATATGTTTTGTTTTTGGCCCATAGCAGTGTGCTCATTAATTAGGTTATTTAAAATTATGGGTAAACTAAACATCTAGAAGAACAAATCTCCTTGAAATCGATGTCTCCAAATTTGGACCCCGGTCTTTATAAAATTCTGAGAAGTGGGGCTCTGTTTTAAGGTCAGATACGATGATTTTGGGTTTCAGACAGGTTTTTAGTATTTAAGCCATAAGTTGAGTTTCACTCCTTCAAATTGAGTGATTCAGAATTCTCAGGTAAGCTAGACATCTAGAAAAACAATCTCTAAGCCAGTGTCTCTAGTTTGTTGAGTGTACCGAAAATTCATCAAAATGAGCTACGTATTAAGGTCCAATTAAATATAGTTTGGAGTCTGAGAGCCAGTTTGTGTATTTAGGCCATAAGTTGAGTTACACTCATCCAAATTGAGTGATTCAAATTAATGAGTAAACTATACTTCTAGGAAAACAAATATCCTTGAAATAATTATATCCAAATTTGGATCATATTAGACCCAGAAAATTTGTCAAAGTAAGGGAACAATTTTGTCTCAGAAATCTATCTCAGAACAGTCCCCTGAATTGGAGTAATTCCGGTTGTTTAAATCATAACTTGAGTTATACTCATCTAAATGAGATGATTCAAATTTTTGTACAAACTAGACATGTGGAAGAATAGTTTTCATGAAGTATGGTCAAATTATGTCTCTAATATTACAAAAAATTTCAATCTCAGGACACAAATTCAGATTACATTCTGGAAATTGTCAAAATGATTCAGAAATGTTTAGACCATATCTCCCAGGTCTCAAAGTCAAATGGCATGATGTTTGAGCATAAGAAACTTAAGACATAGGGTATATTTGAGTTCGAAGTCCCACTTTCTCTAACAATCCCATGCTCTGAGTCAAATTGTAGTAAAAATGGACTTAGGGTTACCTAAAAACATTTAAGCGAGGTGGTTATAAATGAAATTATTATACAAAGGTTATATAAATGTATTGTTATATGAAGCTAAAGAGAATACATGTAATTTTTATATGAAAAGTGCAAAAAATTTTAATTAAATGTTTATAAGATATTATTTGATGAGAATATCTCATAAGTATACATGATATCATTAGTTATTCATGTATATGAGATATCTTTAAATATCTAAAAGATTGTTAAGAAAACATAATAAAATTGATTTATGCCTTGCCCGGCCCGGTAGTTGGATGGGCGATAAATGCACTGTAGGGATCTGATTGTTGTTGCATCATACGGTTTACAAATACTAGCCCGTTTGATCCAATAGCATAAGATCATTAGATTATTATAGTGGCCCCAGTAGAAATCAGCATCTCGTATAGTGATGTGCCAGTACATGGAGTTCTTTCCAGTATCCACTTCTATAAGGTATTTGTTGGTGCCGAAACGTAAGCAAATGACAAAATACGCAAATGATTTGGAATATGTTAAATGACATGATACGCCGACGTACTTTGCTATGTATGATGACAAATTATCTTGTGACAATAATAAAAAATGAAATGTATATGAACAATGATAAGTAAATATAAAGTATAGCATAAGCATGTAAATTACGCTGTATGAAATATACATAAGCATGGGTATAAGTATGATGTGTTAAATATATGCATGTGTCTAAAGTGGGGATGATTCTTAACCGAAATTAGATCCCACGAGGTATTATTCTTACTAAAGTATAAACAGCGAAGTGCATCCATGTATGAGCGAAGAAGCAGAGGGACGGAATTGATCACAGCGCCAGTAATCAAAGTCAACACTTCACTAGGTGTCCACTGGAAGATCATTTTAATTATAATGTATATATATTTTTGTTTCTTTTTTAAAGCAATTTAAATATTGTAAATGTTAAACACTTTATGTATGAACTTGTATATGTTTTATGTTCTTGACTCTGAATATAGTATAAGTTAAATGTTTAACATTCATATGTATATAATTCAAAGCTTAAGTTTATAAGTTTATAAATAATAAGAAAAAAAGGTGACACCCTGCTTCTGGCACAGGTGTCGAGTTTGAGGCGTCACAAGTTAGCAGTGTATCGAGGCCTAGGTTTAGGCGTCTTTGGAAAAGCCTAAGTTTAGGCAATTCTAGATAGAGTAGATTAAAAAAAACATGTGTTTAGTAAGTGTTGGTGATGTGGATGTCCTTGTTTCTTGTCATAGTGGATTGATCTCAAAATCTAATTTGAAGAAGCGGTGAGAATTAAATAACCTGTGAGATTAAGGTTTGGCTTTAGATCCTTCTAAACTGTAGTTGAGAGAGTCATGTCCCACTAAATCTCAAATGAAGCCACGAGGATATCTTAGATACGGCCCAGTGTCGAGAGATCACACCTAAAAGCCCCGATAAATATGGTAAGAAGACATGAAGCTGAGGAATTCCATGGGTCAAACATGGAAGAGTCTAATAAAGCTGAATTCTGGTTGGAAAAGCTGCAAAGAATAGTGGAGGAGGTGAGATGCCCTCCCGATCAAAGAGTGGCATGTGCGCTCCCTATTGTAAGCGCAAGGCTTATGATCGCGGAAGCTAGTGTTAAGGAGTCAGAGGCTTCCAGATCCCATACCATGGGAGTTTTTCGTCCAAGAGTTCAAGGCCACATATGTCTCTGATATGTACAGGGAAATCAAGTGGAAGCAGTTCCTAAATCTGAAGCAAAGGAACTTATCAATGGCGGAATATGAGAAAGAATTCAGCCATCTTAGCAAGTACGCACCTGAATTAGTCCTCACCGAGGCATTTCGTGTAGGCAGCTTGAGGATGGGATCAATGAGTCCAAAAGATATCGCGCCATGACAAGATTCAAAGAAGTAAATTTCATCGTCTGGGCGGCAGTTGAAAGTGGAGAAATATGAGGCAAGCAGTAGAGAAAGATTTCAAAGAGGAAGCTTTCTAAAGGTGTCACGCCCCCGATCCCGGTCCAATCTGACAGTTAATCCTAACTAAGTCCAGCCGCTATTTATACTATACTATACTCGTCTTATATCCTTTAACGTACTAGACTCCTTACTGAATTGCTCTTTCTCGTAGCCGTACCTGTAAATTCCTCAGGTATACAAACAATTTCTGTAATAACAAAAATCATTTTACACATACAAAGAACTACCACCGGAGTGGTGTCCATCACAATCTATACACATATACAAGAGTCCCTTTATTTGTACTATTGTACTTACTATTACAAAACTTAGAGATTGCGAAGCAGCGCCGATGAGCACCTATCTCCGAGCCTACCATGGCCGATGGAATGTCCTCGTCCTCTATCCTCGTTTTCTGGGTGACCTACACGGATTTGAAATACCCCGTGCAAGCTTTACGCAGGGAATGATAAGCATGGACAACCACCAATGGCGACCGCCATGTTTATACATATGCATATCATCTATCTAATATTGCATTTCTATAACTTTAATCATTTATCTATCATATACTTTGCATATTGCATATCAATCTCTTTCTTGCATATTCAAGTGTCTTCGGGTATTATCTTTATTTATACTTTACTGTATTCTTGTTCTATGCTTTACATATCCTATACTTATCGTGTTCATTTCCTTTCATGTTCATTTCCTTTCATGTTTGTATACTGTGCATGTATCATATACATTCTTATCTCGTATACTTTCATATAACCTATCTTTATACTCATCTCGTACACTTTTATCTACATTCTTATACTTTTCAATGCTCAAGATTTCTTTGGTATGCTTTCATATGATACTTTTCATGTACTATCTTTCCTATGTTTTCCATATATACTATACTTTTCATATACCTTCTTTATCTACTTTCTTCCTTTTCGTGTACTATACTTAGATTTCTATATACTATATTCATGTATCATTACATACCTATATTCCCGCACTGTGCATTTCCTATATCAAGTTTCCTATTATACTTTCTATATAATAGTCATATAATCGTGGTTTTTCATCTCATATCGTTATATACTATACTTTCATATATTATTCATATACTCGCTTTTCATATAATCGTATTTCTTCATATGCTTTTCTATATACTTTATCTCGTATACATTTCGTGGTCATTAACACTTTTATTTCTTGTAATTTGTATACTTGTCATATACTTTTCCTTTCATATAATCGTATTGTTCATATACTTTTCATGTAATCACATCTTGTACATTACCTCGTTCTTGTAATCGTTTATACTTTCATCGCATAGCAAGTAGTTGCTATGCTTCACATATCATGTCATTTCATATACTTTGCATTTGCAAGCCACTGACCATAGAATTGGCATCCACAACATTCGAGAATCTGGCCATGTTTGTCATTCAAGAGCAATGTGAGCCCCAGGCTCAGATATCAGACTTCTCTTCCTATGATTTTCATATCCCGTGCTTTCATATACCGTATCATTTCATATGCTTCTTCAGATACTCGGCCTATATTGCTTTCCATTCTTCACTTTCATACTTGTACTATCGTATACTTTCTGTGTTTGGAGGTACCCGTAGGTACTACAGAACAGATACAGAGGTACATTCAGATCCTTACTTGTATTCTTTATTCAGAGTCTTATCATATATCTGTTTGACTACCTAGACCAGTCATAAGAAATGAGTAGGACGCAGTACAATAAGTACCCGAAGGTACAATACAGTACTGAGGTGCCGTAGCACCAGCAGGAGTACCGGAGTACTGAACAGGAGTGCCGTAGCACTAATCAGGAGTACCGAAGTACTAATCAGGAGTGCCGGAGCACTAATCAGAGTACTGGAAGTACCACCTCGAGTGCCGAGCACTAATCAGAGTACCGGAGTATTTCACCGGGAGTGCCGGAGCATCTAATCGCAGTGCCGACACTAATCGAGTGCCGAGCACTCAATCAGGAGGATCAAGTACTAATCAGACGGCCCACTCATTCATTCTTCGGGTCCTGTGTAGTCATATGATCATATGTCTGTCATAACTCATAATGTATATTAATCATATTCTGTGTTCATGACATATTGCTTTTCTTGTTAATGTTACTGTTTCAGTTCGTTTTCATATTTCATATCTTTTGCTATCATTTAATTTTGTCTCCGTATCATATATGTAAATCCTAACATATATCATGAATGCATCTATGCACTCTTGTATTCATGTAGTCATATATATCTTTATCTATTCATATTCTGTTATATCATTCATGCATCATAACATTTATACATTTCTATCATGATTTAACTATTCTTGTACTTTCTATATTCCTATCATGTATACTTTTACTCATTCATATATTCATACATGTACCTATCATTCATGCACATGTACTCATTTCTATGCTTTGTCATCTTTTGCTTATCTCTATTGTTCTTATCATTTATGCATTTCTATCATTTGTTCTTAGCATATTCTATCTATTCATTTAGGCATATCTATCATATAATCCTATATTCATGTCATATTCATATTTCATGAACACATCTATACATATTGCATTTTCTATATTTTCCTTGTTTCATGGCTATTACATATAGCACTTCATATACTTATAAAGTATTATGTGTATGAAATCACTTCATTCATATATTCTATTCCTCTATGAATCTATTTTACTTAGGAATTGAATCAATCCACCTGACTATCCAAACTAAAGTTATGGCATTTTCATGCCAACTAGTCATTTTACCAATTTTTCTAGTGACAGTTTGTATTACTCATTTTTCCGGGGTCTTAACTTCATATTTTGACACTATGTCCTTATACTCATTTAAAGATAAGGTTCTAAGGGTTCTATTCCAACTGGAATCACCCAATTCGGAGCACCGGAACTGCCACGTCCGAAATAATCCGACTACTTATGTTCAACACTGAAACCAGAATTTGGTTTGCACATGGTCCCACTTCGAGTATTTTGGGCCACTTTGGAGTCATAATTTGACGATATCTATTTCTTATATGGATGGTTTTTCTGAAGTCTATTTTAATGACCACTTGAATCACTCAATTCGGATAAGAAATGAGCAAGCTATGGCCAAATACAAAACTCGGGTCAAAACTGGAAACATAGGTGTGTACCGGTACACCTCTAATGTGTACCGGTACACTTTGGCCAAAAATGACCAGAACCGAAAGTGTACCAGTACAAGTTCAAAGTGTACCAGTACATGTCACCCGAAATGCCCAAATTGTGTGTTTTTCTCCCATTTTTCCATATGTTTCAACCCCAATCAACTCTATACCTCATAAACACTTCTAGACCACTTCAAATTCATCTTATGATCACTTTTCTACTCAAATCCTCTTTCAATTACATATATTTCTTCAAAAATCTTCCATGAATTCCCCCAACACAACTATAATATGGGTCACAACCCATACTCAAGTCAAACTCAAGGATTTGTTAGGGTTTATTCTAAACCCTAGCTAAATTACTTGACATTTAACCATGAATCCAATCTAAAAGGGGAATTCTATGATTATCTTGTACCATATGGGGTTTTATCAAATCTCTATTTTCAAGAATCCAAGGTTTGGATACAATTCTATCAAAACCCTAGCTTTGGAGATAAGCTATTAACCATAACAAGCCTTAAAATTCCATGTGATCCATACAAAATCCAAAGTTCCATACCTTTTTGGCTCCTCCATCTTCTTCCTCTTCTTCTTCTTCTCTCCTTCTCTTCTCCTTCTTCCTCCAATCGCTTTCTTCTTTTTGGGAGACCAAAATATAAGATATTTTGATCCCCACATTAAGGCCATGTTTGGCCAAGACAAAAACCCATTTTTGTTTTTAACTTTCTTTAATTGCTTTTAAGTCCTTGGACTCCTTGCTTTTTGCAAAGTAACTTATGCTTTATTTTAATTTAACCCCTAATCTTTCCTCTTTTATGACTTTCATATCTTTTTAACAAATTACAAGATTGCCCTTGTATCTTGTAAACTTTCCGGGTCTCTCGTTTTATTTCCGAAAATTTCCATTTAGCTTATAATATACCCTAAACAAGTCCGAAAACTGCTAGGGTATATTTCGGGATGTTACAAGAGGAGCTTCTTCCTCCTCAAGTAAAAGAGCCAGAGAGTCCCAAACTGAGTCAGTACATAGTTTTGCCACAAGGGGAAGAAGACAAGGAAATACAATAGTACCTAGTACTGGTAGAGGTGCTTCAGCAGGACCAGGAGAAACTCTAGAGTGCCCTCATTACCATCGACAACATTTGGGAGTTTGCAGATTGTTGACAGGAGGGTGCTTCAGATGTGGAAGCACTAAACATTTTATGGCAAATTGTCTCAAAGAGTCAGGACAATAAGAATCTGAGTAACAGCAAAGGAGGTCCGGCACCACCGTCGACTCGGCATGTATGCAGAAGGTCGAGGGGCTGTGAGCCAGCATAGAGGACGAGGAGGCATAGTGTCAGAGACAGTAGATCGTCTTATGCCTTCAGCGCTAGCACGAGCATATGCTATGAAGGCTCCTGGGGACCAAGATACACCAGAAGTAATTACTGGTATAATTTCTCTTTATGGTATTGAAATGCATGCATTAATATACCTTGGATCTACTCATTCATATGTATGCTTGAAAGTATAAGTTCAGATAAGATGATAAAGAAGTGAGCAACTATCATATGATATGCATGTAACCAGTCCTTTAGGGCACAGTGTCAATGTGAATAGAGTGTATAAGAATTGCCCTATAATTATTCATGATCGGGAATTTTAGGCTGATTTGATTGCTCTACCATTTCGTGAATTTGATTTGATTTTGGGAATGGAATGGTCAGTTCGAACACGGATATAATTGATTGTGATAAAAGACAAGTAGTTTTAGATGTTCGACATTTCCAAAGTGATAGTACATGGTGTTCGGTCTGGCCCAATGTCCAATGTGATTTCAGCTATGCAAGCCCGACGATTGCTGAGAAAAGGATGTGAGGCCTTTTTTGCTTTGGTGCTTGACTCTAAAAGAGGTCAAATAGAATTGGAAAATATTCTGGTTGTGAAAGATTTTCTGGATGTGTTCCTCGAAGAGTTACCTGATATTCCACCTATAAGAGAAGTGGATTTATCTATTGAGATTTTACCGGGAACAGCTCCTACTTCTCGGGCACCTTACAGGATGGCTCCAACTGAGTTGAAAGAGCTAAAGATTCAACTACAAGAACTTCTGGATAAAGGGTTTCCGACCCAGTGTTTCTCCTTGGGGTACACCTGTTTTGTTCGTGAAAAAGAAAGATGGCACTCTACAGATGTGCATTGATTATCGGCAAATCAATAAGGTGACAGTGAAAAACAAATACCCATTGCCGAGAATGAAGATCTCTTTGATCAGTTAAAAGGAGCTGCGTCTTCTCAAAGATAAATTTCATGAGGGTAATATTAGCTAAGAGTAAAAGATGTCGATAAAAGTTTAAGACAAATATCTCGTAACTCGTTATGGCCATTATGAGTTCTTAGTAATGCCATTTGGGTTGACTAATGCACCGATAGCATTCATGGATTTGATGAATAGGGTGTTTCGACCCTATTTAGATCAGTTTTTCGTGGTCTTTATTGATGATATATTGGTATATTCCAGAGATGTGCAGGAGCATGAGCAACATTTGAAAATAGTTCTACAGACTTTAAGAGAGAAAAAGTTGTATGCTAAGCTTAGCAAATGTGATTTTTGGCTAAATGAAGTTTCATTCCTAGCCATATCAGGTCTGGCTGGGGTATAAGAGTCGAATTCCGCTTAAGATCAAGTCAGAATTGAAACCGCCTCAAGTGCACATCAAGTGAGAAGTTTCGGGGCATACGTGATATTATAGAAGATTTGTGAAGGGATTCTCTCATTATAGCTTTGCTCACCAAATTACTCAGATGTGAGTAAAGCTCGAGGGCCGATAAATGTCGAATAGTTTTGAACAATTGAAAGAAATGTCAAGTTGAAGCACCGCATTTAAGAACCTACCTCGTGAAAAAGAGTACACCTTATACGTTGATGCCTAAGGCATTGGTTTGGGATGTGTTAATGCAAGATGTAGCAGTGGCTTGCATCCAGCAATTGAAGCCACGTGGAGCAAAATTAATATCCCACTCATGACCTGTGAGTCAGTCAAGTAAAGAAGGTTTGCTTTGAAAATATGATGACACTATTTATATGGGGAAAATTTAGAATTTACATAGATCATAAGAGTCTCAAGTATTTGTTAACGATACGGAAACTTTAATTTGAGCATAAACGATATTTGATTGCTCAAAGATTATGACTAAGATAATAGATTACTACACCTAAAGCACGTGGTAGTAGATGCCTTAAGTAGAAAGGCAATGGCAGCTTTGTTAATACAGCGTAGTGAATGGATAATAGTATTTGATGGAGCTATATTAGCTCAATTAAAAGCGCAGCCTGTTTTAAAGCAAATGATTATAGATGCTCAGAAAAATGATGAAAAGATGCAAAAAAAAGGTATAAATGATCAAAGATGGTGATAAGACTGATTTTTCAGTAAAAGAAGCTGGAAGCTCAGATTTCCGTAATGTATTATATAGTCGATGATAAAGAGCTAAGGAAAAGTTACTATTTGAAGCTCATAATACTGTATTTACCTACGCATCCGAGGTAATACAGTACCAGATTTGAAACAAAGATATCGGGTGGAAAGGAACAGTGAAGAGATGTGACAGAGTACATGTCTAAATGTTTTACCCGTCAGCAAGTCAAAGCTGAACACCAAGTTCCAACTTGAATCCCTTCCACCCCAATGAAGTGGGATAACATTACCATGATTTTGTGCCCGTTTTCCCTCACGCAACAAAAACATGACTTTGTCTGGGTGATTGTGGATAGACTCACAAAGTCGACCCATTTTATACCAGTCAGGATTGACTATTTTATGGATCAACTAACTAAGTTATATGTGGATGAGATTGTGTGATTGCATGGTGTGCCGTTGTCTATTGTGTCGGATCGAGATCCGCGATTTACATTGAGATTCTAGAAGGAATTACAGTTAGCCTTGGGAATTTGGCTTAATTTCATTACAACATTCCACCCGCAAACAGATGGACAGTTTGAGAGGTTGATTCAAGTGCTCGAAGATATGCTTTGGGGATGTGTAATGGAATTCATCGAAGTCGGGATGTGTATATTCCATCGATAGAATTTACCTATAACAACAGTTATCAATCAAGCATTGGCATGACACCATATGAGGCTTTGTATGGCCGGAGATGTAGATCTCCTGTGTGTTGGATAGAATTGAATGAGCACAAAGTGATTGGTCCAGACATAGTAAAAGATACAAAAGAAAAAGTTCAAGTTATTCGGCAAAGGTTAAAAGCTTTCAATGATTAACAAAAGTCATATGCCGATTTGAAAAGGAAGGACATTGAATATGAAGTGGGTGATAAAGTGTTCTTAAAGGTATCTCCATGGAGGAAGGTGCTTAGATTTGGGAAGAAAGGGAAGCTAAGTCCGAGGTTCATTGGCCCATATGAAGCTTTGAGAGAATCTGACCAGCTGGCGACGGGTCGGGCACCCTCCGCGTAGTTAGCCAAGTTGCATGACGTGTTCCATGTGTCTATGCTTCGGAAATACCGTTCTGATGGGTCGTACATACTGTAACATCCCGAAATATACCCTAGTAGTTTTCGGATTTGTTTAGGGTATATTAAAAGCTAAATGGAAATTTTCGGAAATAAAATGAGAGACCCGAAATGAATATTAGAGAAAGGGTAAAGTGGTCATTTACCACTTGAGGACTTAAGTGTCATAAGATTAAAAGATGGGATGCCAAAATAGAAATTTAATAAGTTATGGGATTCAAGGCAATTAGAGAAAAGAAGGAATAGAAATAAGAGAGAAATGGGGGACTAAGATGCAAAAATGAGAAAAGTGTTAAAAATGACTTAGCCAAACATGGCCTTAACAAAACATGGGATTTAAGACCAAAAATTGGTCTCCAAATGGGGAGAACCGTAGAGAGGGAGAGAAGAGAAGAGGAAAAGAGAGAAGAAGAGGAAGAGGAAGAGAAGAAGAAGAGGAGAAGAAGAGAAGCCATGATAAAAAAGGTATGGAAACTAACCTTGATTATGGATTCTATGAGATTTGGTATGGATCATATGGAATTTGTATGATTATTATCTTGCCCAAACCTAGGGTTTTGCTAGGGTTTCATCCTAAACCAATAGTTATGGAAAGTAAGGTGGGTAAAACCTTAAAGAGTACAAGAAGCATATGAAATCCTCTCTTTGAGGATGGATTATAGTTCAATGGTAAATAATTGAGTTAGGGTTTAGAATAAACCCTAACTAATTATCATGTTTGGTTTATGTATGGGTTATTACCCATATTAGAGTTGCCTTTAGAGTAAATCATGAAGGGTTTTTGAAGAAAGATATCCATTGAAAGAGGATTTGAGTAGAAAAGAGATTCAAGATGAATATGAAATGGTTTTGATGTGTGTATGAAGTATAGAGTTGAATTGGGTGGAAAAATATGGAAAAATGGGAGAAAAACACACATTCTGGGCATTTTTCGGTGACATGTACGGCAGACACCTTGAACATGTATCGTACATGTTAGGTTCTGGTCATGATTAAATATGTACCGGTACATGTCAAGGTGTACTCTAAGACATGTGATGCTCATTTCCTATTTCGACAAGTTTTGTATTTTAACTATAACTCAAACACATATCCACTCATAGATTCTATGTGTTAATAAAATATTCCCCTACAGAACCAAACATAAAGAAAATAATCGCTCCTGATCCATCAGTACGCCCGCACCGGTCAAAGTGGGGCCATGTGCAAGCCAATTCCTGCATCAGTTTGATCATAGAGTGGTCCAGATTGTTTCGGACGTATCTTGAGTTTCGGTGCTCCGATTTGGGTGATTCCAGTTGAAGGAGAACCCTTAGCACCTTAGCTTTAAATTGGTACAAAGAACTAGTGCCAAATATGGAGTCAAGGCACCGGAATATGAGTATTTAAAACTATCCCTCGGGTAAAATCGGTAAATTGACTAGTTTGACATGAAATGTCATAACTTTGTTATTTGATTGCATCCAATCTAATGATTCCAATTTCTCAGTAAAATAGATTCATAGAGGGACTAGAATACATGAATGATGTGTGCATACATAGGCATTATACTATACAAGTATATGAAATGCCATATGTAATAGTAACATGAAAAATATAGGAAATGCAAAATGCATAGCTGTGTTCATGAAACATAAATATGATATGTAATATGAAAACGAACTGACACGTTACCATGAACGTGAAATACAATCTATCATGAACACATAATGTGGCTAAGAATGCCCTATTATAAAGATAAGAAGTTACCGAACTCATATAATCAGAAACTTACCTAAGACCGCTTATTAAATGACACAAAGACTTGGTCCCATTAGTACTTCTATTCTCGATTAGTGCTCCCAAGACTTAATTAGTACTTCTAAGATTTCGATTAGTGCTCCAAAGACTCCGACAGTACTCTGGAGATTCTCGGACAAGTGCTTCGCACTGGTCCCGATTAGGTACTTCGGTATCTCCGACAAGGTTCCACTCGGATTAGTACTCGGTACTTTGATTAAGTACGGCACTCCCGTCCCGATTAGTGCTTACGGCATTCCTCACTCAAGATTCGCACTCGCTGGTGCTATGGTACCGCATCAGATCAGATTCGAGAACTTATCAGGCAAGGTCCTACTCACTTCTTTATGATCGTCCGGTAGTCAAACAAATTTATATGATAAGACTCAATAAAGAATAAGAGTAAAAGATCCTGACCATCAGATCTGCCTGAGTACCTACGGTAATTTCGTGATATGATTAATCAGAGTACCCCAATTTCCAGTACTCGCACCAATATAAGTATAAGTCCAAGAGTCTATGGCAATCCCAGACACCAAATAAGTATAAGTTCTCAGAGTACCCACTGGCACTCCGCATTCTGTGCAAAACAAAGTAAGTCTAGTAGTACCTACAAGTACTCCCGTATCGGTACAATAAGTATAAGTTCGCAGCACTCCACGTGGTACCCCCGTGATCGACAAAATAAGTATAACCCGCAGGTAATTTTACGAGCACTACATATCAATTAAACAAGTATAAGTCCAAGAAGACTCATGGGTACCCCCCGTATCAATAAATAAGTATAAGTTCACAGTAGTACCTACCGGTACTCCCAGACCGTAAACAAGTATAAGATCCTCGAAGACAAGTACATGTCTGTAATGCAAGTATAAGATCCTGTGAAGGATAAGCATATGCATAGTAACGCAAGTATAAGCTCTGTAAGACGCATAAGTTCCGAACGTTAACAAGATCCCAAAATACAAGAATAAGATTTATATGCGAATAGTCAGAATACTCAGTATAAGGAACCGTGAAGACAAGGATATGCTCAGAAGACAGTACAAGACACAAAGTATCTCTATATAAATATAAGTTCAAGTACCTACTGCACACCTGTATCCGACACTGTAGTACTCCACGAACTTCGCATCCGATAAATCAGAGTATCTACTTCGCATCTCCGTGATAAGCCCCTGACAAGGATAAAACTAAGAGTACCTACTCGGTACTCCCGTATGAGTATAAGATAAGTTTGATATAAGCACAAGTGCACATCTCTCGGGATATTTGAACTAGTAGTACTACTTACTTTATAAGAATGTCTATAAATACTGATATCGTCTGTACTGTAATACCTACGAGTACCTCCGAACAAGTGTAAACTCCGTAGTATAAGTATAAGTTCTGCATAAGAATCAGCTCTGTAACTCCTACGGGAGTCCCGAATGAACATAAGCCTCTTATAAGCATAGCCTGTTATAAGTATAAGTTCTGCATAAGAATAAGCTCTGTAACTCCTACGGGAGTCCCGAATGAACATAAGTCAAGTATAAGCATAGCCCCGTATAAGTTCTTGATAAGAATCACGACAACTTCCTACTGAGTCCTGCTAATGAACATAAGCCCCATAAGATAGCTCGTTATAAGTATAAGTTCCAGATAAGAATAAGCTCGTGAATCCTACTGAGTCCCTAATGAACATAAGCCTGTTATAAGCATAGCCTGTTATAAGTATAAGTTCTGCATAAGAATCAGCTCAGAATTCCACGGAGTCCCGACGAACATAAGCCCCAAGTATATGATACTCGTTATAAAGTACAAAAGTAAGTTCTCGCATAAGAATAAGCTTCCAGAATTCTCACGGAGTCCCGACGAACATACCTGTTATAAGTATAGCCTCATGAGAAGAATAAGCTCAGAATCTCTACTGAGTCCCGAATGAACATGTTTCATATAAGCATAGTTTGTTACAGGCAAGCTCCGTGATAAGAATCGCCTCAGAATCTCTACTGAGTCCCGAATGAACATAAGCTTGTTATAAGCATAGCCTGTTATAAGTATAAGTTCTGCATAAGAATAAGCTCTATAACTCCTAATGTACTCCGGAATTAACATGCTCCCCGTTATAAAGATAGCGTGACTGTAGCGAGTCCAAGACAAGAATGCTGAAATTTTTTATATCTCATAGATGAGCATACACTTCTATTATAATTGTGTATATGCATGTGTATCGTGATAAGTTATAGTGATAGTGTTTCAAATTGTTAAAGCCAGCACACAGTTTTTAATCCGTAGCACAGCAGAAGTGACAGCCGAAACGCTGTGTAAAAATGTACGCCTATGTGCAAGTGCACGCGGCCGCCCCAAGTAATATAGTACTCACGGTACGAATATCGATCCATGCGGATGCGGTATCACTACAAAGGTTCGCTTTTTTAGATAATATCCAAGAGATGATTCTTAGAAGAAAGAATATGTGAAAGCCGACAAGTTTTAGACCTAAATGAATTAATGGGTATTGAATATTAGGGTTATATCTCTCCGCCACTTTTAATGGATTATTTCTTCAAGATATTATTATTCAATGTATTTACAATTTGTCAATGGCGAGGTGATCTTACTTACGAGATATCCTCTCTCGAGGTATATCCGTCTATCTCATGAATAGAGTTGAGTATATCTCTATCTCAACTCAGTATTCCGAGATGCTTAAATGTTCTAACCCCAAATGCCACCTTCAGGATCGAAATATCTCTATTTACCGAATCGACTGAAAGCTGCTCTACCCAGATCCCTGGATGACCTCATCTCTCGAATCTCGGCTCAAGGCGACATGTGCCAACGTTACGACATCACCATATAATTAAACCATAGATATAGAGCAGATGCGAACAAATTGATAAATAACTGAATAAAATAAAGATCCAAACTTTAATCCATCAACATATGACAGGGTTCAACATAACCCTAAATATAGATCTAGAACATAATGAATGATAGAATGAAAATATTTATTATTAAAAACATCATTCTCAAATCCAAAAATAAGAAACAGTACAAATCCTGGGCACTTCTTCAACTGCGGTCACCGCTCGAATTCATGCCTTCGTCAGATGCCTCCCCTTCCTCGATTTCCTGAGCGGCCGTGATTTTAAATGATGAGGTGCAGATCTCGAGCCGGACGCCGTGACGCTGCAACGCCGCTGACGCTGAGACGCCGCGACGCTTGAGACGCCACGACGCGGTCCGATTGTTAACTCGCATTGTTGACCCAACGCCGCGACGCCGACGCCACGACGCGGGAACGCCGACGCTGGTAAACGCCGCACGAGCAACCAATTTCCTCGCTTCGCTCCCCATCGTCCGTATGCTTCCACACGCTCTTTTTGCTCCAATGTACCCTAAATCCAAACCAAACACTAATTCAGGAGTCTAGCCACAAAAACTATGAAATTACTATAAAATAAACATGAAAAGGAAAAACCGACGCGGATATAATATGAGTGTTTTAGACACTTATCAAGAAGACATCTGAAAACATCCGCATACAGTTGGGCCAACATACTTGTAAAGGTTCACTACATGTAGGTTCCGTGCTCTGATTTGTAAATGTAAAAGTACAGTTTTGTATTTGTAAATGGGACTCGGTAAATGTGTATAGATTTCTACGGGACACCACTCCTGGTAGTTCTTTGATATGTTTATATGACATTTTGATTCGTTATAATATGTGGGCCATACCCACAGTACTCGCTTTAAAAAAAATCAGTAAAGAGTCCTAGTATATGATCCAAGACCAACTCCTGGCTCGATCCACCAATCGGGTCGGATCTGAACTGGCGTGACACATACTACCAATGCAAGAAGTACAAGCACATGCAGATTTTTCATATGATGAGGAGCCAAAGGCTATTTTGGCTTAAGAGGTGAAGCAGTTAGTGAAAGTGCTCTGACAACACCATGGCAGGGAAGAAGCTACTTGGGAGCCACAAATGATGAGAGCGCACACCCGCCACTCTTTCGATTCAGTATGAATTTTAAGGACTTAAATTTCTTTTATAAAGCGGGGGATGGAGGAGATGTAAATAACCCAAATTATACCCCGACATGAGAATAAAAGTAATGTATATTTTTTTCTAATAAAATAATGCTAAAATAAAATAAGCAAACCAAAAATTAATACAAAATAAGGGTAATTGCAATTGCCACTAAGGACCCAAATGACATAAGAAGAAAAGATTGTATGTTAAAGTAGGAAATTGAATAAGTTAGAATGACAAATAGATGAGAAAGGGATGACCAAATAGAAAAAAATGGAATTTGAAGTCAAAAATTGGATAAAGCCAAACATGGCCTTATCTTAAGACCCAAAATATCCCATTTTGGTAGGGCTTTTACGTAGAGGAAGAGAGAAGAGGAGAAGAGAGAAAGAGAGAAGAGAAGAAGAGAGGAAGAAGAAGAGGAGAAGAAGGGAAGAAGAGAAGTTCAAGGAGAAGAAGAAATCATGTATGGATATGTAAGGAATTTTGGTATGAATTTGTGTATAAAATTTTGTATGGATACTTGGTTAGAGGTTTGGAATACCTCTTTTTGTGTAGAATCCTTGTTTGGAATGGTTGTTTGGTTTGGTTTGTCCTACGTGAGGAAAATTTGTATAGAGAAAATTTTGGGTTTTAGGGGAGATGTTGCCCGTTTTTTTTAAACCCATGTTTTTGAGCCACATAACTCGTGGTCACTCATCCAAATTGAGTGATTCAAAATTCTGAGTAAATTAGACATCTATAAGAACAAATATCCCTGAAATACGTATCTCCAAATTTGGATCCCAGTATGCCCATAAAATTTGTCGTATGAGGCTCGTTTTGTGTCAATTTTGATACGCTTTGGTTTCTAACAGTTTTGGTATTTAGGCCATAAGTTGAGTTTCACTCATCCAAATTGAGTGATTCAAATTTCTGGGTAAACTAAACTTCTAGAAAAACAAATCTTCCTAAAATAAGTGTATCCAAATTTAGACCCCATTAGACCTAAAATTCACAAAGTAAGGGAACACCCGTCCCTAAATCGTCCCAAAACAGTCCCCTAAACTGGAGTAATGCTAATTGTTTAAAGCATAACTTGAGTTATACTCATCCAAATGAGATGATTCAAATTTTTGTACAAACTAGACATCTGGGAGAATAACTTTCATGAAGAAAGTATGGTCAAATTATGTCTCTAATGTTCCCAGAAAATTTTCAAATATAGGACACAATCCCATGATTTCATCTTCAGAATTGTCCAGAGCATTTCGAACAAGCTTGTAATTCATATCTCCAAATTAAAAGTCCAAATGACATGATGTTTGAACCATAAGAAACTTAAGACATAGGGGTATATTGAGTTAGAAGATCACTTTCTCTAACAATCTCGTTTACAGGATTAAAATTGTAGTAAAAAATGGACTTGGGAATTGCCTAGAACTGTTTAAAGTGCACTGGTTATGGAAAACCGGAATCAGAGTAAAGGTTATATAAATGTATTGTTATATGAAAGCTAAAGAGAATACATGTATAATTTTTTTATATGAAAAAGTGCAAAGTACAATTAAATGTTTATAAGAGATTATTTGATAATGAATATCTCATATGTGACACCCCGACTCAGGGGTCCGTTGACAATTCGCCAACCCGCGGAATACGTGTAGCCATTGAGTGTCTCAATGCCACAAAATGAGTGTCTCTCTATCTGAGACTCAAACATGAGTAAAAATGGCCACATTGGGCCCACACATCCATACTCACCAAAATATAACCAATTATATTACAATAGTTTCAAGAGTTAACTACACTCTTATACAAACATGTTTCAATCATAATGTTTCATACATGTTTTACAAAAATATATATAATCAAAGCCACATGTCGGCTTTCTTCTCAAAAGCGGCCTCTAGTGAGCGCCGTCTTCCTGAATACTCCATGTACCTGAAAGGGGGATCCCACGACGGGGTGAGCAATGCCCAGTAGTGGAATTTTCCTACGAGGGCTACTCCCCACCTAAAATGCACATGCAATGGCACATCACAACATCCACATTCCATACAATTTATAATTTATACATGTAATGATTTATATCATGCATGAAATGTTTCCATGCCCATACCCCGAGTCACTCATCGACTTCCTCACACATACCTATGCCAAGTGTGGCAATCACACTGTAATACCAATGACACCCATATACCGAGCCTTTTTCGGCTCACCAACGCTCAATGCTATTTGCCAATGGGTAACCAATCCCACTTCTATCAATTAACTTCTAGTCTAAGTAATAAACATGATCGTGTTTTCTTTCGGGGCAAATGTAATCCGCTTAGCCTCCGCGGTCTCTTATACCCATACAGAAAATTTGCCTCATGCCGCGGGTCTCTTACACCTATGTTTCAGGCTTTTCACCTGAGGGGATTAACGACCCCCTTCTTGCTTCGCCCCACACACATTAATTACTTTTTATTTTATGATTTAAACTATGAGTCTTTATTGGACGTAGTCCCAAAGACAAACTCAACCCACATTCACCAAGAGTGGTGAACAACCATACCGTGCACCCACACCCGACTCTACGCGATGTCACTGCAGGACGCGAATGTAATGATGCCAATTCATATATCCAATTCCAATGGCTCATACACAATTATATTTCATATAATTCAAACAATCATGTTAACACATCAATTTAGCATGCATTAACATATCATTTTCCACACACATTTCAAGCCATTCATTTTAAACAATTTCACATGCTATCTAATTCAAGCAAATTTACATGGACAATTTCAGTCCAACAAGCAATCCGGATTGTTTTTAACAGTCCCAAATCAGTTCTGGGCTGTCCAAGGATGGTCCTCGCATCAAGCATCGGTTCCATTTCTTGGAACTGAAATCTATGGCCATTTCCGGCCTCACAACACCCAAAACCATTTTCATGGCTTTTTAGACAAATAATATCCAAGTAGAAGAAGATCCCTACCTCCCGGAGTTGTCGAAACTCCACAATACCGGTACCCACGCGTAGCTCTTACAGTGGAGATCAACTTTGCCTCTTTCCTCGTCGGGATTCGAGGGACCGATTGCAGGAAAATCTAGAGAGAATGTAGAGTCTCTCTCTCTAGAATTTCTCCTCTCTCTTTCCTCTTTCTTTTCTCTCTCTTTTCCCTCTCTTTGTCCCCATCCATCGGTTGGGTCAAGTTGGGTCAAGAGAACTCATTCCCTCACTTGCCACTCATTACATTCTATCGGGTTCCTGGATTTCACCTTATCCCTTATCCATCTATTTTGGATTTCTATCCAATGACATGATGCCACATGTCTCATATGGCCTACACTTGAGCTCATGTTTGACTAGCTCTCCACTTGACACATGTCTCATCTTGAGCCACTCAAAATGCACCAAATGTCTCGCACCACCTTCCGTGCCTCAAAAAACGTGAAATTCCGACTATCTCGGAATTCAACAAAATTTGACGTAGTAGCTAGATTTCGCGAGACAATTTCAACGGTGAAGTCTGTTTTGTCATCCGAGATATGGAAAAGTTCCATATTTTAACCGAAATTACCATTTTACAATTTTTCAAAAAATTAGAATTTTCTAGGGTTTTACATCATAAGTATACATGATATCAGTAGTTATTCATATATATGAGATATCTTTTTCTTATATCTAAAAGATTGTTAAGAAAACATAATAAAATTGATTGCCTGCTTATGACCGGGTAGTTGGATAGATAGACATGCCTATAGGGATACAGTTGCTAAAGCATACAGTTTACAGATATCGAGGCCCCGTTTGGATCGATGACATAGATCTAGTTTGGATCATTATAGTGGCCCCGTTTGGGTCATACATATAGAAATCACTGTTTCGTATAGTGATGGTACCTTCGAGTAAATACAGTTCTTCCCCATATCCACTTCTAAGGTATTTGCAAGCATGAAACATAAAAGTAAATGACAAGAATATGCAAATGATTTGAATATGATAAATGACATTATATGAGAAGCATAACACTACTATGTGATGACAAGTATACTATGACAAGAACAAGAAACGAAATGTATATGAACAATGATAAGTAAATATGAAATATGTATAAGCATGTGTAAATTACATGTATGAAATATGCATAAACATGGATATAAGTATATGATGTGTTAAATGTATATGCATGTGTCTAAAGTGTGATGATCCTTATTAGGGTCATCCACGAGTATTATTCCCACTAATCTATAAGCTTAGCACGGGTGTTGCATCCGTGTAGGTACAGAAGAGGAAACCAGAGGATAGGATAATCCGCATCAACAGTCAAAGTCAACACATCACTAGGTGCCCACTGGAAGATCATTTGGTATAATGCATATGTATTTTTGTTTCTTTTGTAAGCAATGTAAATATTGTAAATGTTGAATACTTTCATGTATGGAGCTTGTATATATTTTGCAATCCGCTGCTATAGAATATAGTACAAGTTAAATGTTTAACATTATATGAATGAACAAGCTTAAAGTTTATAAGTTTACAGTAAACAGAAAGAAAGTGATACCCCCGCCAACACTCGTGTCGGGTTGGGGTGTCACATGAGGAGTTTTCAAACCTTGTTTTCTTCTTTTAAAACAAATTTTCATCTTCTTCCTTCTTCTAGCTTGAACCAAGAGGAACCAAAACCATGGATTGCACAAAAGCCAAATGACCTCCTTTCCTCCTCCATCGGAATTTCTCTAGCCCTAGCTCCTCTCTTTCACAAATGAGAAAATATCTCATTAAATGCTAAAATTTGGTCTTATCTCTTTTCCTTCACAAGGCCTTGTTTGGCCAAAGCCATTTTTGGCTTTATTTCCCTTTTTGCATTTTTAGTCCTTCATTTTTTCTTTTCTTCTTTGCAATTCAACTTCAATATTCTGGCTTTGGTACAAACTTATTATTCTTATGACTTTTTGAGTCCTTAACGTGACATTTTTACTATTTTACCCTTGACTCTTGCAATAATTCTCGTTTTATCATTTTTCTGCTCTTAAAGCAAATATAAATTTAAAAATACAAATTTAACTTTTTTTATACCCTAAACATGTCATGAAACTACGATGGTATATTTTGAGGTGTTACAAATATGATATACTCAAGGACAACCATTGACAAACAAATGTTCAAATTAGTCCTCAATTGTAAGTATCCCCTAAAAAGTGGAAATAGGTTCCAACCTTTTCCAATATGGGATGACAGTAGTGTGTACTGTATGTTGAACATGGTTAACACAACTAGCATGGAGGAAATTGAATTGTATATTGAGGTTGTTCGAGGCAAGCCATAAGTGAATCATTCTGTGGGTGGGTATACAGATTTATTGGTTCGCGAAAATGATAATATTGCAGAATTTGACTATGGGCTACGGGGCCTAGTAAATGGGGTTCAGCACCTGATACTGGGCGCATGTGGCATATGGAGATGTGATGAAGACTCCGCGACATGAAGAAGCTAATGATGAATCTGATGAAGATGTTGATGATGAATCTAATAGAGACTTAGATGTTCAAGCTGATGGACATGTATCATCCTTCCAGACTTTCAACCAAGTTTTGGAGAATGAGCAAGGGATATATGTCTCTACGCATGCAACATCTTCGCGGATTTACTCAATAACTCGTATGTCGAGGACCATGAGTCATCACCGGCTTTCATTATCACTACTCACCATCATCTCAATTTGAACATGTTGAAAATTTTGTACGTTATTTCAAGTGATTTGACTCCATGGGTGCAAATATACTGTTTCAGTTATTCAAGTGGAGAATTTGTAGTTACCTAGGTTTTTAGTTATAAATCTAATTTTCAAGAGGCTGCAAAGATTTATTCAATTAAAGCACACAAAGAGTTTGTCGTTGTTGTATCCTTAAAAAAATTGCTAGTTTTAAAATGTAAGAAGGCCAAAGAATGTCAATGTCCATGGAAGCTTCGTTCCATGGTTGTGAAAGATACTTGTTTATTTGTTATCAACAAATATAAAGGGACACATGCTTGTGTCAATCCTTGCTTGAATCGAGACCATCATCAATTGGATTCAAACTTGGTTGCTGCTCATATCAAGGCAATTATTAAGGCACAATTCACATTGTCTGCAGCTTCTATTCAAGTAAGTGTGATGGAGAAATGTATGCGGTACCATACAAAAACGCGCATTTTTTTGGTGCCATAAGAACTTGTGACACTTGGCTTGTGACTTTTCTCAATCATATACAAGAGCTTCCACGTTTCGTTCTTAGCCTGCAGCAAACAAATTCTGGATGTGTTGTACCTGAAACATTTTGATAAGAATATGCCACCAAGATATTTCAACGCTATGTCTCCTCGGTTATCTGCCATCTATTACGGGTTTGAACATTGTCAGTCCCAGATATATCATGGTACACACTTGTATGAGAAGTATAAAGGCAAGTTATTGATTACTGTGGGTGTGATGGAAATAATCAATAGTTTTTACTGACATTTGCTATTACAGAATTTTTTAGAATATTGATAGTCAGATGGTTCTCGTATGTATTAAACGTAGTAACTCAAATTCTGGACGGGATTGAAAAAGAGACCAATCGATATTACAGATGAGTGGTAGCAACTAAGCTACATCCTCATCTCGTCATACATCATCATTTATCACCGATTTGTATGTTATCTTGCAAGCAATTTTATGACCTACTTCAAAGATAAACTCTTGAAGAATTTGGTATGCAGAGCCGCTTTAGCGACTATACAACGCAAGTTCAATAGGCATATGGCTACAATTAGAAGAATTAAATTTGAAGCACAACAATGGTTAGAGGTGATCCATCATGTGAAATCCCTCATTAGTTATGGGCACTTTCACATGATGGAGGTCGAAGATATGAGATAATGACAACCAAAATGTCCTCACAGGTATTTAACAGTGTTCTTAAAGGAGCTCGTAGCTTACCAATCACTACATTAGTTCAGTTGACCTTTTCCGCCTTAATAGTTACTTTGTTGTAAGAAGGGAACAAGGTGCTAATAGATTAGCATCTAATGAGCAGTACACTCCTTATGTTGATGCTTAGATTAAGGCCCGTGTGGTTAAGGCTGGATCAATGGAAGTTGTTCTTTACGATCATATGCAAGGACAATTTCATGTCAAGTCAAGGAGTGGTTGAACGCGTCGCCTCAACTTACATGACCAGAAATGCACATGTGGTAAGACACTGATATATGGATTTCCATGTAGCCATATCATAGTAGCATGTCAGCATCGATGTGTTGATTTTCTATTATTTTTTCAATGCTACTACACTACGCAGTCGTACTATGATACTTGGGCAAACATGTTTCATCCCATATTCAATGAAGATGAGTGACCTCTTTATGATGGTCCTACGATTGTACCTCCTGAGTCAATGAAACGCATAGTCAGTGGACGTCCTAAATCAACCCGTGTGCATAATGAAATGGACGTTAGGGAGGGGAAAACTATTATCACATGTGGGTTGTGCAAACAACCGGGTCATAATCGACGGTCTTGTAAGAATAGAAATCAAGTTCAGTGAAAGATGTGAAGTAACTCAATTTTTTTTTGTAAGACAATTTGCCTGTCATGTTTGTAGTTGCTTTGTATAAGACTTATGTACTCATGTGTATTTCTTGGATCTTTGAAGACTTATGTACCTTATTTAAGTAAATATGACTTCATTCTTGTACGTGGTTTTTTGTTCATTGCCGCTGTAATTAGTACTGGCATTAATGATTATGATATTATTTTTTCAATGTTTTTTTGTTAATAATTATACTGTTTTCGTGTTATGTTTTATACATATGGCGTTTTGGGGGCTTCATGATGTAGATCCTTCAGATCCATTTGTATTGGTATTGCAGGACAGACGTAGGTCACACTTAGTAGATACAGAGCATGTATGTATTTTATTAATTATCAAATACTATTACATATTGTAACATGTTATTTATATATAATCAATTATGAAAATTGGTTTCTTCGTTACTTGTAGTTCCAGGAAGTACTCCACCCTCGACAGCAGATGAAAGCCTTTATCAGTACGTGGAGGATGGATCTACGTATTCGTCCATACATGATCCATGCGGGATTATATGGTATATACTCGCTCACTACATCATGCCTCGGGACATACTTATCACTTGTCTCGTGGAGAGATGGTGGCTCGAGAGACACACGTTTCATTTACCTATTGGAGATATGACGATCACGTTATAGGATGTTGCTATCATCCTTGGGCTTCGTATCAACGGACCAGCAATCACAGGGACATGTGTGTTCGATGTGGCGGAGTTGTGCGAGGAGCTGCTCTGTGTCACCCTACCCGCTGATGCTCTCAGAGGATCCTCTATTTCCATATGGTGGTTATGTGACCAGTTATCCACCTCAGCACTTGACGTAGATGAGGTCACTTTAGAACGGAGTGCACGTGGTTTCATCTAAAGATCGATAGTTCCTCTGCTGCGAACAAGAAGGGGAGTGCATGTGCATATGTGCTTTCTCCCACTACTACGAGATTCATGCAAGTGACAGACTCTAATCAGTGATGTAGTACTATCACATACATATCGAGAGTTATGCCGTGGCAGCTTGGATCATAGACACGGTATTAGAGGTTGTATTACACTGTTACAGGTATGTAATAACTTTATTTTATTACATACACATTAATATACACAACACATCATTAATTTGCTTACTTTTTGTTTATTTTGTTTTCATTTCTTATGGTCTCGGGAGACTTCAATGGGGGCAACTTTGACTTTGGGCTTAACAAAGAAGATATCCAAAGACTCCAAAGAGCTCATGCCTTACATGATGACGATGTCGATGTAGTCAATGGAGACGAAATGGTGGCCAAGCCGACAATGGATACTAAATTAAGCTCGCGGAGCCAAGCTGTTTTCCTTCCATTTGGGTGTAGGTGGAGAGTACCTTGACACGTGCATAACCCATCCGTGTACTTCTATTATACCGAGATCTAGGATGCAGTATAATTTCGATCGTAATGGTATGTAAAAGTATATGGTTCTATAGTAATTTCATTCATATTCACATAAACGTTATTGACGTCAAGTGTAAATGTGTAGGTCTTATGGCAGCCATACTTTGGAGAGTTGGTTGACCAGCTACATCTATTTACTTATCTGATCAGGAGATCTAGCAAACGATGTCACCGCTTATATGTTTTAGGATTGTTGAGTGGCATCGTCCAGAGCGAGTCTTGCACCAGTTTAGGCTACACTAGGAGATACCTCCATCGTGCTCTTATGAGCAACAACTACATAGAGTGTATGCACGTTGACGAGTTCAGAGAGATTGGGCAACATATCATGCTCCATACATTGCCTTATGGGATATGTGAGCGAGCAGGATCATCACTGCTCCCCCTATGGTGGGTATTATGGACTTCCATGATCTATATATGCAGTGGCATCATCATATTACACAACGTTTTATGACACCATCGCTCCATAGAGATGAGATGAGGTTCCATACTACAACCGGTACTACTCAGGTTTTGGTAAGTTAGAGCATTACCAAAGCGCTTTTCAAATTCAATCAATCATTCCACTCAGATTTATAATTGTTTGGTTGGTTCTTTTAGATCTCTATCATGGTTGACATAGCCAGTCGCTCGCGTGGGGCTACCACCAGTTTGGTGTACAACTTACATCATATTGCTAGATCAATGTTACACCAGATTGGAGAGGAGCATCGCATTGCCAACTATGATCAGGAGGCATCTACTTCATGGATCATCCATTAGACCTTCGTGTCATCCACTCCAGTTCGTATGCAACCCATTCGAGGTAGAGGGAGAGGGAGAGTTGATCGGGGAGGTCGTGGTCAAGATGGTGGACGAGGTCGTGGTCGAGATGGGCGAGGGAGGTCGTGGCAGACTCCAACCGACATCGCCGCCCCATACCCCTATACTTACCCATCACCCGATACTTCCATACTTCCCCATACGTACCCGTCATCCGATATTTTTATACCCTAGAGACGTACACATCTTTACCATCTCCGATGTCGCCAAAGCTAGCTTCAATGGTAGTAGATATGACATTATCATCCCACCATTTATAATCCCCTGCATTGCATCTCATCGATGAGACCAAGGGTCGAATTGTATCATAGTTGGCGCACCTCCAGCCTAGGGTTAATTCGCACTCCACGTGATAATGCCGAGTACTTCCATCCATAAGCCCTCGCTCCATTTGTTCCTACTCCATCATCTCCATTTGAGATTGCATAGGACCTTATAGGTCAACTAGCTATGTATTATAGGCGTCGTCCTAAGAGAAATATAAAGACTCCGTCTTATGGGACTCATTGATATATGTTGATATTTCAGATATATTTATATTTCAGATACAATTTTATATATTATATGACTTCATTTATGCATGAAATTAGAGTTTCTTGTTTAGAATTAATTTGTTATAATTTCTGATGCACAAGTGATGATTTATATATATTCTGCTCCTAAAGGCAAATTTGCAAGTCATCGTGTCATAATCGAGCTTCATGCAAAAATCCATTGAACAAGTTTATTTGGAATTTAAGGCTACTTTGGATTTGCTTATTAGAAAATTTAAAATATTTAAAACATTTTTGAATTATTAAATAACTTTTGTGCTAATTTGTGTTGATATATAAAATTATTTTTAATATCAAATGGTAAATATATATTATTTAAATATAATTTATTAAATTTGTGTTCGAATCCATTAGTTGATGTAATTTATGAAATAGTAAATATTTTTGTTTCATTAATTTTTAAATAAGTTTTGATGTAAAAAATAATAATACTAATTTTTATGTAAATTTAAGATCATATGTCGTTGTTTAGGACATCGACAATTGAAATAAAAAAAAGGTGAAGCCGGTATTTAGGACAGTGGTAATTGAAGTTTTAAAAAACGGTGAAGCTGCTGTTCAGGACAACAACAAATGAATTTTTAAAAAAAGGTGAAGTCTTTGTTCAGGACAGCGACATTTGCCCCATTGTCGCCCACGCGGGCCTGCGCAATTACTTCGCAATACGGCTTCAAACTATTTTCGTAATTTTAAATAGCAGTATTTTAATCCAAAACTCGATTTAGTTTCTATAGCAACAATTCACATTTTGAGATAATTTCTATCTACAAAGAATCAATTTGACTTCCCAAAGTTAATGCAATAAGCATATGTTGATTTTTTTTTTCACCCTCTGAAATTGTTATAAATTTTCATTAAAGTAATTTTTAAATAAAAACATGATGGTCCTGATGTTTGCTTTCAGCAATGTCTGAAATCTGTTGGGATAGGCTATGGTCACTAAGGATGAGCTTTTTTTTTTGTGAAGAGGCTTTACAAAATCCTAGATCGGTCAACCTTAACCTGATTCCCTTATCGTTTTGTTTGGAATCCTTGTGTTACCATCAAGGTGGGTTTTTTTTGCTTGGGAAGGTTCATGAGGAAAAGTGTTAAATTTGGATCAATTAAAAAGAAGGGGATATGCCTTAGCCAATAGGTGTGTCCTTTATGGAGAGGATGAAGAAACGGTTAATCACATCTTAGTGCATTGCTCAAAGGCTAGGATGTTGTGGCCCATAATGTTAACCCTGGTTGGTGTTACATGGGTTTTTCCTTTAACGGTTAGAGAGTGAAGGATCCCGACCCGGATTAACCTCATGAACCCGAGGGGACCTCCCGGCACTCCAATGGATATAGAAACTTTTCCTTAAAACAGTCAAATAAAATCCATGGAGCGAACCCCTTTACAATCCTTAACATATCTTTTTAGAAAATAATGCGGAAGCGAAGTGATAATTTTTTTTTTTTTTCTTTTCTTTTCTTTGTTTTTCAAACACTGGATTCTTCGTAAAAATTGGCTGCACTTCGCTTTCTTCTGACTCTTCCCAAATTTACAAACCCGATAAAAGCATTTAAAAACACTTATAAACTTCAATTTTATACTTCCATATTAGACTTCTCGGCCCACAACCCAATCAACACAATATACATACATATACATTTGTTTACTTCAAATCATCAAAACATTCAAACCCTCTTAAATTCCATGCAATATTTTTATCAAAACATTTTGGGCTTGAGCCGACTTAAGCCGACCGCCTACGCACTCGTCCACTCCAGGATCAAAGCCCACGAGTTCCTCAACTTTATACATATACATATATGCATAACAAAATATTCAACATGAACAATATGCAAAATTATATATACAATGAAATACAGCCTCGTCTCATCAATGGCTCGACTCCACGCACAGAGTGACTCTATCTACAAGCATTCGCCTTCGGGTCCTGGAAATGTTTTGAAACATATAGAAAAGAATGAGCTAAAGGAGCCCAGTGAGTGTACATTTTCATTAAAATAACATTTTCAGTATATACCAAAATAATACATACTTATACAATTAAAATCCATTTATACCTTAAACATTTATGCCTTAAACCTTCTTTCAATAAATACTTATGCATTTAAAATCCATTTATGCTTTAAACATTTGTACCGTAAACTTTCTTTCTTTATTTCTTTCTTTCTTTCTTTCTTTCTTTCTGATGGAACCTAGGGAAATAAACACACCGAATCAGCTCGGCACCGACTATGAGGGACAGCCATCTCCAAATTATAACCACTACACGGAGAAACCACGCTTTGCATGGCTCCAAATTACAAGACCTTATCACGCCAGAAGGATATTACTCTTACACCTAATTCCCTCCTCAGTTAGTAACCTATAACTTTACCTCTAAATCCTACACGCTTAAGGTACTTCGTCGATATCGCTATAATGTACTATGTTGGGGTAACCATCAAGAAACATTTACTTCAAAATACATTTATAAATCCATTTAAACTCTTTACTTTATCATGAAAACTCATATATATATGCAAATATATATGCATTCTTACACGTTTTTAAACTTTCATAATGCCTTAACATATGCATACATATATAATTTAATGATATATAGAGGAGATATATATATATATATATATATATATATATATATATATATATATATATATATTGATGCAAGATAAACATGTACATTAAATTTTTTCATTTACATCAAAACTTTTCATTTAGGCAATATAAAACATTTACATTAAACTTTTCATTTTAACATCAAAATAATTCAATTTTTAAAACTCAATTTGCAAAACATCATTTTTACACTCACAGTTCACCGCTCAATCCCACTTGCTTCCCGTTGAGTTCCCGTTCCCGTCCGATAGTCCTTTTCACCTTTTCCAAGAAAATCACAATTACACATTAACCATAATTTCCATTTAATCCACCATACTCATTCTATATTCTTATTCCTCTAGGAATCTATTTTACTTAGGAATTGAATCAACTTTTAACGGATCATCCAAACTAAAGGCGGCATTTTCATGCCAACTAGTCATTTTACCGATTTTTCTAGTGACAGCAGTTTGTATTACTCATTTTTCCGAGGTCTTGACTTCATATTTTGACACTATGTCCTTATACTCAAAGCTAAGGTGCTAAGGGTTCTATCTCCAATTGGAATCACCCACTCCTGAGCACCGAAACTCACTTTACGTCCAAATAACTGGCTAATCTATGTTCAAAACTGAAATCCAGAATTTGGCTTGCACATGGTCCTACTTTGAGTAAATTTTTAGGCCACTTAGGGATCAGAATTTGCTAGATACCTTCTTCAAGTTTTGTTCTCCTTCAAGTCTATTTTACACCCACTTAAATCACTCAAATCGGATCAAAATTGAGAAAGTTATGGCCAAAATACCAAAACTGGTCAAAACAGAAAACAGACATTCTGTACTGAGACTGCTGCCCAAAAATTGACCAAAATGTGTTTCTCTTCCATTTTTTCTTTCACTCTAAACACTTAAATCTGATGCATTATACCCATTTCAACATAACACACACAATTCACTATCAAACCCTAACCCTTACTCACTGATTTTGTCAAAACCCTAACCTAAACCATGCTTTCAATTGATACTTAAATTCAGCACCATTAAACCTTAAATACCATCAATTTAACATCCATACCAGAATTTAAGACATTAAACATGGAAAACATCAAACCCTAACTTTTCCACCATGAAAACTTACTTGTTTCTTGAGTTTCTTTGGCTCCTCTCCTTGATTACCACTTGAAGATCACTTGAAAGCTTGGAAAACAAAGAAAACTCACCTCCCCAACTTGGATTTCTCCTTTCTCTTCCTCTTTCCTTTCTCCCTTTCTTTCTCTTTCTCCTTTCTCTCCTTCTCATACGTGATCTCCTATTTGAGACTTAAATCCCTAATTTTGCTTTTAAATTCCAACTTTCCAAATTACCCTTAAGTCAAAGAATTCAATTGGTTATTGTAAAGTGAATTACCCTTTAATCCAGTTTCTCTATAGGTCCATTTTTATGAGACCAAGTCATTTACCCATTATTTAAATCCTAACTTAGCCATTAAGAAAGATTTTGATTGGCTAGTACAATTAAATATCTCCATTATAGCAGATTTTATCTCCGTTTCGCCTTTTACTGTTTTTATATCGATTATATGTCAAAAATATTCTATGGTCGTCTATATTTAAATTTGAACATAAAATATTCTAACTAAATTCTTCATGTGAATTTCGTGCTCAAATCACCGAAATCGGATTTAAAATCATTAAACCCAATCCCACAATAGCGTATTACCCGACCACGCTCGATCACCTGAAACTATCCAAACGGACTCCGCTTCACTTCATTTCAGTTTCGTTAGTCTTTATGATATATTCGACATTTTCACATTTTCGCCCACTTCGAAAAATTTCAATACAGTTCGAATTCCAACTAAATCACTATTCACTTAAATCTCCTATTCTCTCTTCTAAATATCAGTTCAAAGTCATAGGAACTGAAATTTCTTTAAAATTCCTTGAAACCCTCCATCCTGATATAATAAGAAAAATCACTATTTCTGCAAGTATCTTGCCATACTTTCGAAAAATTCCACATCATGTCCAAATGACGTCCGGAGCGTTCTAAATTCTAAGCTACCCTCGTTTCTATCATTAGACCTCAAATCAGTTCAAAAAAAATTCTATTATAACATTCAATCAGTCGGGGTTTTACAATCAATTCTCCTTATAAAAACACTTCATCCTCGAAATTAAAACATTCGTGATTCGCACAAAGAGATGTGAATAATGCCTCTTCATCCGCTCCTCATGCTCCCATGTAGCTTCCTACCGTATGACTCCTCCACAATACCTTCACCTAGCCGAATAGTCTTGTTGCGCTAGAACTTGCTCGACGGTCGAGGATCCGTGACCGTTCCTCTTCGCATGTCAAATTCTCCGTATTTCCACCGGTTGCTCACAATACATGTGAAGGGTCCGTACGTGATTTGGCGGCATAGAAACACGGAAAACATCGTGAATGCGATCAGGTCGATGGCACCCAATCGATATGCCACCTCTCCAATCCTCAACAACTCGTGCATGGGCCCAATATATCGTGACTCCGCCTTTCCACGTTCCCAAATCTTGTATGTCTTCCATGGGGAAATCCTCAAAAATACCATATCCCCTACCTCGAACTCTAGTCCCTACTACATTGTCCCGCATAATCCTTTCTTGTCTGCCTTGTGCACTTTTCGCCTATCCCTTATAACTTTGATCTTTATCACAAGTCACTTGAACAATTTCCTGACCTACACTTCTTTCACCTATCTCTTCAGCCCTGTCGATCGAGTTCGACATTTCCTGTCCATAAAGAGCCTCATAAGGGGTCATACCAATACTGGTCTGATAACTGTTATTGTAGGCGAACTCCATCAGGGGTAGATGGGTGTCCCAACTCCTTCTAAACTCCAGAACACATGCCCTAAGCATATCCTCTAAAGTCTGTATAGTTCTCCCGTGATCGCCATCCGGTCTGTGGATGAAAAGCCGTACTAAAATGCGCTTAAGCAAGGGTATTCAGAACCGGGCCAAAAACCGTGAGGTAAACCCGGATCTCTATCTGAAAACAATGGAAACCGGGCGCACTATGCGCCTCGATAATTCTAACGTATAATCAGCTAATCTGATTCAATGAATCATTATTCCCGATAGGTAGGGAAATGGGCTGATTTCGCCGCCTCCAGCCTACAATCACCCATATCGTATCATGGCTATTCCAGAACGGGAAGTCCTACCACAAAATCCATAGTGATCTCCCATTTCCAATCGAGGAACTCCGGGAGTGACCTGCATTAGTCTTATGTGCTCTCATGTTCGGTTTAACTCGCTGACATGTGAGACATCCGGGAGACGAACTCGCACATCCCTCTTCATACCTTTCCACCAAAAGAGTGTTCCTCAGTGGTATGATACATTCAGGCTTCCCGGATGCATAGCATAGCGGAGGAATGGGCTTCTCCATAATCTCTCTCCTCACATCACCTACCGGGTACACACAACCCCGGGTCCCATGACCACTAGCACTCATCCTCTCTCAATGACAAATCCCCCCGTTGCCCACTCTACTTCACCTCTCAACTTTACTATCCGTGGATCCCGAACTGAAGCTCTTCTAACTCGCCTATCACAGGATGTACAGGAAATGTGGCTAACACACTCGACCGCTGGCCCAGCCTCACACCCAAGGACCTCAATTCTATGAGTCGAGGAAGATGCACGACTTCGCGCGATAGGAACTCACGGGTCTCCTACTAAGAGACCGCTTACCACGCTCGCTTCCAGATAATATCTCAATGGTACATTCATAATCCTTGATCAGTTCAATCCATCTCCTGTCTCATGTTCAAATCCTTCAGAATAGATACCGCAGTTTCCTTATGATCCCCAAAAAAACTTACAAGGCACTCCATATAAGTAATGCCCCATATCCGCAGCAAATACTACTCACGCTAGCTCAAGGTCGTGTAGGATAATTCCTGCTCATGCTTCTTCAATTGCCTAGAAGCATATGCAATCACCTTGTCATTCTGCATTAATACATAACCTAGACCCTACCTAGGGGCATCACAATACACTACAAAGCCATCCTGCCCTGATGGAAGTGTAAGTACTGGAGCTGAGGTCAATCTCCTTTTTAGTTCATCAAAACCCCCATCGACAAGCCTCCGACCATGTAAAAATGGTTCCTCTTTCTTGTCGGCCTAGTCAAAGGTGTGGCTATTTTAGAAAATCCCTCAACCGAACTTACGATAATACTCCCGCCAACCCAGAAAACTCCTTATCTCCTCGTAACACTCGTAGGAGGTTTCCAATTCAAGATAGTCGACCTCTCCGTGGATCCACCGAGATCCTCCGTTAGTAAAACCACAGGTCCTAAAAGCGATAATCGCCGAGCCAAAACCGACACTTATCAGTTTTAGCATACAACCGATGTTCCCAATACAATGTTTGGGTGCACTATCCTCGCGCTCGCGATGTTCTTTCCTCCATCGCTCGATAGACCGCGATATCACAATAAACACGATAACAAACTGATCTAAGTAAGGCCGGAAAATCCTGTTCATGAGATCCATAAAAGCGGCTAGGCATTTGTAAGTCCAAATGGCATGATTAGAAACTCAAAATACCCGCATTCATGTTCCGAATGCGTCGCCTCGGGGAACATCCTCATCATGCAGTCTCAACTCATCCAATTCACTTCAATTAAATCAAAGCTCATGACAACATCTTGTAGCCTTAAACTCAAGCCATTAGCATCCTTAAAGTGAAAAACCTATAATGCCCTTCTTCACCTTAGCAAAAATTACTTTATATATCTTTTAATCAATTCTTCTTTCTAAAACATTAATTTCTAACACATTCCATTAGGCATGTAATCACTTCAATTGATTAAAATCAATGGAAATCCTAACTTTCCATACTTCTCCTAAGGTGGTCAAATCACATTCACAATTATTTCTCTCAATTTCTTCCATTTTCAACAATTTATATTTGATAATTCATCCAATGTCATTGATTTACTAAACTAAATCAAACCAATGCATTTCAATTAAACCCTTTCGTCTAACCTCATCTCATTTTCTATTCAACTTTAATTCCATTAATTCCATTAATTCCTTCTGCGCATTAAGTGAATGTCATTAAATCAATTAAAACCAATCAAACAACATCACTTCCATTAACATCCAAGGTTGACCTAATTGACAACTTCACCCTAGCCTTTTCTTTTCAATTTCTTAGCAAAATCAACTAGAATCATGTCAATTTAATAGCTAAAGCCTTAATATAACTCAATTGAAGTTTAGATAAATAATCCATAAAACCCTAATTGCTTACCTGAACCTCCTCAACTCCACGTTGACTCCACTGGGCCCTGACTGCGGCGTAGCCCGGGATTTCAAACCCATGCTCCTCTCATCCCTAATCGCGCCTACCACTGGTCGTGATCGCGGGGTGTGTGGCCTAGTTTCGACGCTTATCGCGGGTCCAAATCTCTGGACTAAAACCTACAAAGAAACCTCTTCTGCCGTGTGTGATATGGACCTTTGGTTTTACTTTATCTTTATCATCGGATTCAACTTTTCAAGCAATGATACATGACTAACTTCTCTCGAGCATAACTTGGTGGTGTATTTCTTGAATAAGGACCTCATATCCTACAATTGATCGTACGATTATGTATAAGATCATGCATTTTATATGTTAATCTTATCATTAGAATCGCCTTCTTCATCTCTTTTTTTTTTCAACAATCATCCCGACACCGATTCCCCAAATATCACCCTCCCATGTCCTCTAATTCAAGCCATCCCCATTTAAACCCGTAGAACATTAATACTTCATGTTGAAGTAGTAATGGCATTTTCATTCCAACGAATAAACTCCCCATTTGACAAGTCTGATTTACATTACATTAATATTCCTCCAGTGCTGATGATGAGTGGGACTCTTCTAACACATGCCTACAATTTCTTTTCCAACTTTTATGATATTTTCACTCACACTATTCTCCTATTCCGTATGTAATCTTGAAATTAAAGTCCAAGACTTCTTTTGTCAGGACCTTCACAACTCAAAAGATCTAGTATTATTTCCTATAAATGAAACCTCGGTATTTCAGGTGGTGGTACTAATGCCTCAGGAGCTCTCCTGGTGGCGAGTCGGCCTCGACGACGCATTTTCTGTGAATTCAAAATTTTACTATGTCATGTAATGCATATATGATTTTAAATCAAGATTAATAATTTATGAAATTTAAAATAAAACATTAAACAATCATATGAAAATAAAATTTCTAAATCTTTATAACATTTTCGAAACCGTGGCTCTGATACCACGTTTTAGCTGATCCCGACCCGATTAACTCCTCATGAACCCGAGGGAGCCTCCCAAGACTCCAATGGATATAGAAACTTTTCCTTAAAACAAATAAATAAAATCCATGGAGCGAACCCCTTTACAACTTCTTAACATATCTTTAGAAAATAATGCGGAATAAGTGATAATTTTGTTTTTTCTTTTCTTTCTTTTTGTTTTTCAAACACTGGATTTTCTTAAAATCTGGGCTGTGAGTTTCCTCCGTTTTATTTTCCCTAAATTTACAAAAACCCGATAAAAGCATTTAAAAACACTTATAAACTTCAATTTTATACTTCCATATTAGACTTCTCGTCCACAACCCAATCAACACAATATACATACATATACATTTGTTTACTTCCAACCATCAAAATATTCAAACCCTCTTAAATTCCACATGTACATTTTTATCAAAATATTTTTGGGCTTCGAGCCGGACTTAAGCCGACCGCCTACGCACTCGGCCCACCGAGGATCAAAGCTCACGAGTTCCTTTTCAACTTTATACATATACATATATGCATAACAAAATATCTAAATATGAACAATATGCAAAATTATATATACAATGAAATCACGCCTTCGCCTCATCAATGGCTCGAACACGTACAGATGACCTCTATCTACAAGACCTTGCCTGGTCCTCAAAAATGTTTTTGAAACATATAGAAAAGAATGAGCTAAAGGAGCCTAAAGGAGTGTACATTTTCATTAAAATAACATTTTCAGTATATACCAAAATAATACATTACTTATACAATTAAAATCCATTTATACCTTAAACATTTATGCCTTAAACTTTCTTTCAATAAATACTTATGCATTTAAAATCCATTTATGCTTTAAACATTTGTACAGTAAACTTTATTTCTTTCTTTATTTCTTTCTTTCTTTCTTTCTGATGGAACCCAAGGAAATAAACACACCGAACAAGCCTAAAATCATCTGCAAGGACAATACATTCCAGCTTCATGTAAATCCACTATGTCACGGAGAAACTCACGCTTGCATAGGGTTCCAGCCATAGCACCCATCACGTAAGGATATTACCTAGACACCTAATTCTCTCCCCGCTAGTAACCTATAACTTTACCTCTAAATCCTTACACGCTTAAGGTACTCCTCGGCCGCGATATCAGTCATAACAAATACATGGGGGTTAGTAACCATCGCAGATTTATCAAAATACATTTATAAATCCATTTAAATCCTTTACTTTATCATGAAAACTCATATATATATGCAACATACATATGCATTCTTACACGCTTAAACTTTCATAATGCCTTAACATATGCATACATATATAATTTAATATAAATATATATATATATATATATATATATATATATATATATATATATATATATATATATATATATATATATGAGTATATATATATATTGATAAAGATAAATATGTACATTAAATTTTTACTTACATCAAAACTTTTCATTTAGCAATATAAACATTTACATAAACTTTTCATTTAATATCAAAATAATTCTACTTTTAAAACTCAATTTGCAAACATCATTTTTACACTCACAGCTCACCCGCTTCAATCCTAATTTTGCTTCCCATATTCCGCCTCTGGCCCGATAGTCCTTTTCACCTTTTCCAAGTGAAAATCACAATTACACATTAACCATAATCGCATTTATCCACTTCATAAACACTCATTCCTATATTCTTATTCCTCTAGGAATCTATTTTACTTAGGAATTGGAATCAATCCAATCTGATCATCCAAACTAAAGTTATGGCATTTTCATGCCAACTAGTCATTTTACCGATTTTTCTAGTGACTGTTTGTATTACTCATTTTTCCGAGGTCTTGACTTCATATTTTGACACTATGTCCTTATACTCATTTAAAGCTAAGGTGCTATGGTTCTATTCCAATTGAATCACCCAATCGTATAATCAAACTCACTTACGTCCAAATAACCGGGCTAATCTATGTTCAAAACTGAACCAGAATTTGGCTTGCACATGGTCCTACTTTGAGTAAATTTTTAGGCCACTTAGGATCAGAATTTGGCGATACCTTCTTCTTAAGTTTTGTTCTCCTTCAAGTCTATTTTACGTATCCACTTAAATCACTCAAATCGGACTGGGTACCTCGAGAGTTATGGGCCAAAATACCAAACTGGTTCAAAACAGAAAAACAGGACATTTCCTGTACTGAGACTGCCCAAAAATTGACCAAAATGTGTTTCTCTTCCATTTTTTCTTTCACTCTAAACACTGCAAATCTGATGAACATACCCATTTCAACATAACACACACAATTCACTATCAAACCCTAACCCTTACTCACTTGATTTTGTCAAAACCCTAACCTAAACCATGGTTTTCAATTGATATTAAATTCAGCACCATTAAACTTAAATACCATCAATTTAACATCCATACCAGAATCTCAAGGACATTAAACATGGAAAACATCAAACCCTAACTTTCCCACCATGAAAACTTACTTGTTTCTTGAGTTTCTTGGCTCCTCCTTGATTACCACTTGAAGATCACTTGAAAGCTTGAAAACAAAGAAAACTCACCTCCCCAACTTGGATTTCTTCCTTTCTCTTCCCTCTTTCTCCTTTCTCCTTCTTTCTCTTTCTCCTTTCTCTCCTTCTCATACGTGATCTCCTATTTGGAGACTTAAATCCCTAATTTTGCTTTTTTAAATTCCAACTTTCCAAAATTACCCTTAAGTCAAAGAATTCAATTGGTTATTGCAAAGGAATTACCCCATTTATCCAAGCTCTCATAGGTCCATTTTTATGAGATCAAGTCATTTACCCATTATTTAAATCCTAACTTACCATTAAGAAAGATTTTGATTGGCTAGTACACTAAATATTCCATTATAGCATTTTATCTCCGTCACTTTTTATCAAGTGGTATCGATTATATGTCAAAATATTCTGTTATGGTCGTCTATATTTAAATTTGAACATAAAATATTCTAACTAAATTCTTCACAGCTGAATTTCAGCTCAAATCACCGAAACCCTGATTAAAATCACAAAACTCCAGAACCCGACACAGCGTATTATTACCCGACTACGCTCTGATCACCCGAAACTATCCAAACGGACTCCGTTTCACTTTATTCTCAGCTGCTTAGTCTTTATGATATATTCTGACATTTTCGCATTTTCGGCCCAATTTCCGAAAAATTTCACAGCTCGACCGCCCGAAATCACTATTCACTTCAAATTCCTATTCTCTTCTAAATATCGCTCAAAGTCGCGAACTGAAATTTCTTTAAAATTCCTTTGCAAACCCCTCCATCCGGATATAATAAGAAAAATCACTATTTCTTAGGGCATTCGGTTACAATTTTCGAAAATTCCACATCATGTCCAAATGACGTCCGGAGCGTTCTAAATTCTAAGCTACCCTCGTTTCTATCATTAGACCTCAAATCAGTTCAAAAACTACTATTATAACATTCAATCAAAGGTTTGGGTTTCTGCAGTCCTTTCTATGTCGGCATTTCGCTCTTTCTACGCCAGTAAGAAGCTGAAAATGCTTGATGGCGCCCCTATGCCTATTCTAGACCATTTGGCATGAAATAAACAGAGTTGTGTTTAAAAATGAAGAAATTTTGGTCATAGGATGAAACTTCTTTTAATAGTAATTTATATTCTTGGACTAATTTATGCATAGGGGATAAACCTGGTTTTTTGTTTGATTTTTTTTGGTTTGGATGGTGGGTTAGCTTTTTGGCTTCTTTTTTCACCTCTTTTGTACCTCCCTTCGGCCCCTCATATATATTTCCTCTATGCTTTAGGCTGCCCTTAGGTTGCTTTTTTTTTTCCTTTTGTTCTTATACAATTTGAGCATTTACTTATAAAAATAAAAATAAAAAAAAATATGATGGCTGTGAATTTTTTCATGGATTTTGCAAAATTTTATGAATACCAATTTTTATGATGTGCTCTTTTGACAAACTTCTTATTTTTCCAAAAGTTTTGCATTGAAAGTATCCTGCTCATATCATCGGTGGAGGAAGAAGATTGTGCACTTTCGAATAAATGCAAATACAATGAAACAAAGGGTGCAAAATTTTCCTGCCTATTAAGGATTTGTGGGCATGTAATCCATAAGAAAATGTTTTGAAAAATTTCAGATATAATGGAGGGTTTTGGAAAATGTATTTGTAGCTGCATGATACCTTGCTCTCAATTAGATATATCTTCTATTTTCTGAAAAAAATAAAAATGTCTTCTAGATATTCAAATGGAGATTGGCAGTTGGGAGTTTTACTACCTTTTTCATTATAATTTTCTTTAAATAGTAGTCTTTAATTTGTTATTAATATAATCATACTTTGAAACATATTTTATAAAATTAATGTGCATCAATGACCACATTTTTTACTTCACAAAAGCATATGCCTTGAGTGCACCTTTTGCCTTGTTATTAGTATAAACTATGATTTTTTAAAATAGTAAGAGTACCCTAGCTATACATTTCCACTCAAAGACATTTCATAAAGCTATCAGTGGGATACAATCTCTGATAACCGATCTTGTGCATCAGCAGGGATCTCCCTTCTTGTCACCTGAACCTTTAGAAGATTTGTGTACCTATCAATTGGATAATAGTGAATGTTACTAAAGCTAAACATCATTTATCCATCCTAAAATAAAATAAATAAATGTTGAGTTTCCTAATTCCGCTATGATAGCTTAAAAGGAAAAAAACAGAAAATAGAAGATATGGTTATAATCATATTTGGATAATGATCTAACCATATCAAGACTTTCAAAAGTGATTAGAAGGAAGGTAGAGTTTGAATAAGTACTTGCCTCCAATGGCATGTTTAGACGTCAACATTTTACTCCTCATTACACAATTATTGACCTCATATATAATAGAGTTTGTTGAATATTCCGTGTGACACTGTGACTAAATAAAGCCTTTGGCTTCTTCAATAAGAACTGAATTCTTCTGGAATCCTCTGCTTTGATGATAAGCCAGAAATGGCATCCTATCTCTCTATGCACGACATCTCCTTCACTTTCATCAAATCTGACTATGGTGATTCTCTCCACTTTGGCTCCATTAACAATCAGACTTGATAGAACCCCTTACAGTATTTTTGTGATGTGCATATCATCAATTGTGATGGTGGATCTTTTTCCGGTTAATCATCCATTTACTGGGCAGTTTTAGAAGACCAGCATACTGATGCAATACTTCTAACTGGAGAAGTCCTCAGATACATGTTTAGTAATTTGTTTTGATCTTCAGTCCACAACATAAGCTTTTGGTCTGTTTGAATTGTGTAGCATAAGAGCAAAAATGGAAAAAAATGATGGGCATTAAAATAAGATAAAAGTATTTCTGTTTACAGATCATGAGCATTTTTAATCAAATCATATTTGAATTCTTACTCCAGATATTTTCTGTCAGGTTCAAGAAGGAAATTTTGTTTCATGCTGTTTAGATTTGAGTTTGACTCTGGTCAAATGTGAACTAAATTTCTAAATTTTCAACTAGTTGTCAGTTCCATTAAAAGAAAAGGAAAATAAATAAATTTCTTTACATATAAAATAAATTGTTCAAACATTCAAACATTCAAATTGAAATATCAAAAGTCACTAAAAAACAGCTTGGTTGTTAGGATATAGGGACTCGATAACCATGCTTTATATATCCACATGCACACGCATGTAGATTACAGAAATAGCTTTTTGTTCTAAGAGAATCTCTTTCTTCAATTTAGTCTAAGGTCATCCATGAACCCCTACTACTGAGTTCAGTAAATAACATAAATAATGTCTTAGGTGTTCAAAGCCTTTTATTGATTTTATTTGTTGTCCAATTTCAGATATTAACCAAGAAAAGATTGTGGAGGAAGGGGGTTTAGATGCTCTTATGTTGCTGTTGCGATCATCAAAAAATATAACTATTCTCAGAGTGGCTTCTGGGGCCATTGCTAATTTGGCAATGAATGGTAATACCTCATCTTCGATTTTTCCTGGTTTGTTCCACTGCATAGTCAACTTTGACCGAAAGCTTACTATGATGGTACAATTGTTTCAGAACAAGCTTGCCACTAATCTAAAATGCTCTCTGTTCTACTTGTGAAAATGGAGGTGCATAGTGATTGCAGAAATTCCAAAAGCAAAAGAATAGGAGAAAAGAAAAGAGAGAAAAGAAAACTAGGTTTTCATTGGAAAAGCTCAAGAATAGAAAAGATTACACAAAGGCTTTACATAGACCTCAGTAAAAAGAGCTAAAAGCCTATTCTATCCCTATTGAAGAAAATATAAATAACTAGGATAAAATACTATCAGAAACTTACCATACCTTTCTTTCGCTTTGAAATCTTATCATCTTGCTCTATCTTCTCAGAGTTGAATCAAGGGTTAATAATCAACAAAGGAGGTGGTCAACTATTAGCTGCAATATGGCTTCCAAATGTATGACTTACAAACTTTAGAATGGTAGCTGGTGCAATTGCTAATTTATGTGGAAATGGTAAGCTAGAAGTATTTTAACAGTTACTTTTTTCATGTTACATAATCATTATCTGTATGGATTGCTCGTCTACAAATGATGTTAAATTTTATATTTATCTTATCTCTCCTTAAATGACAATGTCGCAAATTTATGAGGTAAAGTGTTACTGGTGTTTCATGAGTGATAGAGAAACTGCATTGAACGGGAGAGATTCTTTTATATTAAAGCAAGGCCTTTTCATTTTTTTTCATCTTAACAGAGAAATTACACGTGATGCTGAAGGAAGCAGGGAGCATCAAGGCACTTCGGGAATGGTTAGATTTGGAATAGCGATGTTATTGGCAAGCAGTTGCTAGGGGACTGCTAACTTTTGCTAAATGCATATCTCGTGGAATCATTCAAGGTCTGTGGTTGTTATCTTTCTTAGTCTAGTGGACTACCGTCATTCCTTTGCTAATTCATTTAACGTGAATAATTTTACTGATACAGTCATAGAAAAGGTCGATCACTTCTATTGAAGATGGTGTGCTTCGTGGTTGATTTCCAATTGTAATCACAGCTACTTGACTTCAACTTGGGCGTCATAGTAGGCTTGCTCTTTGCCACTTGGCACAAAATGGTAACTTCATAGTTTATAAATAAGGATCTATGTTTCATCCAGCATTGCATAATATGGAAATTGAAAATCAATCGGAAAAGTTAGGCGAAGGATAAATAACCTCTGCAATCAAAATTTGTTTCTTGTTGTGAGATAGAAATATATAAAAAGAAAAATATAAAGAAAAACAATTGATGGAGAACATTCGTTTTTTCATAAAGATCATTCCATGTTTCCAAAATGTGGAGGTTGATTTTCCTGGCCGTGTTTTTATCTATCTCTTTGCATCAAGAACCATAAATTTTAAGGTTCATCTCTTGTGATTCTTTTTCCTTTTCATAAATCATACAAGACTTGCTATTTTCAGTCATTGCGGATTCCAAACATGGTGCAGTTATTATTTCTTCTTGAGAAGAGAGAATCCCTAATTTTATTATATTCACGAAAAAAAGTACCTCTACATCACACAGATTGGACTTATATATATATATACACACTCATGGGACCCACAATACAGTAAGAAAATAAAGGAAAAGCATGCAATGCTCCCAACACTCCCCCTCAGAACGGAAACATATATATCATTATACGCGAAGCTTATTTACAAATATATTTAATTCTAGAACCTACGAGAGATTTAGTAAAGATGTACGCTAGTTAATCATTTGAATTGACAAAACTAGTAGCCATACATCCTGATGCGATCTTCTCTCTAATGAAGTGGCAGTCAACTTGAATGTGTTTGGTCCTTTTATGGAAGACTGGATTAGATGCAATAGGCAAAGCAGGCTGGTTATCACAGATGAGCTTCATCTGTTCATCATTTCCAAATCTCAACTCCTGGAGAAGGTGTCTTAGCCATATGAGTTCACATGTTGCGGGGCCATGGCTACGATGCACAAAGCTGCGCTAGATCTAGCCACTTCCATGTTGTTTCTTACTCTTCCGGGATATTAGGTTACCACCAGTAAACCACGATTACCACAGGAAATGGAGCGTCTATGCGTGGATGAGCTAACCAATCTGCGCTCTATGTAACCCGATAACACAGGTATGACCTCTATTCTCGTACAACACCTTGGCCTAGTGGAAGATCCACACATACCTGCCTTTATTTACATGTGTACCCAGCGTTTTACCTTTTGCATTTGTGTAACCAATAACATGGGTATGACCTATATTCTCGTACAACACACCTTGGCCTAGTGTACTTTTGATATATCGAAGAATGCGGATTATAGCATCCCAATGGCTATCACATGGTGACTATAGGAATTGACTACTGTATAGGAAGGAAATGTCTGACCGAGTAATGGTGAGGTAGTTCAGTTTACCTACGAGTTGTCGATATCTCCCAGGATCTCCTAAAGGCTCCCCCTATCCTGATACAAGTTTGACATTAGGATCCATAAGAGTGTCGATCGGTTTACCGTCTAACATACCGGTTTCTTCCAAGATGTCTAAAGCATACCGGTTTACAGTCTATCTCAATTCCCATAAAGTACTTGAGTTTCCCCAAGTCTTTAGTTTGAAAGTGGGTAAAAAGGTGTTGCTTTAGTTTAGATGCCATCACGATCCTTTGCCTGTATGTGATGTCATCCACATATACAACCAGATAAATACACTGCCCCACAGAGTTATGATGATAAAAAACCGAATGGTCTGCTGTACTGCGAAGCATGCAAAATTCTTGAACAACATAACTAAAATGGCCAAACCATGCTCGAGGAGATTGTTTCAAGCCATATAGAGAGCGGTGTAACCTGCACACTAAACCAAACTGCCCTTGAGCAACAAAACTAGATGGTTGCTCCATATAAACTTCATCGGAAAGATCACCGCCAGAGGAAGACATTTTATCCAGGCGAAAAAGTTGCGGGAACACATGGCAACCGTAGGAGAAGCATGCGAGCGAAGCAATCTTGGCAGCGGGGGAGAATGTGTCCACCATAATTAGAACCATAAACTACGAGTATATCTTTTATGACAAACGGGCTTTAAGGTGATCAACGACCATGGGACCAACCTTAATTGTCTTAAACCTGCTTGACAGCAAATGGCGAGAAACGCAACAAGATCCCAAGTGCTAGTTGAGTGCAGAGCAGCCATTTCATCTACCATTATCTGTCGTCAGCCCGGATGGGAAAAAGCCTCATTGGTGTTCTTAGGAAGAGAAACAGAGGAAATATTAGAAACAAATGCAGAGTGGGGTGAAGATAATAGATGGTAACTCAAAAAATTGTAAATAGGATTAGGATTGCTAGTAGAGCGATTACCTTTCCGAAGAGCAATGGGCAAGTTATCAGCAAGAGGCAGAGCCGGGGTAGGAGAAGCTGAAGGGATAGGAAGTGAGTCAGTAGGGGCCTCAGCAGAAGGGAGAGGAACAATGCACAGTGATGGCGATGATAAACTGAAGGGGACAAGAAGATACATCATCAAATAGGTGGGGAGATGATGGGAAGGGGTAAGACTTCAGTAACAGGAAGAGACTCGGAGGAGGAGAAGAAGGGTGAGTTTTCGAAGAAGGTGACATCAGCAGAGAGAAAGTATCGATGGAGTACGGGGGAATAACAGATAACCCATACCGAGTCGGGAGTAGCCCTAAGAAGATGCATTTCGTGGCCTTGGCGAGGAAAGCTTGTCTTGTCTGGGTGAGAATATGAACAAAGCAAAGTCTGACCAAAGACACGATGAGGAAGGAAATAAAGTGGTTGAATTCGAGGGAGAAAGAAGGGATAGGAATGCGAATATAACATAGATGAGGGCATACGATTAATCAAATAACAAGCAGTAAGAACAACGTCCCCCCAAAAACGAAAAGGAACATGATAATGGAGGAGGAGAATATGAGCTGTCTCAATAAGATGACGATTCTTATGTTCAACTACCCCATTTTGTTGAGAAGTCTAAGCACAAGAAGACTGATAAAGGATCCCATGTTGGGACATAAATGAAATAAAGGGTGCAGAAAAATATTTACAGCATTATCATCATAACACATGAATAGAAATATTGAACTGGGTTAAATTTTAGCATAAAATTTCTAGAAAATAGAATATAACTCAGCTCAGATTTTATTAAAAATAACCAAGTACATCGAGAATGGTCATCCAATGAAATTGACCAAATAACTAAAATCCTAGAGTAGACGCGGTCAGGCAAAGGACCCAAAGCATTAATTTGGACAAGTTCAAAGGAGATTTGCCCGGTCATTAAGCGTTCTTCTTTGGAGCGAGACACGAGTATGTTTCCCAAGCTGACATAACTTACATGCAAGTGACGACAAAGTGGAAAAACGAGGGACCATCTTTAGGAACTTAGAAAGACTAGGGTGGCCCAGACAACTGTGGATGAGGAGGGGAGCATCAATGGAAACGCAAACTGTAGGAGATGATTGCGAGGTGAGGTGTGATAGAGGCCTTGAGACTCATGTCCGATGCCAATCGTCTTCCCCGTACTTCGGTTCTGCAAGGTCACAAATTTATCATAAAAGATAATGGAACAGTTAAGAGTACGAGTGATTTTGCTGATGGAAATAAGATTAAAAGGACACTCAAGAATATAAAGGACAGAAGTGAGAGGTAGGGAAGGGAGAGGATGTACCAAACCAATACCTTTAGCCACATTTTGAGAACCATTAGCTAAGGTAACAGTAGGTAAAGTAGGGGTAGTAGTAAGAGAAGAGAAAATATCTTTATTACCAGATATGTGATCGGAAGCACCAGAGTCTAGAATCCAGGGTCAAGAGAAGATGTATAAAGTAATCTGGCGGAGGCATTACCCGATGCAGGCAATAGATGCAACATAAGGCGGCAGGCGCTTGATGGCGGAATGGTCATCATACTCCTTTGTCGGTGGGAGATACGAGATGTGGAGGGCTTGAAGTCTAGGGGCGGGTGGGAATCGAATCGAAGGATTGGGCCACGTGGGCAATGCGAGGAGGCCTTCCATGCAGCGATAACAGCCGATCTGAGTGTGGCCAGCTTATTGTAATAGGTGCGTGAGACGTTGTCCTCTCACCCAGTTTTCTTCAGTGTCCTCCTCGAAGGTTAGTGTGAGAAACTAACACAGAAGAATCTGAAGGGCTATCCGATGGCAAAGTTTGTGTGGAGGAGATACGGAGGAGGCGAGCAAACACATCATCCAAGGATGGAACTGATGGACTGCCAAGAATATGATCTCGGACGATTATGAGGTGGACGAAGGCGATAAGAGTAAGGACCATGGAGAACTTGTCAATCTGCGTTTGTTGAGCCCCAACATCAATTGAAAGAGGCATCAGTGTTAAGAACTCCTCCTTAAGAGAGGCAATATGGCCAATATAATTAGATAAATCCATGTCTACATTAGCCAGATATTGACAATAGCAGAAGCCACCTTATAAAGGCGTTGGATATCATTCGTGTATAGAACTTTTGCCTCATTCCAAAACTTACAACATGTTTTGCAAGCCCAAAGATGAAGCAAAATTTTTGGATCAACTGACTGACATAATACTCTACATAGTTGTGCATCTATTTTCTTCCATTGCCCCTTGTCAACATTAGATATAGCATCCTCCGGTGTAATAAGATGATCCTCATGTACTTGTCCCATAGACGAGTTCCCTGGAAGGCGACCCGGGAAAGATAATTCTCACTACCAATCAATTTTCTGATGTGATAGTAGGAATCCATAGATAACGGTCTTAAAATCGGATTTTAGTTGTCATATCCATAGCGGAGATTGAATCACGTTTGGATTTAAGAGAGCCCTAATAGGAGGGCGAATCGCGGTACAATGGAGCTGGAGATGAAGAAAAGATGACCCAAGCGTGGAGGAAGATCGGCGACGGAGTGCGGTGGGCGAAATGGGCAAAAAGGTGGATAAGGAGGGCTCGGGGTGGACGCTAGGTGATGGGGCGATGGAAACGACGCAGGACGAGAGCACGGATGTGGAGTCCGAGATCACGAGAAAATGGTCCACAGCGCACCGCGCATTCGTGGCGTGGACCGCGATCTTCGGAAGGCGGCGTGACGGCGCGTGCGTGGCTGGTTTCTCGTGGGGTTGCCACCGGCGTGAAGATCGGCCTCGTGCGCCTCGAAATCTGAGGTTTCCGACCAGAGAAGAGCTGGCCAGAAAGTCACCAACGACGGCGATGGCGGCAGTTGCGAGGAGATCCGGTGACGGAGGGTTCCGGGAGGAGAACAAAGTGACCATAATGAAACACGATCACCGAAAAAGTAAATTAAGTTTTCCCTTTGGCTCTGATACCATGAGAAGAGAGAAAAGAGAGAATCCCTAATTTTATTATATTCACGAAAAAAAGTACTTCTACATTACAGATTGGACTTATATATATATACACACTCATGGGACCCACAATATAGTAAGAAAATAAAGGAAAAGATTGTACAATATCTAACACTTCTTATCCAAACACTACACACAAATACAATGCATCAAAATCATTCTCTGTGAAAACATTTCAATCCTAATCTTGCTTAATTCAGTCTACAGGTCTCGATCTCCCTTAAACTTTTCTCGTCCATTTTCCTTATAATACGAAGGTAAGGAGTTTCTGGAACACTTCGAGATCTTCAGCCCTGACCATTTCCTTCGTTTCTCTAGACTCTAACATTACATTTTCCTTCTTGTTCACGAAGAATAATGCAGGATTTCAAATCCAGTGGGCGTGAGAGAACTTAAACGAATAGGAGCTGAGTCCACGAGGAGAAGATTCCTGAAACTTATGAAGACAGAAATCGACTAAGTTTCAATCGAGATTCATGCGGAATTATAGCGTAAGAAAAGTATTGAACCACGATGAAAATCTTTTGGAGTTATTGCAATCTTATTTAAGGAAGCAATATATTTTGGCCAGATATATTTTGCATGAATGCAGGAGTTTGATTGGTTAAGTTCATGCATGTCACCGAAGAATAATGCGAGTAAAAATTTAATTACAATATGAATTCCTAAATTGAAACTCGAGATCTCGATGTATCTTTGTTGTTGGAATATGTGTATAGATTTGTCCTTTGTAAATGGAATGGCCAAATCCCTCCGGAGGTAATATTGATCATGCTCCTCTTCCAAGGTTTTGGACATAAATACGTTATTTAAAAAAACAAATTATTAATATAGGTTAAAAACTAAAATAATATTCAAACTAGTACGTTTGGGTCATTTCAACATACACATCAGCAATGTAACGGTCATTGTCTACGACATTGAAATTTTTTTTTAAGCCAATATTGTAGTCATTGATTTTGACATTAACTTAAAAAAAATTTAACGAGATAGACATACTACTTTGGTCATTAATTTGTTTTTCAAACTATTTTGGTAATTTTTTTTTAAATTTGTATTAGCTCAGACTCTTCAAACGCTGCCTTATGCATTTTTCATGTTGACTTTCTTTTTGGAATAGTTGTGTATATTCCATTCATTAATTAATGTGTATGGATTTTTTCTTCCCCGATTATGATGAAAGTTGGTTTTGATGTAGGAGGAAAAGACGCGTTAATATAAATATCATTACACAACTCAACAAATATAAAGTAATTAAAAATACTTTAAAAATTATTATTTTTAAATAAATAAAGTTATATTCATAGAAAAATTAAATTTAAAACCCTTTAAAAGAATAAAAAAGAAATATTATTTCTTATCAAAGATCCAAATGGGTAGTTTAATTGATCTGACCTTGATTTTGCTCCTCCGGTGTTGAAATTTTACTTAGCAAATTTCATAACTTTATGAGATTAATTGAGGTATGCGCAAATTGGCTCGAGCACCTTGAGTTATAAAAAAGAAATATTATTTGAATGTCAAGCCTTTAATAAAGATGATAAAAAATAAAATATAAAAAATAATGGAAAATTTTAAAAATATGATTTTGAAACTGTAATGGTACACAAACGGCTTCTCATCATATCTTCGCCATTTTTCTTTTTCCTTAGACTTTTGCTCTCAAAAATGTTTAAATCCTTGGACAATGTGGTGCTCAATAAAACCTTTTCTAATATTGTTTGAGATTAGTGTAAGAAAAAAAAGAAGGAAGTTTGCAGAAAAATGATAACAAATTAAAAGAAATTGTGAAATTCGAACAATGTTTATTTTGTCCATCATGTCTAGCTCTATCGCTCAACTTTAAAAAAAACAAGACATAAGGGAGGAAAGGATCTCGGGTTCGAGAGTTCAGTGAGAACAATTTACTATATTATAACTAAAGGTTATTTGATTAAAAGACTTTTTGAAAACCTAATTTCAAAAATTTGACAATTTATCAATTTTTTATATAATTTTGATAAAATATTTTCATTGTTTTCTTGTAAAAGTAATATTTTCTTTTACAATATAATGTAAATACATGAAATAGAAAATGATATTTTTATCTAAAAATGATTATTTTTCAAGAAAAAACATGGGATAATACTTTAGATTTACAATATTTGATGTTTTATACAAATATTTAAATAATTAAAGTGTTTAACTTAACTTAAGAAAACAATGTTCATTTTTATCGGTTTGTCAAAGCGTAGTTTAAGATCGAACATTTCTTTATTTGAAAAAAATTTAAAATTAGCTTGGAAACCAAATTAAAGCATTTAAAGAATAAGGTAATATCGCCACAATAGCAATGCAGAATCGAAATTATTAAATTGTTAAATGTCATCGTCTACGACAAATGGTGAATCGACTTCAAATTGCCAAATGCCACTGTCATGGAGTTTAATTCCACTGCCTCAAAACGAATCCCGCCAGGAGTCCCTTATTGTATTTTGTTCTTTCCTTTCTCCTTTTACATTAAAGACGCTTATCGACGAAGACTCATAGCTCCAAATTCGATTCTTCATCAAAATCCCTACCCGCACTTATGTTTCTTCACTTTGGGTTTCTTCATCTTCCACCACAACTATCTTCGTTTCATCATTTCATTTATTTTAATATTTTGTTTTTCCGAACTGCTGTAATCCGAGTAATTTGCTATGATTCCCAGTAGTAGCTTGATTTCATAACTATGATTTTTATTTTCATAGCTCTATTGATTTCAGTTTTAGAAGAAATGATGAAAATAAAAGAAACTCGCCAATATCAATCCTCTAGTCAAAATAAAAACCAAATTTTTTCTCAGACAAAACCTTAGTTTTTTCATAATAAAACCAAGTTTTTTTCATAATAAAAACCATTTTTTTCATAATAAAACCAGTTTTAAGAAATTAAAACCATTTTTTTAAACTAGTTTCTTCAGAATAAAACCGCTTGTTCTTATTATCTTGTTCTCTCCATGTTCTTGTTTTTTTTCGTATCAAAACCAGCTTTTAAATGTGTTTGTTGTTTTGTTAGGAATGTTTGGTTAGTGTTATTGAAAAATGTGTTTCATGTTTTTAAGAAAAAAAAGGAACAAAACTTTGTTCGCTCTTCCATGTTGTTGTTTTTTCTCGTAATAGTAAACACAAACATAGCTAGATGAGAACAATATCAATGTAATTTGTAATAAGTTTCTCAGATTTGGCATTCGGGTATCAAACCGTATGCAAAGAAATCACCTGGTGGTAGGTTGTAGCAGTATTAAGTAATCAAAATTATACTTATAATCACTTGCCACATGAGTATTTCTACCTACAACTTTTCCTTCATTTAACTTAAAATGAAAAAATTCATTTAGTCTAAAATATTCATAAATGGAGTATCACATGTTCTTAAGAAAATTTAAAAAATTTTGCTAATGATTTTAAGATACTTGAGTTTCAGATCTCAATGTGGATAATCTTTAAAGAGAAGTTCTACTCTTTGCTATTGACATTAAGATAATTGTGTTTTGGTGCTCAATCTAACTATTCTTTGAAGAAGAATTATACTATTATCGACATTAAGATACTTGTGTTTCAAAGACTCAATCGAACATTTCTTAGCAATAAATGATGCATTTCAATTGTAAAAATTAAAATTTGGAAGCTTTTAGACAACAAAAAGAATAGGAAAAGTGACAAGCCTCATTTGCATCTTTGAAACAACTTGAGTCTACTTCGCCAACTGTTCTCCAACATCTAGTGGTCAATGAGGCAAGAGCAAAGAAGTAGATGGGTCACTACGAACTTTTTGATACCAATATTTCATCTCCGAAGAATGCATAATGTAATGGCTACAAGTAGCGATTAATATATCACCGCCAGATACAAGCACCGTTCGTATTGGATGAGGACTGGATGTCACCAAACTTAATTAATGGGAAATGATATACAATAGTCAATATGTAACAGACATCGCTCAACAACCTCTAAAAAGTAAAGCAAAAATAGATTTCTTTAACAAACCGAAATTCACTCATCTATGGCAATATCCTCGCCAAGATGTGTATTTTTACAATTTCTCTAGACCTCTTATGTGACGATGTATACTGAACTTGTTACCATGGCTCTGGAAAATTAGACCTAATCGAAACTCCGGTTCCAAAACTGTACTCAGTCGAATGACAAACCTCAAGGATGCCGGTTTTTCTTGTAACTCCTTGTTAATACAAATTGTAGCATTGTTTCATATTCATTGACTATGCATGTGGGATTTTCCTTCCAACTCAATATCACCGGGAAGTGAAAATAATATATACATTGTTTGATCATACTTGTTTTGATTATTTTTGAGGAGTGAAAATAATTAACTTTTTTTTTTCACATTAGCTAGCCGGGCTAAAGAGGTCATAAACCCTGGGCTTAAATCAAGTCTCTACTGATTCGGCCCTAGCATACCTTTTGGTCTTGGCAGGGGCTTGCCTAAATTTCAACAAGCTCGCCTAATTGCGCCTCTAAACAAGGTGATTGAATGTATCATCCATAAATGTAGTTTAAATGGTATGGATAATGACCTCTCATATTACTTAATTCATTTGGGACCATTTTGTACATGTGAATTATGTCTATTTCAACTATTTCCATGATATGTTATTACAATGGAAATATATTGAGGACTGAAACATATGTCAAATATGTGGGGAACAAAGCTGTTATTGTGCTCTTGATAAAATGATTGAATGCACGTTTGAACAATTGAGGATATGATATAATTTCATGACAAACCACCGACAAACAAAGCGTTCAAATTAGTTTCGCTAGAAGTATCCCTAAAAAGTATAATATGTTCCAACTTTTCCTTTGGTCATGGGATGACAAAGAAAATTTAATGTGAAGGAATATGGTTAACACAACTAGTTACTGGAGGAAATTGAATTGGAGTATTGAAGTTGTTTGAGTTGCTTTCACATGTAATCAACTGGGTGGCCATATAGATTTGTCGTTCATGACAATTATAATGTCGCAGACTGACTATGGTCGCTGGCCAGAGTCGGCCCAATAACGATACCATATTTGGAGATGATGAAGATTGCGCTTATGAAGAAGTTAATGATGAATCTGATGAAGATGTTGATAATGGACATGTATCATCCTTTAAGTGATTTTCAACTTTAAGTTTCGAGAATCCAGCAAGGGATATATGCTCCTACACATGTCAGATCTGCGGATGTATCAATAACCCGTGATGTTGAGGAACCAGATGAGTCATCTCTTGTTCATTATCACTTACCACCAACACCTCAATTTGAACATGTTGAAAACTTAGGTAATGTTATTTCAAGTGGTTCGAATTCCATGGGTGCAACATATCGATATTCGAGCGAGAATTTGTAATCGCTGCTTTAATTATAACTGATTAAAAGAGGCTGCAAGATTTACTCAATTAAAGCACACCAAGAGTTTGTCTTTGTTGCATCCTCAAAAAAATTGTTCTTTTTAAGATGTAAGAAGGCCGAAGAATGTCAATGTCTATGGAAACTTCGTGCCATGGTTGTGAAAAATACTTGCTTATTTGTTATCAACAAATATCATGGTCGACACTTACTAATCCTCGTCGAACCGAACCATCATCAATCGACTCAACTTGGTTTCTTCTCATATAAAGCGCAATACTCATGCACAACTGCTGATCACTACTACAAGTATTCAAGCAAGTGTGATGGAGAAATGGGGATGGTGTTATCATACAAAAAGGCATTGATGGAAAGCATAAAAGCATTTCAGACAAATTATTTGGTGACTTTTCTCAGTCATATACAGAGCTGCCACGTTTGTTCATGGCCATAGAGCAAGCAAATACTAGATGTGTTGTAATTTGAAAAAATTTGACATTAATATGCCAAACACTGAGATATTCCAAAGCATGTTCTGGTCATTCAAGCCATCTATTGAAGGGTTTGAACATTGTCGTCTTGTATTGAGTATTGATGGTACACATTTATATGGAAAGTATAAAGGCATGTTATTGATTGTTATGGGGTGTGATGGAAATAATCAGTTGTTTCCATTGGAATTTTCTATTATAGAAAGCGAGAATATTGATAGTTGGGGATGGTTCTTGGCATGTATCAAAACAAGAGTAGCAACTCAACAGATGGATTTTGTGTATCCGATGACATCCGTATTATGGCAGCAATGAGTGATCTTCATCTTGGTTGGGTTGCACCATCTACCTATCACAGGATTTGCATGCGTCATCTTGCAAGCAATTTTATGACCCAATTCAAAGATAAACTCTTGAAGAATTTGGTATGTAGAACAACTTTAGCAAGTACACAAGGCAAATTCAATAAGCATATGACTACAATTAGGAGAATTAATTCTGAAGCACAACAATATTTAGAAGCAATCCCTTTTAAGTTATGGGCACTTTCACATGATGGAGGTCAAAGATATGGGATAATGACAACCAACATGTCGTAAAGACATCAGTTGTTCTTGGGGGCCGGTTCGTAGCCTACCATTCACCGTATTAGTATAATTGACCTCTTCGCTTCTTACCGCTACTTTGTTGCAAAACATGAAATTAAGGTGCTGATAGATTGGCATCTCGATGAGCAGTTCACTCTATATGTTGATGCTCGATTCGAGTCGTGGTTGTTAAGGTTGGTTCGGCTGGAAATTGTTCTTACGAATACATACAGGTATCGATTTGCGTCAAGCCGCGAGTGGTCGAACGAAATACTTTAACTTTTTACATGACAAAAATGCACATGAAAAGACATCGATCTATGGATTCTCCAATACGTAGTCATATCATAGTAGCCTGTTAGCATCAATGTGTTGATTTTCAGTTATTATCTGCCACACACTATATAACAGATTCATGATACATGGGCAAGCTTGTTTCATCTAATATTCAATGAAGATGAGCGGCTCCTTTACGATGGTCTCACGAATACTCTCCCGAGTAAATGAAACGCATAAAGTGGACGCCCTAAATCAACCCGATTGCATAATGAAAATGGATTTAGGGAGGAAAACTACTATCACATGTGGTTATAAACAATCGAGACCAATCTACGCCTTATGCAACAGAAATCAGTTCTGATCGATGTGAAGCAACTCACTCTTTGCTCGGGGGTGGGTGGTAACCTCTGGAAATGTAGTTGCTTTGTATAACACTTATGTAAGAATGTGTATTTCTTGGATCATGAAATACTTGTGTAACCTATTTAAGTAAATGAGACATCAATCATGTATGTGTGTATTTTAATTCATTGTCGTTGTAATTAGTACTTACATTAATTATGTTGATACTATTTCTTCAATGTGTTTTATTAATAATTATCATCATCAGGTTATCCTCATGCAGATATGGCGTTCAGATGGATTCATGATGCAAATCCTTTGGATCCATCTGTCTTGGTGTTGTAGGACAGACACAAATCGCACTTAGTAGATACAGAGTAGGTATGTATTTTATTACTTATCAATTAATATTTCCAGTTGTAACATGTAATTTATATATAATCAATTATAAATCGGGTTTCTCTCGTTGTCAGAAGCCTACGAAGTACTCTACCCTACTGTGCCAGATGAAAGCTTCATGCGTATGTGAAATGATACGATTCATTCACAGTGATCCGTGCATTTTATGGTATACCACTGGGCCACATCATTATCGATTGGCCACTTATCACTTGTCTCGCCAGAGATACGGTTCGAGACACACATCGCCATGTTCCTCGCCGGAGAGATGACGGTCACATTGCAGGTGATGCTACTGTCATCCTTGGCCTTCCCCGTGATCAACGACCAAAGAAATATCGCATACGTAGTTCAATGCGCGAGAGTTGTACGTGAGCTACTGCGGTCACCCCACCATGTTTCCCAGAGTATCCGCTATCTCCATCCTGGGTTATATGACCAGCAACCACCAGCACTGGCGTGCATGATCAATTTTAGAGCGGCAAGGTTTCATCTAGTTGATGGGATCCTCTCTTGTTTCATGACAAGAAGGGAGTGCATGTTCATCCGTGCTTTCTCCCACTACTATGAGACGGATACATACCGCGACTTATAGTCAGTGGTGCAAAAGACTAGCACATACATATCATAGTTATATGGTCGCTGGATCGTAGACGCGTATTAGCGGTTGTATTACACCGATACTGTATGGCTATTTTTTTATTGCATACACATTCATATACACAACACATTATTAGGTTGCTTACTTTCTGCTTATTTTATATCCACTTATACTTCGTGAGACTTCATGGCGACCTAATTTAAAGGACAAGAGCATATCCAAAGACCACCCGCCGTCATGCCTCCATGATGACGATGTCGATGTCGTTGATGGGAGACCTAGCTGAGGCTAATCGATACTGGGATTGTCGTTGAGCCTCAGAGTTGAGCCAAAGCCAAAGCCACTCTTTCATTGTATGAGGTGGAGAGTACCTTTCACACTCCGTGCAAAACCCATCCTGTACTCTTTTGATGATCAGATCAGCTAGATGCACAAATTCTTAATCAAGTAATGATATATGTAAAAGTATATGGTTCTATAGTAATTTCATTCATATTCATTGTCACACCCCGATTCCCGGTCCAACCCGAATGGTGGATCCGAACCGAGTTCGGGGCGCGAGATTATATACTGGGACTCATTGAGCTGTTCTTTCTCAGAGCTGACACTTTTACCTGTTTCTCATTCATATGCCCAATTTCTATAATAACAAAAAATCATTTACATATACAAAAGAACTACCATCGGAGTGGTGTCCATCAAAATTTATACACATATACTGAGTCCCATTTACTTATACAACCACTTATACATATATACATGTAGCCTGCAATCCAACATCGAGATCGCAAGCAAGGCGGTGAGCACCTATCTCTGAGCCACCCGCTTCCGCCGATGTGGGATGTCCCGGGCTCCCTCTATCCTTGCTCCTTCGCTTTCTATACCTACACCCGGACAAAAACCCGCGCGCTTTTTACGCTAGTAGGAACATATATGTGACGACTTCACACCAAGATCGTCTCAACAAATACACTTATCTATCATGTGACGTTTGACATATAACCTTTCATATCATATATTTTTTTATTCTAGTACTTATCATTTGATCTATTACCTTTCTAATGGTTCATATTACATCTCCTATTCGGTGCATATCATAGTCATATACATATATTACTTTCATGGTTATATACTATATCATTTGTTATATTCTATTTTCATGTACATATCATAAAACGTACTCATCTTTTACCGTTTCGTTATACTTTCATATTACTTTCTCTTTTATGTACTGTCCTTGTTCATATACTTTTCGTGTACTGTCATATACTTTTTTATACGATCTTGTATCATCATGTACTTTGCATTTGTGTTTTCACTCTGACTATAGAAGTGGCATTCACGATAGATTCGAGAGGGAACTCGTCCCGTTTGGTCATCTCAGCCATGTGATTTCATTTAACGGTATGATTCACTTTTACTATAGAATTGACATTCAATGGCGTATCGAGAGGAATCTCATTCTGCTTGTTATTCACAAGAGCAATGTGCTTTCACATTTACTGGTATGAGTCACTTTGACTATAGAATTGACATTCAAGACATTCGAGAGGGAATTCGCCCCATTACATTCAAGAGCAATGTGATTTCACATTTAACTATATAATTCTACTTTGACTATAGAATTGTTCACTCACGATGATTCGAGGAATCTCAGCCCCGTTTGTCGTTAAGTAGCAACAGGATTTCATGTACTTGGCTAATTTGTCATATACTTCATCTATATTTTTGTACTTATATTTCCTTTACTTCTAACATTATCATATACTATACTTTCCTATGATTTTCACATACTGTGCTTTTCATATACGGTATTGTCATATGCTTTTCATGTACTTTATCTATCATATACATTTCGTGTCATTGACACTTTACTTCTTGTACTTGTATACTTGTCATACTATCATCGACATAACATTGCTATGCTTCTCATATCATGTTATATATTCTTTACATTTCATTTGCATATGCTTGTCATTTTCCTCTATGTTTCATGTCTGCATAAACCTTAGAAGTGGATAAAGGAAACTATAAGGGCCCGGCGCCAGATCACTGTGTGAACAAAGGGTCTATAAGGGGCATGAAGGCTGTACTACCGTGCGTAAACAAAGGGGGTCTATAAGGGCCCGGCGCCAAGATTACAGACGAGACAATGACCATCTATAAGCGGCCCGAAGGCGCTGTAATGACCCAAACGTTAACTGTACTATATGCTGCGTACTCTGTTTTTCCTAATAGTGCCCGCATCTATCCCCTCTACTAGGTTCTGCGTACAATCAATGTGTATTTTATATTCAAGATATATCTGTTCTTCGAATAATTATCATTATTCGTAATCATATGTGATATATATATACAATCATTTATTCATATTCGCATTTTTCATATTTCATCTCTTTACTTACACATTGATATATACATATAAATGCATCATATACTTATGTCATATTCTATACTGTCATATACTCATGCTTATATATGTTCCATACATAAAATTCTGCATAATGCATATGCAATCTTATACTTTCTTATCATATCATGGTTCATTTAAGGTCATTTACATTTTTCTTCTTGTTCATATCATCACATATAACAAACTTATATACATATTTGTACTTATACATATCAAACTTTATACTTGTTCCATTCTCGTAGGAGTTATGCAGCAAATTTATACCTATACGGAGGTACTTATACACGTATTTTTACTTCTATCTATCTTATAATTGTATCTATCTTATATTATGCATGAATAACTATGATTATCATCTCTACTTACTGTTTTTCCTTATTTCTAGACCTAATATGAGTTCTACTTTTATCATACTATGTATGGCTGGATTCTGACCAATGGTCATGAGTTCAAGAACAACACCTAAACGGAGTTCGGATCTAAGAAGTTATGACCTTCAAGTTGGAGGTCACATGTAGTCACACTCACCGAGCCGCACCACTGGTCGAAATGACCGACTTCTGTAAAGAACCATAACTTGGTCTACAAAGGTCCGAATTGAGAAATTCCAAATCCTAACATCATCTTGACTCAATGGGCGTTCCATGAGTCTAAGAACACCCGAAACGGAGTTCAGACGAAGGAGTTATGACCTTCTGAAGTTAGAGATCACATAGTCACCCAAACAGCCGACTTGAACCGGCCGAGGCTAACCCGTAATTTCAGAAACGGCTTGACACCTACTATCCTCCATAGGAATATGAATGGATTTTGACTCGCGATTTCCATGTAGTCCAAGAACACCCAAATGGCCGGACGAAGAGTTACGACCTCCGCTGTAGGTCACACGAGTTACACCTGAACCTAACTCGGCCCGAACTGGCCGAGCTGACCTGACCTCGGTAAAAGGACCATAACTTGGTCTACAGAGGTCCGAATTGAGACATTCAAAAGTCTAACATCAAGTTCATTGATGTGGATACAATGTCCTAGAAGGACTCACTTCCAAATTCCCTTTATTTCTTACCCAAAAACTAGTTCTAAGGTCCGGCTAATGAGTATGATCAAAAATAGGGAAATTTTCTTGGTTCAACTTGCAAACTGTGACCCTTCCCAAAAACACATATATGTGAGCCTTAGAGCTCTTTCTCAACGCAACTTAACAAGAAATGAGTTTGGGAGTTTCCAAACCCAACCCATACATAAAGAAAAGGGTTCCAAACCATGTATCTAACCTTTCTAGACCAAAACTACACAAATCCATACTATTGTACAAAAATCGACACTTTTCCATATGGAACTTAACAAGTTCCATACACACATAGTTTACATACAAATATTCATAGTTCCATACCTGTGATCTTCTTTTTCCTTTTCTTCTTTCTTTCTTTCTTTCTTTCTTCTTCTTCTTATCCGTTTTTTGCTCTCCTTTCCAAGACCAAAATGAGATATTTTTGGTCTTATCTTCATTTGATTTTATCCCATTTTTATTTCACTTTTTCTCTCTTTTGGAGCATCCTAAACCATCTAGTCAAAGGAGGAAACTTCCTCACTCTTTCCTTCAAACCACTTGTCTTTTCCACAATTTTCTTCCTTATTTGATTTGGTCCTCAATTTCATTTTTATTCTCAATTCAATTTATCAAAATCCTACTTTGGCATATGAACTTATTAAATTATGACCCTTGTCCTGAATTGGTAAAATACACTTTACTCCTTAACTTTGTATTAATTCCTCAGTTCTTGCTATATTTTCTTTTTATCTTTATTTTATTCCAAAAAACTATACTTTTACTTTTATTATACCTTAAACATGTCCGAAAACTACTAAGGTATATTTCGGGGTGTTACATTCACATAAAAGTTTTTTATGTCAAGGGTAAATGTGTAGGTCTTATGGCAATCATACGTTAGAGAGTTGGTTGACCAGCTTCCAGATATTTGCTTAATTGATTAGAGATTCGTTACCATACACCGCTTATATTGCTTTTGAGACTGTCAGAGTGGCATCAGTTTAGAGACAGTCTTGCGCTAATTTGGGCTGTGCATTTCAGAAGATACCTCCATCTTACTCTGATGAACAACAACTACATAGAGTGGAGATGCATGCGACGACACTGTAGAGATCGGGCGATTTATCATGCTCCATAAATTGCCGATAGATACGCTGAAAGTGGCAAGATCATCACTACACCCCTATGGTGCAAAGTACTATGGACTTCCATGACCCATATATGCAAGGGTATTGTCAGTATTACACCGACATTTTATGACACCACCACTGCCTAGGGATGATATGAGGTTCCATACTATAGTCGGTACTACCTGTGTTTTGCAAGTTAGAGTCCCGTGTTTCTAAAATGTTTTCAAATTTGAATCAATAGATTATGGTTTATAATTTTCGTTGGCTATTTAGATCTCTGCCATGGTTGACATAGCTAGTCGCTCACGCTATGCTACCACCGGTTTGGTGTACAACTTACATCATATTGCTAGATCAGTGTTACATCAGAGCGGAGAAGAGCATCACATCGTCGGCTACGATCAGGAGGCATCTACATCACATGGACCATCCATTATGTGATGCCCCAACTCTGCAGCATCTGCAATGTTTATGGTATCTTTTTTTTTTTTTTTTTCTGTTTACTATAAACTTATAAACTTTAAGCTTATTCACTCATATATTGTTAAACATTTAACTTGTACTATATTCTGTAGTAGTGGATTACAAAATATATACAAGCTCCATATATGGAAGTGTTCAACATTTACAATATTTATATTGTTTACAAAAACAAATACATATACAAATAGACTATAGAGGCTTTCAAGTGGGCACCTAGTATTGTGTTGACCTTGGTTGCTGATGCGGATTGTCCGGGCTTCTAGTTCCTTCAGACTCACACCCGATGAAAGACCGTGCTGCTTATAGCTTAAATGGGAATAAATACATATAGATTAATTTAATCAAAGTCATCACACTTTTGACAACCGTATATAACTTTAACATTCATTTACATATACACATGCTTATTCATGTTTTGAACATATCATTGATAGATATGCTTCTGCCATATATCATACTTATTCGCCTTATCATGTTTCATTCCATAATACCTTCATTTACGTTGTTTCAGTATTTATCAATGCCATTTACTATCACATAGCAATGCTATGCTTCATATCATGTCATATCATTTTTACATATTCTGTCATTTATCTTATATTTCATGTCTGCAAATACCTAGAAGTGGATAATGAAAGAACTGAGGTACCTAAAGGTATCATCACGCACGAGACAAGAATCTCTATCTCAGATGATTCCAAACTGGGGCCGCTTATAATGATCCAAACGATCTATGTCATTGACCCAAACGGGGCCTCCATATCTATAAACTGTATGTCACAAAGAATCGGCATTCTATAGGCATGTCTATCTATCCAACTACCCGATCATAAGCAGGTAATTAGTTTTATTATGTTTTCTTAACAATCTTTCAGGTATTAGAAAAAGATATCTCATATACATGAATAATTATTGATATCATGTATACTTATGAGATATTAATTATCAAATAATCTCTTATAAACATTTAACTGTACTTTTTCATATAACAAAATATTTATATAGCCTTTATACAATTTTAATTTCCATAACCAATTCTGCTTGAACAATTCGAGGCAATTCCCAAGTCCATTTTCGATCACAATTTTGACCCTATAAACTGATTGTTAGAGAAAGTGATTCCCAACAATATGCCCCTATGTCTTAAGTTTCTTATGGTTTAAAAATCATGTCATTTGGACTTTTAATTTGGGAGATATAGTATAAAAATTCCGAACTGCTCCTAGAAAATTTCTAGGAACAAAATATGGAATTGTGTCCTATATTTGAAAATTTTCTGGGAACATTAGAGACATAAGTTGATCATACTTTCTTCATGAAAGTTATTCTTCCAGATGTCTAGTTTATAAAAAAATTTGAATCATCTCATTTGGATGAGTATAACTCAAGTTATGATTTAAATCGAAATTACTCCAGCCTCAAAGTGATCGTTTTGAATGCCAGTGGACCGAATTGTTCCCTTACTTTGACGAGTTTTCTAGGTCTAATAGGGTCCAAATTTGGATATACTTATTTCAAGAATATTTGTTCTCCTATAAGTCTAGTTTACCCAGAAATTTGAATCACTCAATTTGGATGAGTGAAACTCAACTTATGGCCTAAATACCAAAGTCGCTGAAACTAAAAACTCAGATCGTAATTGAACCATAATCGACCAAACAAGAGCACTTTGATCTAATTTTCTGGGTACCCCAACCAAATCGCATACACTTATTTCAGGGAGATTTGTTCTTCTAAAGTATAATTTACTCAGAAATTTGAATCACTCAATTTGGATGAGTTATGGTCAAGTTATGGCCAAAACAAAAACATGGGTTTAAAAACTGACAAAGATTCGATGAGTGCCTAAAACACTCGTATTATACCCGCTTCATTCGCTGCGGTTTAATTTATATTTAATTTTGTAGTTTTTGTGGCTAGATACTTGATTTGGTGATTGCGTATGCAGCAATGGCAAAAAGGGCGCCTTGGAAGCAATTTCGGGAGCAGTTATGAGGCGCAGGTAGAGTGATGTACCGCACGCCACGATCGCCCCCAACGCCGCTGACGCCCCCACGCCGCGGACGCCCCAACGCCGCGACGCTGGGTCAAATCTCAATATAAAAGTCAACAATCGCACGCGGTGACGCTTCAACGCCGCCGACGCCGCTATGAAGTTCCGCTTTTCAAAGATTAAAAGCAAATGGAGGCGCGGAATTGGAGGCATCGGGGAATCATACGAACGAGGGCACGGAAATCAGAGCAGCAGAGTGACATCGATCCCGAAGAAGAGCCCGTGATTTGTATTTTTCTTTGTTTTGGATAATAGAACTTATGTTTATTATATCATATATTGATATTTTCCTATTCATGATGTTCTAGATCTATACTTATGGTATTGTTGAACCCTGTCACGTTTGAATGGATTAAAGTTTATTAATTTATATTATTCATTGATTTATGATTTATTATAATCGCTTTACATCTCGTGATCCGATTACACGGTAATGTTTGGCCAACATTAAAGGATCATACTTCGAGATCCGAGGATTCAGAGATGAGGGAGAGTCAGGACACGAGTAGAGCAGCCTTTGGTTGAGTCTAGTGAATAGAGATATTCCCGATCCCGAAGGTGGCATATGTTAGAACATTTAAGCATTTCGGAGTACCGAGTTGAGGTAGAGATACACTCAATTCTACTAGCGATATAGGCGAATACACCTCGAGAGAGGGTATCTCGTAAGCAAGATCACCTTGCCATTAATAAATCATAGATAAACTGACTAATATCATCTTTAAGAAATAATCCATCAAAAGTGGCAGGGGAAGACATAACCCTAGTCTCCATTCAATAGTAATTCGTTCAAATTAAGAGGTTTAGCTTGATATCCAGATATTAGCACTTTTTCACACATTACGTATACCCGCATAATATTCGAAAGGAAATCTCGGTAGTCAACACACCTATCCCCGTGGGATCGATATCCATACCCTTGCATAATTATATTACTTCAAGCACGCGTGCACTTGCGCATTACAGGCGCATATTTTACACACATTCACGCTTCAACTCCATCGTTTTCGCGCCATTGTCAGGATAGGTTGAGATTGATATAGAGAATGGAAGCAATTATATATTACCCGAAATTTTGTTTTTATTTGTTATTACAAGTGCCGGTAATTTGGTCTTTATGAGCCTGTGTGATTGCAGCTTTAGATTTCAAAGTGAGTACATGCACCAACGAGATCAGTCGACTAACATCTCGTTGATCCGAAGCAAAAGAACTTTACACGTAACACACGAGAACAGAGAACTAATACCGTGAATTCAAAGAACATGGAGAACAATGAAGAGCAGGATCTCAAAGATCGCAGCAAAACGAGCCCCGCAGAGGTCAAATGGTAATCACGGAAGGAATCGCACCCAGCTACGATACGCCCGGGATGATCCATTCATGTTGTTAGAGGAGTTTGAACTACCACCCATCGTTGTTCGTGACAGCCATCGAAGGCACCGGCGCAACAACTTCAGTTGAAGTCACCACTTTACGCATGCTTTTAACATCTTGTTCCACGCTACCTAATGGAGACCAAACACGATTTGACCAACTTCCTTGAAGTCTGCGATACAATCAAGTACAATGGAGTTACTAAAGAAGTTAATTCCGTGTTGGCGCTTGTTCCCACTCCTCACTAGGTGATAGAGCTGCCATTGCCAACGTCACCACCGCATTCCATTACTCACGGAACGATTTAGCAAAATTCCCACCAAGTTTTTTTCCACCTTCGAAAATCGCACAAACTTGTGCAAGAGATCAATACTGTTGGACAATTAGAGGGGGAGAACCTGGCAGAGGCATGGGACAGATTTCAATGCAGAATCCACTCTAGAAAGTCAACACTCTGCAGATCACCAGATGATGTCCACTTTTCTCACTGGTCCATGAACGCAACTAGAACAAAGGATCGATGCCTCTGGCCAGAGTGAGCACTAATGAAGAAAACCACGGATCAAGCCTTATGAAATTCTCGGGAAGATGGGTCACAATTGTATCACAAATCGCTGGCCTGCGGGAAGAAGATCACACCAAGAAAAGCCATAGGTGGTGCACGGATAATGAGGTCCTAACAACTGTCAATCATGTTGTGACAATTTACTCAAGCAGCTAATCCAGATGCCAGAAGGTATCGCGACGCCATACGTACTAACTCCATGAGTTGTGTGAATTCTGCGGAGGACAAGACATAGCACGCATGCCGGGCCAGAAACCGAATAAGTAGAAAGGTGCTCAAGATGTGTCAAGGTTCAATAAGAGTCAAACACAAAGCATTAAAGGACAAGATGGGGAAACAACCATCGTAATCACAACCACACTAAGGGTATGATCAAGGAACAATCATAAATAAATACGCGACACCTTGAGCCAAATCCACCTGCCGAGAAAAAGGTGACTTAGAACAAGCTCCTTGCACGTATACCACCTCACACACCGCTTTATGAATGAGATACAAAGGCACTATTAAAGAATGTGCCACCAATCAACAATCAAGCCGCATTGGCCAGAAACTTGGAGGTACAGATGGGTCAAATGGCCAGTCTGTTGACAGAAAGGCAACAGGGTTCACTACCAAGCAATTCAGAGGTAAACCCAGATGAGAAGGAAAGAGGAACTGCAAGGCTATCACTTAAGGAATGGAAAGAGTCGGGAAATCCCTAGAGTCGCCACAGATGCAAGATGAGAAACCTAGATACGAGCGCTGCTGATAATAAAGTCGTGAAGGAACAAAGAAACATACCAAAACGATGAACTCACATACCAATTCGTATCCTCGCAGGTTGAAGAGCAAGAGAAGTACCAAAATTTCTTGACATCTTCAAGAAAACTACATATTAATATACCCTTTTGAGAATCGAGAACATGCTGCCATGAACACAGTGATCTCTGTGGCAAGAACAGCTGGATGAATATGGGACCATCGCTTTAATCGAGGAGTGCAGTACATCTTACAAAAAAGAAGCTTGCTCAAACTTCAAGATCCGGCACCTTTGCTATACCGTTTCATAAAGAATCGGGTATCTGGAAAAGCTCCCGGGTGACTGGGAGCCAGCATCAACTTGATGCCGCTTCGAGATGTTTGCAAAGGCAAAGTCGGGAGAACCAAAATTCCACCACAATCAGCTTGCAACTTCGCACATGTCCCACCAACATCCTCTATGACCTAAAAATGTCCTAGTAAAAGTCAAAATCGCGCTTCCAGACTCGTTGTTTCTCTCGGGAGATTGGAGTGAAGACGCACTGGCTCCCATCATACTTAGCCTAATCTCTTCCTAGCCACGGGAAAAGCTCAAATCAATGTGCAAGAAGGTGAGCTCAAATTGAGAGTCCAAGGAGACGAAATTACTTTCCATGTATTTCAGCCCATGAAGCATTCAGATAATTCAATAAATGAAGATATCTCTTAATTTCACTACATGTAGATTGTAAAGGAGAGGCGATTAAACTTCAGCAAAGGATAAGCTCCACATCGCACAGAAAATCACTAAGTTAGCTGGGCAAGGGAATGAACAAAATATTATCCACTTATATCGTGAGGGCACTATGCGAGATGCGTAAAGGCTTCCGCGCTTCTTCTAAGCATATCACATTACTGAGATTCAGTACGCCGAGCTAATCCATATTAAACCCAGCACTTTTTTTGGGGAGGCAACCTAAGTTTATTTTCATACTTTTACTTTTTGTGTCTCGATTTTTAGTTATTTTATGCTTTCTTTAAGTTATGTTGGTTTGTCAGGTCAGCTCAGATTCGACTCAAGTTCTTTGGTCATAACTTTCGTGACTCGCGAACTGTGCACTAGAGAGGATCAGTTTATGCAGAGCCATACAAAAGTCCAGAGAGTCACATTTACAAGAGGGGAGGCTTCGACCTGTAATCGCTACGCAATTGAATAGTTTAGGACTTCCTCAGAACGTGCCGCGATGTTGGCTCAACGCCGCACGCGAACGCCGACGTCATTTTGACTCTCCCTGGAACGTCGCGACGTCGATTTTTACTATCCTCTAGAACGTCGCGACGTTGATTATTACAATCCTCTGGAACGTCGCGACGTTGATATCCAACGTCGTGACGTCGATTTTGAATTTCTCCCGAACGCCGCTGACGCCGTTTCAGCGCCCCAGAACGCCGCGACGCCGCTTTCAACGCCGCGACGCCGCAAATATCCTCTTCGAATCGCCGCGACGCTACCAACGCCGCAACGCTGCACCGCTAAGGCCAAATCACCTTCAATCTTTCGCCCACCCGATAGCAACCCCCGCTCAACTCCTAGCCCCGCACCACCCAATACTCTGCTCGAACACACCTTCCCAACCCGGGTCAGAGGCCAGGGTTTTGCCCTCCGACTAACTTCTCTCTCTCGCGCGACACCACATGTGCACGTATCACCATTACCATCACCTCCGCCTGTGTCTCGCCTTCACACACTACACCCCACTTAGGTCTCGCACTGGTCTTATCATCACCGTAGGTCTAGGAGTCCCCATTTAGGTCTTCAATTTCTTAGGTCCCATTTAGGTTTTTCTGTGTCGGGTCCCATTAGTGGTCAGCCTGCACACTTAGTTAGATTTCGTTTTTCCTAGTGCACTCTAGGTGTTTGTCGTATTGTCTAGGTCAATTGGGTGTGCCAACTTGGTACCATCCCATTGCATTCCCCCACTAGCAATCTAGGTCCTGCCTCCAATGTCTGGAAAAAGGCAGAAATTGCTCATTGCTGGCCTGGCCCGAGGACCACCCCAAATTATGATGTCACGCGAGCCTGCAAATGAGGGTGCCGCCGATCGATTCGGCGCCATCTGCAAGAACCGATCGTTTATCAAGGAAAAGGGTTTTCACCACCCTGATGATTTTTTCCGAAAGACGATCGAGGCCAAGGGATGGCGGGCACTTTGCCAACCACCTCATCCGGGCCGCGATGAGCGCTGCGCGCAGAATTCTACGCCACCCGCTTCCCACGCCAAAAGGTTCGAGTTAGGAGTATTGGTCTAATTTCGCATGAGTCAATCAATAGTTATTATACCGATCATGTCCCCTGAGTCGCTTGATCTACTTCACGAAAGCACTCGACTACCCCGATCATTCGGTGTTGACTAATGGTCAAGAGTGGAAGCTAAACAAGAAGGCCATGCATTCACTTCAAGGCCAAACATTTGCCTTATAGTCCGGCATCACTTCATCATGTCGCGCCTCATTCCGACGACGAACGGTGTGAAGTGACAGCTAAGGCTCACTAACTATGCCATCATCTCGTGATATCCCTTTGATGTCGCAAAGCTATGGGAGATGCCATCCTCATAACGACGCTTAAGATTAATTCGGGGCAACCCCTTCCTCATTTTCTACTTATTCAAACGAGCCTGGTGCTCCTCGATGACAATGAGGCGTGGCACCCTATCAAGGCCATATCGCTAAGAGAGATAAACCGGTGTGCCACCACCGAGGTCTACAACTCAGCAGGCCACGAGCCCTCGTGCACGAGGACTAGCTTCCATGACTATCGCCTGGTTGACTCCGGCGATCCCCAGGGAGACATTGGCCAGTCCTCATCCCATCCACCTCCACCACCATCATTAAAGAGCCCACGGAGGCAGCCCCTCCAATCCTCACCCGACTCGAGGACCCGGCGGTTTCCTCCCCATCGAGCGCTGACGATTCCGATCGAGACCCGTGAGCACCATGTCCTCATCACACAGGATATGGAGGCGCTTCGGGCTGATGTGCGTACAATGTTGGCCAACCATGCCACTATTCTTCAAAGTGCCACAGCTAGCCCCCTCCAGCCCATTGCCTCACCCTCGCCTTCCATCATCCCACCGCCACCACAACACCAAACATCACCAAGGAGTTATCTTCACCCTCACTGCTATTTTCGCTAGTGCGACACCGGGTATTTTTGTTTGGGGTATGCTTGGTGATCGAGTTTTATTTGATTAGTTTTATGTTTTGTTTGCATTTATGCATATTAGTACATTTCTGTTTAGTTTTATTTACACTTGTTATCTTAGGATGTTTAGTTTTGTGTTTAGTCATGTTAGGATGTTTAGTTTGTGTTTAGTCATGTTTGTGTTTTAGGTATGTCATATACATGTGTAGTGGTGTCGTGTTTAGGGAGCTGCATATGTGATGCCATGCTTTAGAGTAGGGGATCAAATTTTTAGCCGAACACACTCAGGTCAATAAAGAAATGTGCCTGCATCAATGCTTGAAGTTCCCGAATTCAGTTGAATAGGAGAGGGAGGCATAGTGAATCACCTCCGGTGATTCAAGAAACCATTTCCCAAGGAGCCTATCACATTCACACACAGATGATCTCTAGGGTGTGCATAGGTACCGAGCCCGACGACTAAAGTTCAACAAACCCTGGGAGTTTCTAAACACTGAGTTTAATGACACCGCTAATAAGAGGATTGCCTTCGAGCCCCAAAAATATGAAAAAAATAAATAATAATAATAATAATAATAATAATAATAATAATAAAATTTAGAGATAGAATAAGTGGGAGCTTCCAATCGGAATCCCGGGCACAGTCCGAGGGGCATTTCAAAGCCCAATGCCCTAAGCCAACTCGGCCGGAGTCATCGACTCCCACCGCCTCGTTACAGAGACGTAATACGGAAGTTTCCCACAGCCTTAGGCCCTTAGGTTTAGTTGAGTGTTCGAGGCGACGCTCGAGGGGAATCAATGTCCGTGCCCCAATCAACCGGTGGGAGTCACCAACTAATCCTCGCTTACATGGACACTTAACATAAACTTACGGGCACTAGTTTTGTTCTCTACTGAAGGTAGATATATTAGATAGTGCAAGCGGTGCGTTTCTATCCTTTTGCATTTAGATTTTCCCCATTTAGGCGAAGAAAACTCAAGTTTGGGGGCCGGAACTTAAGTATACACTAGGAGGTCATTTATTTATACGCACACAGGTCATTGGGAAAGGCCATTGAATATATCAGAGATCGAGGTCATTGATTTCCCCCACCGAGTTCAATCCCAGCTTCTTTCAACATTCGAACACCTTGCGAATCCCGTGGAATTTCAAATAGAACGGCAAGAGGTGTGAATAGGCTCCACTTGATCCCTACCCATCAGCCCGAGCAAAGAATCCCTTCAGGTTACTCATAGTGCATAGAGGTGTTAAAGTCTAGAGTCGGCTCATGCTAGTATCGCAAGAAACTAAGTTCGGGGGTGTGATGATGCCTAAAAACACTCGTGACATAATTGCCGGCCTTTTCGGTTGCGGTTTAATTTATACGCAATTTGCAGTTTTGTGGCTAGATACTTGATTTGCAGGATTGCGTATGCAGGCGCAAAAAGGCGTGCCTCGAAGCAATTTCGGGAGCAAGCAGGAGGCGCAGGTATGATGGCTGGTTTGACGCCCCAACGTCGCGATCGCCCTACATCGCGTGACGCCCCCACGTTGCGACGCCCCAACGCCGCGACGCTTACAAACCAATATAAAAGTCAACACCCCAAGAACGCGACGCCGCGTAGTTCGCTTTTCTTTGATTAAAAGCAAATGGAGGCAGCTAATGTGAGGCACGGAATCATACTAACGAGGGCACGGAAATCGTATAAACAAGAGTGACATCGATCCTGAAGAAGAGCCCGTGATTTGTATTTTTCTTTGTTTTGATAATAGAATCCGTATGTTTAGTTATATCATATATTGATATTTTCCTATTCATGATGTTCTAGATCTATACTTATGGTATTGTTGAACCCTGTCACATTTGAATGGATTAAAGTTTATTAATTTATATTATTCATTGATTTATGATTTATTATAATCTGCTTTACATCTGTGAATCGATTACATGGTAATGTTTGGCCAACATTAGCATGATCATACTAGAGATCCGAGATTCGAGAGATGAGGATATCTAGGGACATGAGTAGAGCAATTCTTCGTCATCTGCAACAGAGATATTCCCATCCCGAAGGTGGCGCTAAGGTTAGAACATTTAAGCATTTCGGGAGTACCCAGCTGAGGAGATACACTCCACTTACTACGATATAGGCGAATACACTCGAGAGAGGGTATCTCTGTAGCAAGATCACCTCTGCCATTAATAAATCATGATAAACCTAATTAATATCATCTTTAAGAAATAATCCATCAAAGTGGCATGGGAGCACATAACCCTAGTCTCCATTCAATAGTAATTGCTCAAATTAGTAGTTTAGCTTATTATCCAGATATTAGTACTTCTCTTTTTCACACATTACGATACCCATAATATTCGAAACAAATCTCCTCAGAGTCAACACACCTATCCCTCGATCGATATCCCATCTTCGTACACTATATTACTTTGGGGCGACGCATGCACTTGCGCCATTACAGCGCACATTTCCACACACCACGCCAAATTTCATCGCATCTCCCCTAAACCCAACATTTTCTCTATACAAATCTTTTCTCCAATAGGACCACAACCAAACCAAACAACCATTCCAAACAAGTAGTCTACACAAAAAGAAATATTCCAAACCCCCAAACAAGTATCCATACAAAAATTAATACCAAAAACAAGTTCCATACTAGAATCCATAGAAAACCATACAAATCCATACCTTTGATCTCTTGTCTTCTTCCTTCTTCCTTCTTCCTTCTTCTCTTCTCTTCTTCTTCTTCTTCTTTTCCTTCTCTTCTCTTCTCCCTTATCCGATTTTTCTCTCTTCCAAAGACCAAAAAATGAGATATTTATTTCCAAAATAAGGCCATGTTTGGCAAAAACTCATTTTTTTTCTTTCTTTTCCCATTTTTGTTATTTGGTCCTTCATCTTTCCTCTATTTGTAAATCAACTTATTCAATTTCCTACTTTGGCATACAATCTTTTATTCTTATGTCATTTGGGTCCTTAATTTGCAATTTACCAATTTACTTCTGATTTCTTGTATTAATTCCAGTTTTGCTTATTTTATTTTTATATTATTTATTCGAAAAATTATACATTTATTTTTATTATACCTAAACATGTTATAAAAACTGCCATGGTATAATTTAAGCTCCCTTAAAAGAATTTGGCCTCGAAATTCACACCCGATTCAAAGAGTTGCATATCAGGCTCCCCACATTGCTTTTGGCTCCTGGCAGGTTCTTCTCTGCCATGGTGTTGCCAGAGCACTTTTACTAATGGTACTTGTTTATTCCGTAACTATTTCACATCTCGAGCCAAAATTGCCTTTGACTTCTCATCATATGACAAATCCTCCTGTACTTGTATCTCTTGCACGGGTAGTATGTGCGACTCATTAGAATGGTATTTCCAAAGCATAGACACATGGAACACATCATGTTGGCTAACTCTAGAGGGAGTGCTAATGACACGCCACTGTCTCATCTCTTCCAAAACTCATATGGGCCAATAAACTCCTGGACTCAGCTTCGCTTTCTTCCCAAATCTAAGCACCTTACTCCATGGAGATACCTTTAAGAACACTTTATCACCCACTTCATATTCAATGTCTTTCCTTTTCAAATCGACAAAAGACTTTTGTCGATCACTGGCAGCCTTTAACCTTTGCCGAATAACCTAAACTTTTACTTCTGTATCTTTTACTATGTCTGGACCATCACTTTATGCTCATTCAATTCTGTCCAACACACAAGAGTTCTACATCTCCAGCCATACAAAGCCTCATATGGTGCCATGCCAATGCTTGATTGATAATTGTTGTTATAGATAAATTCTATCAATAGAATATACCTATCCCAACTTCCAGTGAATTCCATTACACATCCCGAAAGCATATCTTTGAGCACTTGAATCAACCTCTCGGACTGTCCATCTGTTTACGGATGGAAAGCTGTACTGAAATTCAACCTAGTTCCTAAGGTTGACTGTGGTTCCTTCCATAATCTGAGGTAAATCGCGGGTCTCTATTCGACACAATAGACAACGGCACCCCATGCAATCGCACAATCTCATCCACATATAACTCAGCTAGTCGATCCATAGAATAGTCAATCCTTATTGGTATAAAATGGGCTGACTTTGTGAGCCTATCAACAATCACCCAGACATAGTCATGTTTTTGTTGTGTGAGGGGAAAACCCGATACAAAATCCATGGTAATGTTATCCCACTTCCATTGAGGAATTGGAAGGGGATTCAACAGACCTGTAGGAACTTGGTGTTCAGCTTTAACTTGATGACACGTCAAACACTTAGACACGACTCGCCACTTCTCTTCATTCCTTTCCACCAATAATGCCAAGCTAAATCCTCGATACATCTTATTACCTGTGATTTGATGGTAAAAGCCACCAGATATGAGCTTCAACAGAAACTTTTTCTTTAGTTTCTTTATCAACTGAACACATAATCGTTTCCGAAATACAAACTCTCTTTCTTTATCGAAACCCAACTTATCACCATCTCTCGACCATCCCCATTCCTTTTTCCCTCGCATTCTTCATCGCTTTTCTAAGCATCTATAATCATTCGCTTCAACACAAAGTCATAGCTTAATCGAGCCACATAGCTCTTACTCACCTGCGCCCCCATTCACGTATTGAAGTGACAACGTTGCTTACTCGCTTCTACAAGGCATCCGGCAACCACATTAGCTTTTCGGTGGTAGTCAATTATACAACCATAATCTTGAACAACTCTAACCACCTCCGTTGTCTCAAATTAATTCTTCGAGTCAAAGAAATACTGAGACTCTTTATGATTTGTGTAAATTTACATTTTCCTCATAAATAATGTCGCCATATTTTCAAAGAAAACACTACCGCTAATTAACTCTAAGTCACGAGTGGGATAATCTTGTTCATTCGCTTCAACCAGCTCGGATGCATACTACTACTTTCCCATCTTCGTGACAACACACATCCTAAACCAATGCTTGAAGCATCACCGTATAAGGTGTACTCTTTCCGAGGTAGGTCACACACGGTGCTTCAACCAACATTTCTTCAACTATTTAAACTCTTCCGACATTTATCCGACTCACTCAAACTTTATTCTTTCCCCGAGTAATTCAGTGAGCGAGGCTTACGACGCAGAATCCTTCACAAATCTTCTATAATATCCTGCTAGGCCCAAGAAACTTCTCATTTCAGTAACACTTCGGGGCGGTTTCCAATTCACCACAACTTCAATCTTAGCAAGATTTAATCTATACCTCGTGACAATAAATACTGCCTAGAATGAAACTTCCTTTAGCCAAAAATCACATTTGCTGCTCTAATACAACTTTTCTCTCTCAAAAGTTTCATAGGACTATTTTCAAATGTTGCTCATGCTCCTACTCATCTCTGGAATATACCAATATATCATCAATAAAGACCACGACAAACTGATCTAAATAAGGTCGAAACACCCTATTCATCAAATCCATGAATGATGTCGGTGCATTAGTCAACCCAAATGGCATTACCAAGAACTCATAATGGCCATATCGAGTTCTAAATGTTGTCTTCGACACATCGACATCTTTCACTCTTAGCTGATAGTACCTTGATCGCAGGTCTATCTTTGAGAAGACACTCGCCCCTTTTAACTGATAAAAGAGATCTTCAATTTCTCAATAGGTATCCAAGCCAACGTCACCTTATTGATTTGCCGATAGTCGATGCACATCCGTAGTGTGCCATCTTTCTTTTTCACGAACAAAATGTGTACCCCATGGAGAAACACTCCGGTCGGATAAACCCATCCGTAAGCTCCTGATTGTCTCATATGTATATACTCAAACCACTCAATTTTATCACCTCTACCGGAGCCTACAATCTCGCAGCGACCAAAATCAGCTAGCTGCTCTGAAAATTAGAAAATGTCTATGTTCTGGAAATTATAAAATGAGTTTAGTCTAAGACACCGCAAAGTGTATGCCACAAGTAGCAAAATCGATGCAAGTCCAGATATCATTCCCTCAGAGATTGACAAGAATTTTGAAATCAACAACCCTAACTACTCAAGATCCACATTATTTGCACCTCCTTGTAATGGTTTGAAAACTGGAATTTAAAAGACAAGATAATCCTATATTATATTCCTCTAATTAAATAAAATTTGAATTAAAACAAATAAATAAACTAGAATTAAATCATTCGCTAGAAATGAATATCAGATAAGGAACTCACAGAAACAACTCAATTTCGTGATTATATCCACTCCATTTTCAATCCCGATTGACCGATTTGTCAAAGATGCCTAATAATGCAGCGCTTGGATTTCCATAATCACTAATTAGAGGTCTCTGGGTTTTTCAAAGACATGAATCTAATCAGCTACTTGTATTCGTAACACTCTTAATAAGACGGCAGATTTTCTTTCGCAATACTTCATACCCATTTCTTAAGACTACAGATTTCTTGCACCCTAAGTCTGGGCCATTACAAAACCTCTACAAATTGGTTGATGACTCCTCCTTTAGATCTAATTGATTTTTCATTTTCCTTGATTAGATCTCAGCTAACACAGGATCAAGATCTTTCCATCGATATGTGAAATCTGATTATTTAATTCTTGATAAATAACTCCCTTCAACTTCAACTATGAATTGGAAATTTATCTAAGTGAACACTCAGAGCTCTTCTTCAATAGTAGTCTAACATACCCACAAATCAACGCTCCAAGCCTTCCAGAATCTCCATCTCTTGTCACCAGGACCTCCGAAATCGTGAGCAGATACGTCCTTGAAAGGGTATTCGATACTACCATTAGAACAATCTCGCCAAGAAACACATCAATCAAATAAATCCCAAATCCAGAAATTCTTTCCAATTTATGCGTAAAATACTAGAACTAACAACAAATCCATTTCGAAGTCGTGCTTCAAATATCAATCACAACCAACAATGGAGTATTGATCAAGAATGTCCATCAGACTATAATAACCTAAAGAACTCAATTCCAAATTGTCTATACTTCATTAATTCCAAGCGCAATTGAAAAGAGATTGAACGATTTGATCCAGCTTCACAATTCAAACAGATTGCTGGTTCAAATCCATAAACAAAAAAAAAAATCAAAACGATTCTAACTAATCTATTTCTAAAATATACAAGGGAGTCTCTTCCAATCCCCAAGGATCCGGGGTTCCAAGAGCTACCTTCTGACACAAAGACATTTATTTATACATTTCCAGCAATTAGGCATGATTCGAAGGCTTCTGGGTGATTTCAAATTACATGGCTCAAATTACTATTCGTGTCAGCGACCTAAAGGAGCTGGTCGCAGAACCGGAAGTTTCGGTAGTCATGAGCTTGCAAAGTCCGCCAGACTTCACTACTTATCGCAACCTTCTTGTTTTGTTTTTTGCGCAGGAGTCGCTTAATTTCCATCGTCTTCTGTCACAACATCGTTCTTCATTTGGTTGTTGCAACTGAGTTTCTTTATCGCGACCGAAAGGCAAGGTCTATCCCCTTGATTCTCGTTGTTACTCAAGTTTTCTGCCATGACTGAAGCCACAGCAGTTTCTTCTTTCTTTGGAATCTTTGTCGCGACATGAATTGTTGTGTCATGACCAAGTTCAGTTGCCATTAGTTATGATTCTTGTTACGACAACTTTTTCTGGTCTCCAAGTACTTGTATCGAGACCTCAATTCCATGTTGACCTGGCTGTCCTTCCCTTTACTGAGTTCTGTGTCGCGAACTAGTTTTCATGTCGCGACACACTTCTCGCTGTCACTACTTTGGATTCCCGGTCACAAATTTCCTTTTATGTAGTAGCAAGATCATTTGTTCGTTTTCCGCTTTATTCGTGTCACATCAAACCGATCTCGCTTAGTTCTCGTCAGTGACATGTAATTTAGGTCGGGATTCGTGGTCGCTTTCTTTTTCGCGCACTTTTCGTCAAGAATTAAAAGGTAGGTCGCGACTTGATTATACGTTTTTAATTCTCACCTTGTCGCAACCTCATTTCTCAGTTACAATAGTTTTTACTCAATTCAGCTTCTATTTCTGGTAACTAATTCGTGAAAGCATGTCATCATCGACGGCTGCCTTTCACCTTTACTTTTATCACGCTTGCTCAAATCCTAGTTGCAACATGCTTTAATTGTTCACTTAGCTTTCGCGTCGCGACATGAAATCGTTGTCGCCAATTTCAATCGGTGTCTTCGGGGCCAGATTTTGTCGCAATAGAAAATTCCTCGTGAGACCTTTTCCAGCTCATTAAGCAACCATTCCTCGTCGTGAGATCACCATTCGTCAGAACTGTGAGTTATCTTCTTTCGGTGTCTCGACATACAGAACGTTGTCGCGATAAGATCTTTCTTTGAAACCCCTTTCTCTCGCTCGCAAAGAATCCTTTCTCACGCAACAACTTTCGGGGTTTGGTCCCAGACTTCTTCTCTTGTCGTGACCAAGCTCATCGCAACCTCGAATAATATCTCCATCTTGTCATCATGTCACAACTTGAAAATCCTTTGTCGAGACTTGGTTAGTTTATGAAGCTATCATTCCTTGTCGCGACATACAGAACGTTGTCGCGACAAGATCCTTCTTTGAAGCTTTTTCTCTCTCTTCGCATCCTGTCTCTTGTCGCAACATCCTTCCCTTGGCCCCAGTATCACTTCTTATCGCGACCTTGATTTTCTGTCGCAACCAAGTTTTGTTAAATATTCATTGTTTTCTCTCACGACATATGACAATGAGTTGCGAAGTATTTTAGGCTTTTATTTTGTCGCACTCAGCAAAGAACATCCTCACTCAAAGTCATGACTTAAAACTGCTATTATGAGTCCTTTGTCGCGATCAAAGCTCACAACCTAGTCGCTTTGGTCATATTTTTCTGGATCCTTGCTATATTTTCCAAGTCCAATAAAACTCGCAAAATACAATTATGGGTGTTTCCATCTTTCTCGCATAAAAACGCAATTATATTGTAAATACGTGTCATAAAAATGGATTTAAAAATCACTGAAGCTACTCATCACTTGTAGTTGAATCTTTACCTCTTTCAACTCGCTTGAGCTATCCCGTATGGTGCCTCTAGAAGGCAGGAGCTATTCCGATAATATCTCAATAGATAACCACTCTCTTATAGGTGAATACCGTGTAACCCTCAGGAACACATCCGAAAAATTTTTCACAACCAAAATATTTTCCAATTCTATTTGACCTCTTTTAGAGTCAAGAACCAAAGCCAAAAAGGTTTCACAACCTTTCCTCAACAATCGTCAGGCTTGCATAGCTGAAATTACATTTGACACGGCTCCAGATTGACTATGACATACTCTTCGACAAGTCGTAACATTTAAGCCTTACTGTTTTCTTATCACAATCAACTATAGCTCGATGTTTGGATAACCAATCCATTCCCAAAATTAAATCAAACTCATGAAATGACAAAGCAAGTAGATCAGCAGAAAACTCTCCATCATGAGTCATTAGGTGACAGCTCTTATACACTCGGTTGACTCTGACACTATGTCCCAGGGGACTAGTAACAAACATATCATATGGTACTGTCGGCTGATGGTATTCTATCAAACACATGTTCGCAATGTATATACAAACGAGCAAAGCTGTGGTCTAATGTGCTACGAATCTCAATATCATAAAGAGAGAAAATACTGCAAATCACTTCAAGAACATCACGATCCTCCACGAGCACTTCATAGCATAAGCGCTCGTGTTGGGCCTACTCAAGCATGGGACGATCCAGCATCTACGACAACGTACCTCCACGTCCTGGCGGCTGAATCGAGCCACCTCGATCCCGAGTAGAAGGTGGTGCAACAGATCTTCCTCTACCACTACTATTATCCCCTGACTCTTGGGGACAATTCGCTATCAAGTGTTCAGTGCTTCCACATCTAAAACATCCTCCTGTCAATAATCTACACACGCCCAAATGTCGTTTATGGCAATGAGGGCACTCTGGGACTTCTCCTTGTCCAGTTGAAACACCTCTACCAGAACTAGGTACCATTGTACTTCCCTTTCTTCTACCTCTTATAGCCGAACCCTGTACTGACTCAGCTTGGGACTCTCTAGCTCCTTTACTCGAGGAGGAAGAATCTCCTTTAGAAAGCTTTCTCTGAGTACTCTCTTGCTTCGCCTCATATTTCTCCACTTTCATTGCAGCCCAGACAATAGATGAAATTTACTTCAGCAGATCTTTGTCATAGGCGCAGGATATATATATATATATATATATTTATGGACTCATTTAGTCCATCCTCAAACTACCTACACCGAAATGTCTCGGTGAGGAGCGATTGGAGTGCGTACTTGCTAGAAGGCTGAATTCTTCCTCATATTATAGCCAACGATAAGTTTCTTTACTTCATATTGGGAAAGCTGCTTCAGCCCAGTCACTCCTGTACATATGGGAACCATATTTGACCCTAAACTCTTGGATGAAAAACTCCCATGGTATGGGATCTGAAAGCCTCGGACACCTCAACACTAACTCCCACCAATCATAGTACGCCTTTGTAGAAAGCTTTTTTGTCATCACTCTTTGATCGGGGGCATCTCGCTCTCTCTTATTCTTGCGGCACCAAACTGATTAGAGCTTTATTGGACTCTTCCATGTTTTACCCATGGAATTCCTCAGCTCCATGTCTTCTTACCATATCTGTCGGGGCCTTGGGTGCATCAATCTCAACACGAGCCATGTCTGAGATATCCTCGGCCAAAAGCTCCATTAGGTTTGGTGGGCATGACTCACCGCCTGACGATTCGAGGAAGGATCCAAGTAGTAACCCTTGATCTCCTGGGTTAACACTTTCAGTTGCTTCTTCAAGTAGTTTGGAGGACAATCCATCTGCCACAAAACACAGGTTGTCCGCCAGTCAACACATTACTAAACACATGTTTTTCTATCACATACTCTATTCCAGAGTTGCCTAAACTTAGGCTCGTCACAAACTAAGCGTATTGCCCTCAACTATTTTAAGTGTCAGCAGGGTATCATTTTCTTTTACGGTTTTACTATAAACTTATAAACTTTAAGCTTATTCACTCATATAATGTTAAACATTTAACTTGTATTATATTCTATAGCAGTGGATTACAAAATACATACAAGCTTCATATATGGAAGTGTTCAACATTTACAATATTTATATTGTCTACAACAAATACATATACAAAATAGACCATAGAGGCTTTCAGTGGGCACCTAGTATTGTGTTGACCTTTGTTGCTGATCATGGATTGTGGAGCTCTGGTTCATCTTACATGCCACGGATGAAACACCCATGCTAAACATGCTTAGTGGAATAAATACATATAGACGACATCTAATCAAAGTCATCACACTTTCGACAACTGCATATAACTTTAACATTCATTTACATATACACATGTTTATTCATGTTTTGAACATATCATTGATAGATATGCTTCTATATATATCATACTTATTCGTTTTATCATGTTTCATTCCACCATAAGCTCTTTTATTACGTTTTGTTCTTATAATTATCCCTTTGTTCTGATATCATCACATAGCAATGTTATGCTTCTCATATCATGTCATGTCATTTATATTCTTGTCATTTATCTTATGTTTCATGCACATAAATACCTTAAGTGGATATGAGAAAAGAAGCGTATGTATACGAAGGTACTATCCTTTATGCGAGGTAATTGATCTCTTATCGCAATATGACCTAAGCGGAGCGTATGTGATCGACAGGATCTATATCATTAACCCAAAGCAGAGGCTCATCGTAAGCGTATCTTCCGCGGCAATTGTACTAAATGTCTATCTATCCAACTACCGGTCATAAGCGAATAATCGGTTTATTATGTTTTCTTAACAATGCCGAGGTATTAGAAAAAGATATCTCATATATATAGATAACTATTGATATCATGTATATTTATGAGATATTCATTATCAAATAATCTCTTATAAACATTTAACTATACTTTTTCATATAACAAAATATTTATATAGCCTTTATACAATTTCAATTTCCATAACCAATTCTACTTGAACAATTCGAGGCAGTTCCCAAGTCCATTTTATTTTAATTTTGACCATATCATGAGATTGTTAGAAAGTGATCTTCTAGCATAAGATGCCCTATATGTAAGTTTCTTATGGTTTAAAAATCATGTCATTTGGACTTTTAATTTGGGAGATATGGTCTAAACATTCCAAACTACTCCTAGAAAATTTCCAGGAACAAAATCTGGAATTGTGTCATATATTTGAAAATTTTCTAGGAACATTAGAGACATAAGTTGATCATACTTTCTTCATGAAAGTTGTTCTTCCAGATGTCTAGTTTGTATAAAAATTTGAATAATCTCATTTGGATGAGTATAACTCAAGTTATGGTTCAAGCAACCGAAATTACTCGATTCGAATTTGATACGAAAACGACTTTCAGGAATCGAATTTTTCCCTTACTTTGACAAGTTTTCTAGGTCCAATGGGGTCCAAATTTGGATATACTTATTTCAATAATATTTGTTATTCTAGAAGTCTAATTTGCCTATAAATTTGAATCACTTAATTTGGAAGAGTGAAACTCAACTTGTAGCTGTCTGCGCTGAAATCCAAACTATGTATTAACCGAATTGACCCAAAGCAGGCTTCGCTTTGTGAATTTTAAGGTACCACAGTTAATTATACCTATTTAAGGGAGATTTGTTATTCTAAAAGTATAATTTATTCGAAATTTGAATCATTTCGATTTGGATGAGTTATGGTCGAGGATTATGGCGAAACAAAACGTGGGTTTAAAAAAGCGAGATATCTTTTAGCGACGTTTTACATCTGAAATTTCGCTGATTGAATGCTGACTAATTCAAACAATTCCAAACAAGTGATACACCTGAAGTATTCAAACCCCAAAACAAGTATCAAAAATTCATACAAAAATCCATACAAAATCTCTAAAGAAGTTCTAACAAGTTATCACCAGAATAATGAAAATATACAAATCCGTGCATTTGATACTTGTGCCAGCCAGTCTTATTCTTCCTTCTTACCTGTATAACCTTGCCTTATATATAGCCTATTCTCTTCTCATATCCGTTTTTCTCTCTTCCAAAAGCAAAATGAGATGTTATATTTTAAAATAAGGCCATGTTTGGCAAAAACTCATTTTTTCTTCTTCCCCATTTTTGTTATTTAGTCCCTTCATGCACCATACATTTGTAAAATCAAAACATTGATTTCTACTTTGGCATCTGTCTTTTGATAACATGTCGTTTGGAGCCGCTAATTTGCAATTTACCAATTTACCTTGACTTTGTAGTAATTCAATTTTAACTTTATTTTATTTTTAGCATTATTTTATTCGGGAAAATATCGTTCTTTTATTATCTGACGTATCAAAGCGTCGTAGTACAATTTAAGTGTACTCGATGATCTGATGTAATACTCCAGAGTATGGATCTGACCGTCAGTGGGGAGAGGAAGGTTGATCGTAGTCGTGGTAAAGATGGTGGGCGAGGTCATGGTCGAGATGGTGAGAGCGGTCGTGGTACACACAGGCAGGCATTTTCTGCCCGATACCCTATGACACACATCACGCTTCGCGCTGAGACTCTTACACATCTTTACCATATTCGGTGTCGCGAACGACCCTCGTAAGCGATGAATATATATCATCCTATATTGCCTCCCAAATCGGTGACACCGTCATTAACCTTGTATCGAGTTAGGTGCACTTCAGTAGAAATTTGGGAATGAACCGGCGATAGGCTGGCCCCAGTGGCCCGATATTTTGGAGGGTCGGTAGTGAGTGCGACCAGACAAAATCGAACTATTGACCAATTAACCAGCGACCGTCCGGGTTAGAGCTGTAAACCGTTGGCCAATTTTTTTAAAATTTTTAGTAATGAATTTTTAAAAATAACACACACACACACACACACACGCACACACACACACACACTGCCTTTACGCACACACACACACACATATATATATATATGGCTTTATTGGGATTTTTTTCTAAATCATGGTGACCATACTAATGAAGATGAAGATTAAGGCGTAGTGAATTTGGTTGAAACTTTGGATTGTAGTTTTAAAGATACTCGTTTATTTGTCGACTTTATTTTTTTAGTACCCGAATATAGGCATATTTTATAGTTTTGTTTATTACACTTTGACATGTTTATGATTTGTATTTCATTTTTTATCATGAAACTTTGAACTTGATTGTAGTTAATTACTTCATTAATTCTAATTATTATGTGATTGTAATTGATTTAACAATAACACTAGTTAGTTTGGTTATAAATTTATAATGATGTTTAGCATTATTTACGTTTATTTAAGACTTTAAATATTATTATATTGTCTAATCTCCGTCATTTATGCATTATTATTAAGCAGCATGTTTGTTTTTTGTTGAAGAATGAATAAATTAGATAAATTATAATTTTAACATTTTTTGAAATTTTGGCCGTTTGTGCACAGCACGGCGCGTCAGTATTTGTGATCCAGGCTGGCCGCATGGCGGCCCGAGCTGACCATTTTGGCCCGCCCGAATGGGTTAGGCAAATCATTGAGCCGGCCAGTTTATTATACTTCAGTGGCGATCTAGGTGCTCGCACCTCATTAAGTCTGCCGTCCATCGTTTCCCTCGGCTCCGTTAAAGCTTAGTTTGAAGTTCTGAATATAATAGATCAACTAACTTAATGTATTCTAGGCCTTGTCCTAAGAGAAATATAAAGATGCCATATTGTGGAACATTGATATATGTTGATATTTTTATATATTAAATATTTTTTATATATTTATATGATTTGGTTTGTGGGATTAATCGAGCTTAATACAAAATTCACAGTGCCAGATATTTAAATGGAAATTTGACTCACATGGATAACCTGTTTATTTGTGAAAAATTTAAAATATATTTAAGTTATTTTGAATAAATAAGCTTGTGTACATTCTAAGGTATTTATTATATGATAATATAACAAATATATGTCAGACTGTGGTTTATATATTATCAAATAGTAAATATTTTAAATAGTTTCGATGTTAAAAACAATAATAATTTAGATATAATTTGGAATTTTAAAAGCATGAATCTAGTTGTGCGAACGATGTGATTTGAATTTTTAAAAATGCATTAACCGTTGTCATGTAATGGTATTTAAAATTAAAAATTCAATTCTTGTGGAATGACGGCTTGTTCTTACTCTTTTATAATTACATGGAGCAAGCCGTTATTTGAGCGTTAGTTTAAGTTAAAAACCAATTTTATAGTTTTTCGAATAAAGCTATTTGATAAAGCTGCCCAAAAGTTAAAAGTTAAAACCATACGAAATAAAATTTTAAAAAACGCATTTATAAAATAATAATGATAAAAATAACACATCGCTCGACATCCGCAAGGGCGAGACTCGCAAATCACAATTTCAGAAACATTGGAATGGCGCCGTTAAATTAGGTCCCTAGCAACAAGCAGCGAAGCTCATCATATCCGCGTACCTTTTTTCTTTTCTCTAATCAACAATAAAGTGTAATTGTCGTTGTGGTATTTGATAAATTAATAATTCAAATTATCGGCTGTGTTCATGATAACGATATTAAACTTTGCACATTAATTTGATTTCCTAACTATTTTATAAATTTTTTTTAAAATAAAGCGTTTCGTTCTAAAACGCTGTAAAAGCATTGTGGTGGCGTGGCATGGGAGGGACGCGAAAACTCAGAAGTGTCTGACCATTTCATCAACACTCTCTCAGCTTTTTCACTCTCATCAATTCCAATTCCCAGCCCATAAACCCTACAAATCCATTCATTCAATTTCGCTTTCCTGATTTCTTCTTACCTACCAAACAGTGAAGCTACTAGCTGTTTCTCAATTTCGATGAAAAATGTCATGTCATCCATACATCAAAGGCAGCAGCAACAGCAGCATCTTCTCTCCGACCCCAACCCAATTTCGCCCCGCAGTTCGCCGAATTGGGGAAGATCCGCCGCGTTTTCGGCCGAACATGACTCTTAGCGCTCTTGACCTTGGTGAGGTGGTATTGGGGGATTGTGCTTGCCGGACTTGAGAGCGCCTGATGGCATTTTGGTGGATCAAAGTTGCGGTTTCGAAATGGCGAAGTTTACATTGGAAGAGGCGGTCCCCTTTGTGGCCAAGAACGGGACTTTGATCGTTTGTGCTGTGAGTCAGCCTTATTAGCCGTTTCTCAATAATTGGTTGATTAGCATTTCCAGACTGAAGCATCAGGATAAGGTTCTTGTGATTGCTGAGGACTACGCCACGCTTTTTGCTGTGAATTCCAGATGGCCTGGCCATGCTGTTCTTGTTCCGCCTGCTCCGGATGCTCAAGTTGCCCATAAGTTCGGTTCTCAGGTATTTGGCGTTTGCCTTTGATTTCTTGTACCACTCCTTGTGTTTGTTTGGTATATTTCTGGAAATTTCTGGCCTTTAGGGTAGTGAATATCCCCATTAGTTTTAACAATTATAATTCAACTAGGCTTCTCTGATGTTATGATTATCAACTGTCACAACCCAAACAAATACCCTATTTTAGATGAATCTGCCAATGAATTAGCCTCCATGTGAAAACCCTGGAATCATATGGGTTAAGCCTTGTGCTTGCAATGCTTTCTTTCTTTGTCACAATCCATTTGGGTGGTTTTAGGATCTTGGCGGTGAAGTTATTGAGTTGGTGATAACCAGAAAGTTTTATGACTATCGACTCAATTTTGTGGTTGTTGAAGATTAGTACCGAAACCTTAGGGTCATTAGGAGGGTCATTTCTCTCTTTTTAGTGATATGGATTTCTGGCCTTACTTCCATTACCAGTCATGTGGAGGTTAAAAGTCTTGCATGTTCTATGTGTGGATGGGCTTACTTCCCTTTGCATAATAGCATATATATTTCTGGTTTGTGTATTTATGATAGGTGGGTTGGCTTCTATTCTTTATTGGTTGTTGGTATTTGTACGGTTGTACCAATCCAAATGATCATGAATTTGAGAAAATTCCCACTGCATGGATGCTGCTTCATTGGGTGAGTTAACCAGAATGCTGCCAAGATGTCAATGGGTTTGGTTTTTTACTCAATACTCACTTTACAATCTTAACACTATTTTTGGATTCAACACTTCCCTTCCTAACGACCCCTCCTCCCCTTCATTTATAAAGAACCAATACTTTCATTTCATGTGCTGTGCATGTTTTTCTCTTGGCCTCTACATGAATGAGGAAACTAAAGATGTACATTTTGAGCGAAGCTCTGGTTTGGAAAATGGAATTCTCTATGCTTATAGGGTATATTTACTCCAGTCATTTTTTTTCAATGTTCCATGGCCTAATGGATTTATGCTATTATACTTTGTCATTCTCAGTTTCATTTCTTGCTGATATTGATCAATCAACAATGTAGGACTCAATTTTGAAGTTTGATTGCTTGATTTTGTTATGCAGGGTTTCTTTAATTTTACTTCTCGAAGGCCTAGTCACCTACTGTACATTTTGGAACTTGGATACAGTGTGATGTATAATGATGTTGACACGGTATGGATGGCTGATCCATTTCCTTATTTGGAAGGAGATCATGATGTGTACTTCACTGATGACATGACTGCGGTACGTACACAGAATTTGCTTTTGACCTTTTTCTGTGGCCCTGTTTATGTTGTAAATTTATGCCATTTATGGAGAATGGGACAGTACATGTGTGCTTCCATTTATGAACTCTAAAATCCTGTTTAGCTTGAACTGGAAATGTCTACTTTTCTTTTCATTATTAGAGGAATTTTATGTGTGTGTGCAGGGCAATTGTTTTTGACATTGAAAGGACAAATATCAATCTACCAGGATACTTAGTTGAGTTCAATGTAGTACAAAGTCAACTTCCTTTTTTGACAACATCAGAACACTACATCATGAAAATACCCAAATCTAAACTATCCTTCGTGGATCCACCTTGAACTCCCAAACTCTTGCTCTTGAGGTTCTCAAGGCATCCTTCATAAATCAATTGAGACAACTTATTAGTATTCATAATCACCCTTGAGACCCAAAGATTGTCCATACAGGAGATTGGGGACACTCTATCATGAATTTGAGTACAGTCAGTAAAATTGGAGAATATTTTTTCAATAATTGTACTACAATTTGTAGCTTCCATATGCTCCATGACTAAAATTTCCGTTGGTCCTTGTTAGCGATCAGATTAAGACAATTTTACATGTCCCTGATATCTTTCTCTAACAACTGTGGAATGTATCCAATACCTTGAAGGTGCATGTTCTTATCATGCATAAAGCGTGCACTTTTGGTTGCTTTATCCATTTCTTTTGTTATTTTTGGGTGACCAGGTGAAACCTCTGAATCACTCTCATGATTTGCCACCTCCAGGGAAAAAGGGGCGCACTTATATATGCAGCTGCATGATTTTCATGCGCCCCACTGATGGAGCAAAACTGGTTATGAAAAAGTGGATTGAGGAACTTCAAGCTCAGCCATGGTCCAATGTGAAGAAATCAAATGATCAGCCTGCTTTTAACTGGGCACTGAACAGAACTTCAGCACAGGTATGTTCTGTGTACCTTCCTGTTATTGCCTTTCTCGTATTTTTATGAACCAGTAAATCATTATATATTGTAAGTTTAAGCAATTTTATGCAATTGCTCAAGTTCTCATTTATTTGTATGGTTTCAGTTAATCAAATGGGTTTGTGATGATTAGTTTGTCTACTTCATTTTTGTTCTTTGGTACCATTAGCGAAGTAGCATATAGTTTTCCTTCTTTGATGCCAAGCACAACAGGAATGGTAGTAACTCAAGGATACATGTACTCCAGTTTTTCCTTTCATCTGCCTTTATTGTCTTTTTAGTGTCTTCTCAAGGCACCACCCTCAAATCCCTTAAGTTGTTCCCTTCTGCCACTATCAGTAGTCAGGAATCTCTATAACCAGTCCTCCAAAATATTAGATTTTTAGAACTTTATCATCTCCACTTCTCATTCCAAATGTCAACTCTTCAGTAAAGTTTCAATATTTTGCTCTCTGTTTGATGCATACATATGAGTTGGTATTTTTAGGGGATATTTTCCATAATATTAATGTACCAATACTAGTGTCTCTATAAGGGTTTGCCTATATATGATTTGTTATACACTTTAAATTGGAATCGAGGTTTCTTCCATTTAGCATTCAGTGAGTTCACTTTGGTACAGGTGGATCTCTACCTGCTTCCCCAGGTGGCATTCCCTACAGGAGGATTATACTTCAAGAACCAGACATGGGTGCAAGAAACAAAGGGATTGCATGTTATCATCCACAACAATTATATCACAGGTTTTGAGCAGAAGATAAAACTCTTTCGTGACTTTGGACTCTGGTTTGTAGATGATTATGCAGTACTGGAGTCACCACTTGGAAGGATATAAACTAGCTGAAGGATATATATTAAGGATGTCTCTGTACTGTGGTGCTTGAACTCACCATGAAATGCAACCTGTGCTGATTAGCTCTATCATTTGTGGACATCACCCTCAGATAAATGGTCAGCATTTGCTTCTTTCTTGCCCTCTACACTTCCAACTGTAAAAACTGCAGCTATTTCTGGATTTGTTTTTCCTATTTTCTGAGTTTGTTTGGTACGAAGAGGACAAAACTTAGGTTTGAATAGTTCTTCTTCATGTTCTTTTTGTTTTTCTTCCAGAACCTGCATTCTTTCCTGCCTATAAACTGCTCAAGCCTGAATTATGGCTTCTGTACTTTGGTAGGGTGAGATTTTATGTACCCATTGTGATGAAGGACTCCGATAATTTTTTTGGTTCCAAGTTTTTATATCATTTACCCATATTTTGTTCTTAAAAATGTTTATAACATAGTTTTGTTGAGTAATATTATTTGCAGAATTTCATTTTCTTTTCAATCGTTACTTACACTTTTTATTGCGCCCCAAGACCCACCACCTCAAGAATGTAATGGTCATTTTAAGATGCTTATTTTACACCTCAAACAGAATATTCAAAGTGGAAATAATTCAAAAATTCATTGGAAGGTATTTATTACTAAATTTGTAGTCTGACATAATTCTATAATCTTTAGATCTCCAACTTTAAAACTAATACATCAATCAAAGTGTTATCAACAAATCTCATCTAAGTATCCTCTTTATTCGAATTGAAGAGGTATATGAAAACTTGCAACAAAGAGGAATGAGTTCAAAGCCGAATAAAAAATATTAATACAATTTCATGGATTATGTATTTTAAATTATGGTCACAAATAAAAGATACAATGTATACTCTTTTTTCATAAAAACTTTTTAGTTCAAACATCTCAATATATCTATAACTTTTCAACTAAACATCTTATATAATGTCAAAAATTTCATGTGAGTCCAAAATCAAATGCATTCAAAATATTTTTTACTTTAATTATCAAATATCATATAACACTCGATTAGATGAGACTTTATAAATGGGTGGCTAACCTTAAACTTGTGCCTTTTGAAGTTGATGGAACCAAACTTTATTAGTATTGATAACGTTTAACCAAACCTTTAGAGCTCATAGTGTAAAACAATCACATTCCCTATTAGGAAAGGTAAATGTCAACAATTATATTTAATTAACAAAGGCTAAAAAGGTCAATTACTATATCTTGTTGCCTTATATTCTTCATGTAAAAGGGTTTCTATAATAATAATAATAATAAGTTATACTTAAGGTAATGCAAAAGACCTTTATATCTTAATTAAAATTTATTTGATTAATTTTGTGTATTTTACCTCAAAATTAATTTGGGTTTTACTTTTTCCATTTTTTGTTGGGCCTTCATATATATTTGCCTATGTTTACTCACCTCACATGAGATTGCAAGAAGGAATGCATCATGAAAAAGAAATTTACAAGAACACTAAATCACATAATTATTACTCTTCCCTCATTTGTTCTATCCTAAAAAGAATTTGCAAGAATATTCGGCCTTTTCTTAAGCAAGATTCTCACACTCTGTTAATTAATTCATGCTTTGAATAGCAATCGCAACAACTTCCTATACATCTGTGAATAAACTATTTGAATTCAATTTCAAAATCTTTTTAAATCCAAACTTAAATTTTAACTTTAAATATCTCCTAGCAGCATTGCATGCTAGATGGGGCCAATGTGATAAAAAACCCAAGTCAGACCTTGTTTGTTAGTTTGTGAGGATTATCATTTCTTATGGTAGGATATGGTTGTATGGGATATTTTTCTTCTACATTCATTTTCATCTTGTGGTACTTTTTCCATAAGGTATATATATTATGCCTTTTATCTACCGAAGGATCTATATACTATTTCTTAACCAAACCAAATAACGAAAAAACACATGAGGACTACACATTCTATATACGGATCAAAAGTGTTTTGGATCTCTTTAAATTTTATATATACATTTCATATCAGTTGAAGTTATCGATCATTTTTATATAGGAGACACATTGGGCATGTTCTTGACATGTTAAATGTAAGCTCATCTAGTAAACATAAAATTGATTTGCTGTAACAAATAAATACTTTTAATTTCATATAATTTTCTCCTTTCATCTTTGTTCATTTTTTGATTGATGTCCTACTTCATCATCTTATTAAGAATGAACTACTCCAAGGAAAAACATAAATGTGTGCATGTATTAATTCCTATAAAATTATACAAAATTACTTATAAAGATAATAAAAAAATAACATAATCACATGTGCCCTTTAGCTCATTCTTTCATTCAAAAAGATAATAGAAAATTATCGAGACTAAATCAAGATAAAGTATAGTAAAGTTAACATAATATATTTTCAAAAAAGTGTAGCACATCAAAATTAATGTTGCTATATATGTATTTAGAGTTAATTTCGTATACATGAGTATAAGAGATATATACAATATTAATTTTGAAGTGTTGGTAATTTTAGAAAAACTCTACTGTGTTAACTTTATCATCTTTGCTATCTCAATTTGTTAGGTATATAGGCATTTAATATAATCAAATATCATAAAGGTCAAACTCCATTCATAGGCATATTAAAAACCCAAATCAATAATAAGATTGATAATCCCATAATTTGTTGCTCTAATTCATAAGTAATTCATTCAAAAAGTTCATCATGAGTAATTTTTACGAATTTTACCTTCTTTGTTGTAGTATTAACTATTAAGTAACTTTGTAAGGTGCAAGTTTATCTAAGTGCTTTGAATAAACTGGTAGCACATAAAGTTAGCATTATTATTATTCACGCGCTTTTATGGTCTCACAATGCCTGCCTTCCATTGCAATGAACCAATCATTTCAAGGCCTTGACGATAAGGCTTCAAAGACTTTCACAGGCTCACACCAACTACCCGTTCTTGTTAGTTTTCTTCTTTGGTTATTCGATTGGAGAGTTGGAATTTTGCTGAAATCATCATGTTTGTGGCGGAGGCTGCTGTTTCTTCCATCTTCGATCTGGTGCTCGACAAGTTGGTGGCTGCCCCTTTGTTGCAGTTTGCGCGCAGGCATGATGTTGAAAACACCCTCAATGAATGGAAGAGGACTTTGTTGCATATCGAAGCTGTGCTGACTGATGCTGAGCAGAAGCAGGTGAGAGACAGATCTGTTATGCTTTGGTTGGATGATCTCAAATCTTTGGCTTACGACATGGAAGACGTGCTCGACGACTTCAACACTGAAGCTAATCGACTCATCTCCATACCTGCTGCATCTAGCTCCACCACTAAGGTACACAAGCTCATCCCAACTTGTTTGATACTTGTCGTCCTACATCCTGTAAAATCAAAGCAAGATTGGGAAAAAATAGATAAAATTTCAAGGTTGGAAGCTGTTTTGCAAAGCGAAGAAATGACTTTAATTTAAGGGAAGGTGTTGGAGGGCTGTCGTTCAAGATGGAAGAAGGTTACAAACCACTTCTTTGGTAGATGAGTCTGGAATTTTGGTAGGGATGCTAAGAAGGAGTTATCCTTCAATTTATCTTATCGGACCAAGCCTCAGGGATTATACCGATCATGGGTGTCTGGATTCCCATCGTTGGTATGGGTGGGGTTGGTAAAACGACCATAGCTCAAATGATCTTCAATGATGAGGGTGGCGAGACATTTTGATCCGATGACTTGGGTTTTGTGTATCGGACCGATTTGATGTGGTAGGGATAACCAAAGCAATTCTGGAGTCCGTCACTCATTCTTCAAAGGATTCTAGAAACTTAGAGTCATTACAAAAAGAGTTGAAGAATGAATTGAATGGGAAAAGATATTTCCTTGTTCTAGATGATGTGTGGAACGAGAAGCCCCAAAATTGGGATGCCTTAAAGGCTCCTTTCAGGGGTGGAGCACAAGGCAGTATGATCATAGTAACGACTCGTAGTGAAGATGTTGCATCGATTATGCGAACTACTTCCTCTTCTCATCACCTTAATGTGCTGTCCTATGAAGAGTGTAGGCTATTATTTGCAAAACATGCCTTTGCAGGTATGAATGCAAACATCCGCCGACAGTTGGAACCAATCGGCATGGAGATAGTAAGAAAATGCAGAGGCTTGCCTTTGGCCGCAAAGACTCTTGGAAGTCTCTTGCATTCTAAACAAGACAAAATGCTTGGAATGAAGTACCCAACAATGATATAAACAAGTTTGCCGAGATGAAAGAAAAAAAAAAACCTGACATCCTTCCAGCTTTATACTTGAGTTACCACTATCTTCCCACAAATTTGAAACGTTGTTTTGCATACTGTTCCATATTTCCCAAGGACTATAAATTTGAAAAGAGGAAGTTGGTGTTGTTATGGATGGCCGAAGGCTTGTTAGGTGGCTCCAAAAAAGAGGAAACTATGGAAGATTACGGTAACATGTGTTTTGACAATCTACTTTCAAAATCTTTCTTCCAACGAGCAGCTAGTGATGATGAATCAGGAGTATTTTTGATGCATGATTTGATCCATGATTTAGCGCAATATGTATCAGGAAAATTTTGCTCTTCATTGGATGATGAAAAGAAAAGTCCAATTTCCAAACATACTCGGCATTCTTCTTACATTATGGCAGCGCAATATGAACTCTCCAAGAAATTTGATCCATTTAATGAAGCTCATAGCTTGCGGACCTTTCTTCCCGTACCTGGACCTTATCAACATAGTGATATCTATTTAAGCGAGAAGGTCTCAGATGATTTATTGCCAACACTGAAATGTTTACGGGTTCTCTCTTTGGCTAATTATCTCATCACAAAGTTACCTGATTCAATTGGAACTTTGAAATGCCTCCGCTATTTTGATCTCTCTCGTTCTTCAATTACAAGACTACCCGAATCAGTAACGGACCTTTTAAACTTGCAGACACTGATGTTGTCAAATTGTCATGCTCTCACTCATTTGCCCGCGGAAATGGGGAAACTGATTTCTTTGCGGCATCTTGATGTTACGGACACTAGCTTGAAGGAGATGCCAGTGGGAATGAAAGGGTTGAAACATCTACGAACATTGACTGGTTTTGTGATTGGTGAGGATAGCGGGGCAAAAATTAAGGAGTTGAGGGACATGTCACACCTTGGCGGAAGACTTTGCATTTCCAAGTTGCAGAACGTGGTGGATACCATGGATATCTTAGATGCTAATTTGAAAGGCAAGGAGCTTCTTGATGAGTTAGAGATGCAGTGGACAACAATTCTAGTGATCGTGAATTGCAGAAGGAAACAACTGCACTTGAACTACAACCTCATAACAATTTAAACGACTCATCATTCTGGCTGTGGTGAAAAATTTCCCAACTGGTTATGCAAACATTCATTTACCAATATGGTGTCACTTGCATCTCCACAATTGTAAAAATTGTTCATCCTTGCCATCTACTTGGGCAGCTTGGATCTCTCAAGAACCTCTCTATCAGAATATTCGCAGAGACATGAGAGGCTGGGAGACGAGTTCTGCGGAATATTGGGCATTCCTTATTGAAGCCATTTGCATCATGGAGAGTCTAAGCATTGAAGGGATGCTAGAGTGGGAGGAGTGGGATAATGGATTTAGAGTGGAATTCCCTAGTCTAAAGCTCTCTATCAGTAACTGTCCAAAATTCAAGAAGGCATTTGCCCGAGCAACTTCTAAATTAGCAGACTTCGTTTATGACTGTGAGCAACTGGTGTATTTGTCTTCAATGGCTCCCTCCATTTGTGAACTAAAGATAAGGGGATGTGAAGATGTGGTGGTTAGAAGCGCTGGCAGCCTCACCTCACTTGCTTCTTTGACCGTAGAGAAAGTTTGCAAAATACCAGTTGAATTGGGACAGTTGCAATCTCTTGTAGAGTTATATTTGCATAAATGTCCAGAGTTGAAGGAAATGCCACCCATTCTTCACAATCTCACCTCTCTTAAAAAATTAGACATAGAGCAATGTGATGATCTTTTTTCTCTTGCGGAGATGGGACTACCACCCATGCTTGAGAGTCTTAAAATTAAATACTGTCCCGTTCTGGGGTCCCTACCAGAGGGAATGATGCAAAATATTACTACTCTCCGACACTTGTTTATCCATTACTGTGAGAAATTGGAGTTAGCATTGGCTGAGGATACGACACACAACCACAATGCTTCTCTTAGCAGTTTAACTATAAGGAATAGTTGTGGTTCTCTCACATCCTTTCCATTAGCCTTCTTCACAAAGCTTGAAGATCTTCTCTTTGATAATTGTGATAGACTGGAGTGCCTTTACATTCCAGATGGAGATGGACTTCACCACGTGGATCTCACATCTCTCCAGATCTTGCGTATCTATCATTGCCCTAATTTGGTATCTTTTCCGCGCGTAGGATTACCAATTCCCAATCTGAAAGAACTTAGTATATATGGATGCAAGAAGCTCAAGTCATTGCCCCAAGGGATGCACACTCTCCTTACATCCCTTCAATATTTGTATTTATTCGATTGTCCAGAAATCGATTCTCTTCCAGAAGGGGGTTTGCCCACTACTCTATCTGTCTTAGTCATCAATAATTGCTGCAAACTCATGGCTTGTCGGACGGAGTGGTGCTTGCACAATCTTCCCGTCCTTAGAAGGTTGTGGATTGGAGGATCTGATGAAGAAAGATTGGAGTCATTTCCCGAGGCGGGGTTTCTACCCTCCACTCTCACCTTTCTTTCAATTGTGTGTTTTCCGAATCTGAAATTGCTGGACAGTAAGGGTCTTCAGCACCTCAACTCCCTTGAAACTCTAAGGATTGAAAGATGTGAAAAGCTCAAGTACTTGCCAAAACAGGGGCTGCCCTCCTCCCTTTCTCATCTTTATATTAATGATTGTCCTACGCTGAAGAAACGGTGCCGGAGGGATAAAAGGAAAGAATGGCCCAACATTTCTCACATCCCCTGCATAATATTCGATCTATTCGATGATGAAAAAAGGGAGGTAATCTTACCATGAGGGTTGAGGCCCTTCCATCCAAGCTCTTGATCTTATATGCGTTTATTGGCCCCAGGTACTTTTCTGCTTTGTATTTCATGATTTCGTTCACATTTTCTAAGCAACTGCTAATGCTGCTAATAACTAAGGGCCAATTTGTTTCTACCCAAAATTATTTATGTACGTTTTTATATAATTCAAAATACCAAGACATTTTAAAAATTATTTATTTCAAATAGGATATCATAATAAATTAAAATTCTATTAAAAAAATATAAATACATATAAAAAAATTATATTAATAAAATAAATATTTGTATTATTATAAAAAAAATAGTTACAAACAAATTTGAATTAATGAATATACATGCAAAAATATTTGTATTAATAAAAAAGGAAACCTATGCTATGGGGTCTCAATTTTGGACTATTTGAGAAATGGGGTTTAAAAATCTTATTTGGGCATGGTCTAGCTTTTCAAGACATTTGATAAAAGATTTAGTAATTAGTAACTCCATGTCAGCACATGCTGGAAAGATTCCAAAGCACTTTTTTTTCATATCCAAATCAAAAAAGCCCTAAATGAACCATTTACCTAAAAACCCTAAAAAACCTTTCGTCTCTTTGAACCGTTTCCCTCCATAAATGCTTGAGATGAGAAAAGGAAGGGTCATGTGAAGAAGCTTGACGATTCACACAACAAAACAAAGAAGGATCAACAATCACAACCATCGCAACAAAGCTTTTTGCTTTTGTGATTTGGAAATTCTTTTCTTCTAGTGCAACCACATCATCATTTATTTATATTTGGTGTTTTTGTTACCCATTAGATATGTTTCATCAACGCTACTTGAATAGTTCTTGTTGTTAATTAATAATATATGTATGGATTAAATTCTCTCTCAAACAGCAAAAGTTTGAGGGAAAGGAATTAGAGTGGAAGATTTAAGGAAAAAAATTTAAATTGTTCAGGATTCTACTTTCGAAAAAACTGAATTTTTTTCTTCATATTATCCATAATAAACCAAACTTGAGAAAATCATTTTTCTTAGTTTTCTTTCTCTAGTTCTTTTCAACAGCCAATGATACCCTAAATTATTTTTTTCCTATGAAGTAATTTTAGGAGGTAAATACACTATAAATGGCTTTCACGTATCACAATGACCTCTCCCTAATTCTACATATGATGGCATACGTAAATATCACAATTCATTGTAAAACTATTCATGTCATGAAGAATTTTGGATGCAGGAGAGTGTCTACTATCATCTTCTTGATGGAGGAAGGTTTACTTGATTCACTACTCGATTCGCAAACACATAAATAATTCGGGAACAAATGTGAAAGTTTACTTACTGAAGCTTATAGACAAATCATTCCTTCCTAGACATTACAATTCAGATTCTTCAGATACAACAACGGATTCAACAAATGTATTCATGGCTGCAGAATGCCTGTTTCCAATTAGGTACCATTCTTTTTCTACTAGTTTGCTTTTTTGGAAGTGTGATTTAGTTTCTATAGCAACACTTCATATTTTGAGATAATTTCTACCTATAAAGAATCAATTTGACTTCCCAAAGTTAATGCAATAAGCATATGTCGATAATTTTTTTACTCTCCGAAATTTGTTGAAAATTTTCATTAATGTAATTTTTAAATGAAAACATGATGGTCCTGATGTTTGCTTTCAGCAGTGCCCGAAAGGCTATGGTTGCTAAGGATGAGCTTTTTTCTATGAAGAGACTTTACAAGATCCTAGATCGATCAACCTCAGCCCGGTTCCCATACCGTTTTATTTGGAATCCTTGTGTTGCCATCAAGGTGGGTTTTTGTAGAGCTTCTTGAGGAAAAGGAGTGCCCCTTTGGATCGATTAAAGAAGGGGATATGCCTTAGCCAATAGGTGTACATTCCTTTATGGAGAGGATGAAGAAACGGTTGATCACATCTTAGTGCATTGCTCAAAGCCTAGGATGTTGTGGCACATCATGTTAACCATGGTTAGTGTTAAATGGGTTTTTCCTTTTACGGTTAGAGAGTCCCTTCTATGTTGGCATGGTTCTTTCGTGGGCAAGAAGCGGAAAAAACAGAGTTGTGTTCACAAATGAAAAAATTTTGGTTCATGGGATGAAACTTCCTTTCTTTGTAATTTATGGTCCTAGACTAATTTATGTATAGTGGACAAACCTGGTTCTGTGTTTGATTTTTGGTTTGGATGGACGGTAGATGAAGGATCGGCTTCTTTTTCATCTCTTTTGTACCTCCCTTTGGGATCCTCTCGTATATTTCATGTATGCTTTAGGTTGCTTTTATTTTGTTCTAATACAATATGTGTGCATTTACTTATGAAAAATTTCACATAAAAATTAAGTTTTGTAGTCTACTTAAGGATTTGCCATTGTTGGTCCTCCATTCCTTCAAAGGTATGTTCATGTCAACAAAAGCACCACTCATTTATTGTTATATACTCAATAATTATGTTAAAGGTTGAATTATCATGTTCGGTACTATACTGTATGATTTACTACCTTTTCTTTTCTCCTTTTTTACTTCTTCTAAATTTTGTAAAGATTGCATTGCAAATATTCCAAAATCATGCTGACCAAGTTGAAGATGTATTCAATTTTCTTCTCTATGGAAAATTGTAACTCCCACTATATTATGAAGCCAACAATTAAAGGCTTGTTTGGATCCTGTTTTAAACACCGTTAACGTTGCAGTTTTTGTCTAGAGAATAACAGTTTGATGTTCTCTGAAGCGTGCTATTTTAATTCTTGTTTTTGTGTTTTGGGGAATAAAAATATTGAGAAATAAACGTAATTTAACATGTTTCGCTGATATCTTTGTTTTATAGAACAAAAAACTGTTTTTAAAAATTATAAACAAACAAACCCTAAGCTTTTTTTCCCATAAAGCCATGTGTAACCCTAAACTGTTTTTGAAAGGTTATATATATATACACTCATGAATGACAAGCTTCTTTCATTGACAAGCTTCTTTCATTGATCACCCATGATGTGATATTAGTATTTGTATATGATGGGTGTTCAGTGAATCAGTGTCTTGGGGATTCATCTTATTTTGAAGCCATTCAATCACTTTTGAGTTGTCACATTCTGTTTGGAAGTAATATGTTTTTAAACTTTCAATGCATATATAATTGAATTCATTCCTTTCTCCACTTAAAACCGTAAATATAGACGACCACAATTTCTAATCCTAATGTCAAGGTATGATGATGTTATTACCACCCAGGTACGAAGGGAGAAGTTGAAAGCTACTACAGAATCACGCTTAGTTCTATCGGGCTCCATTTACTAAGAAAATAAGAAAATATTAAGAAAAATGATTTTCTCATATTTAATTTCATCATAAAAAATATAAAAGAAAATCAAGTTAAAGGTAAAACTTAAAGGCATTTTAAGCCTTACTTGAAGGACAAAATTAAAGGCTTTTTAAGCCCTTACTGAGATAGGGCTAAAACAGAAAAGAAGAGGAAGCGTATTTAAATTTTCATTTCAATCAGAAAAAAGTAGCATTTTTTGTGAGTATACTATCTAGACACCCTTTCAAAAGATTTGCCAAAATAGGGAAATTGGGCAAGAGATAATAGGAAACTCTTACTAGTTACTAGAGGTGAACAAATTATAGGAAACAATTAGGATGCTTGGAATAAGAACTTATATAAGTCCGAACCTCTCCATTTTGTCAGAGTAAAATTCAAACTCTAGATACAATGAAAATATCACTTCTAATCTGGGTCTTTCTCAACAAACTGAGAAATTTTAGAGGACACTAAAAACACAACACAAATATATTTTACACTACTACATACAAATAAATAATGAACCCAATATTGCAGTTAGAAGGAAAAAACGAATATAATTACAAAAGTAGCAGGTGTCATCTTTGGGAAGAGAATAAGTGACAAAAATTGATACACAACTTTGGTAGCAACTTCCATAGAAGTGGCTCGAAATGAACTTCATAGAGAGAGGAACAAACAAGCTTCTATACACATGCAAAATTAACTACCTTGGAATGAATATAGTAAGAGTACCCTAGCTATACATTTCCACTCAAAGACATTTCAGAAAGCTACGGGTGGGATAAAATCTCTGACAACCGATCTCGTGCATCAGCCGGGATCTCCCTTCCTGGCACTTGAACCTTTAGAAGATTTGTGTTCCTGTCAATTAGATAATATATATATATAGTGAATGTTAGTAAAGCAAATTAAGCATCATTTATCCATCCTAAAATAAATAAATAAATGTTAGGTTGCGTCTGCTGCTACATTAGTATGTGATTCTCACATGCTCGATGATGAAGAGGCGAAGAGCACACTTAAGCAAGCAAAGAATTAAAAGGTTATATATATTAAAGGGTGGCCGACACAAAGGTATACATATAATGAGAGAAAATTATCTGAGTTTGAATAAGCACGCACCCGAATGGCATGTTTAGAAGTTACCAATAAAGTAGGACACGATCTAATCTGCGACAATACGGTTTTTCACTTGTCAATGGATGGGATAAACGCAAGGCACATTAATTTCAATCAAAATATTAACTTGTGTTTTAGAAAGAAACGGCTAAACGTGATGAAATGCACACAATCCCGTCCATTGGTGTTTGGTTCACAAGGATCCTACTTCTCCATTCCATCGATAAACATTTGATAGGTTTAAAATTTTTACTTAACTATAGACATAGGATAGCCTGAGAAAAGAGTTTAACTACAATGAAAATAACTTTTAGAGTTTAGGAAACAAAACTAAGCGATTAGACAGAGATCATATGTTTCTTGCTTGAATATTTCCACGGCGTTTGTAGTTTCTACATAAACTTGAACTCTTTGAAGTTCGGTAAATGCCAATTAATGAAATAAGCAAATCCAATTGCATTTCCAAACAAATGCACATGTTTTCAATCATTTTTCAAGGAAGAAAAAAAAAAAAAGAATAAGGTGTACTGCTCCAATGCACTGTGAATTCCGACATATCTCGCTCGAACCCCAAAAAGGTCAGATGGATTTCATGTCACCCAAAGCCTATAAAACATTTTGTGTTCTCGATTAATGATGTGGGATATAAGGAACATATTAGGTGCCACACAATGATACTTGTTGAACTGCAAGTAACCGAAACAAGCAATGGAAGGGATGAATAAATTTCAACGAATTAAAATTGTCAAATTATTAACCTTCACATGAACGCATTCGCCGTAATACTACATATCCCACCAAATATATAAGCAATTCTCGCTTTCACCCAGCAAACAAAGCGGAGCCATTTCATCTCTCCGTTTACTTATGGTTAAATAGAAAAAGAAATGTAAGAAATTTTTCCAAATTAATCCACCAATATTTAGTACATTAAAAAATGGAGCATATGGAACAAGGAAAAAAAGGCATCCCCTGTCCAACTCAATATTACCCCATTACACATTTAATACCTCATAAATAATAGAGCAAATGGCAAATATATCCAAACTCCTTCACGGAGACGCATCACTAAGAATGTACGAAATGGCATTATACTATTTCTAATGCATCTACAAATATGTGCTCAAGATTTCACATGTCAATATGAATTGCTAGGACAAGTGTGTTTATATATATGGTGTAGGTTAAAAGATTAATCAAAAAGAACTACAAGAAGGGCACACCAAAACATAGTATGGATATATACCAAGAAGAAGAAGAAGAAGAAGAAAGGATTGGAGCAAATATTCTGAAATCTCCACACTTCCACAAGCCCTCCAACTTTAAAAATGTAGTATTTAAACTTCTTATAAAGGATTTCAGTTTGAAAAAAATTCTTCTTGAAAGCCCATTACTTAATCTTGACAAAGTCCTAATAATGTTGGTTAAAGGCTATATAGTGAAACCATGTAACCCTTAGAAGCTCGACCCCAATTAAGCATGAAAACGGAAAATACTTCTTCCTTGACAAAAAGAACCTTCACCTTTAAAACCACATCCGATGGAATGCACAACTAAAAACTTCTCCGCTGCAACCACCCCTAATCACCTGCAACCACTGGGAACATTCTCTAGAACCCACCAAGCTCCCGTCGAAAAAAAAAAAAATAACAAATAAATAAAACAAGAGCATCTTCAACCATCCTCCATTATAGTAGTGGTTCCCACATAGCCCCTTCCACCTTTCAAACCCTATTGCCCAAACTCTCCGCAACCCCCCTACCAAAAAACAACCAACAACCTATTTTAACTATGCCACCTCATCCAAAGGGGCCTTCAAATGCAAGGCGCCCTCAAGAACAACAACGTTGTCACTCAAAGCAAGTTAAATCTCTCACTAACCAAGAAGACAACTTTATGCACCAAAAACAATCTTCACTCCAGTCACACTATTTAAAGCACACCATCATCTAGTTTTCACGGATTCGTCTTCCGTAAAGAAACAAAGATGGGCCACCACTGCCCTCCACTTCCACTAAACTACCATTGGCCCAGAGCCATCATCCCGTCAAGTTCATTAATTGAGCAATGGCTGCTTCTTATCTTGCATAGGCTCATCCAATCCAAATCGGCCTACTAAAGGAGGCCCAAAGCTCTTAAGAATCCACAAGAGACATGGGACAACTCCTGGTGGCCCACTAACAGACCCCTTTTTTCTAGCCCAAGAGGATATAAGGCAGCCTCCTTAACAGTAGGCCAAAAGTTCCCACTTGCTTACAAGTCGTGAACCTTGATACATCTTTGGTACTTCCCCGCTTTACATGATAACACATGTGTTTCAGACCTTTTCGCCAACCCCACACCCTGCCCACTCTCCTACACATACCAACACATATCTATATTTCTTCAACCTTCTACTCTCTCTTCCCCTCAACAGTCAATACTACCCAATTCTCCAGAGTTAGGATTCACACAACAATTGCACTGCAAAGCACGACAAACCAACTACCACATGCAACAACCTTGACAGTGACTCGCCGTTAAATATCCTAGCCCACAAGCACTTCCCAGCTGCTTAAATAATTTCCAACCCCATAACTGCAACAGTAAGCCCAAAACTCTCATCCAAACTTCACTGCCATGAAATCCCTAAAATGTCCCACCTGACCACGGGCCGTGATTCCAACTCTCCCCATCTAAGAATATATTAAATTGAAATTTTCACTAATCATTGAGAATCTTATCACTATGTCAACCAAAGCTTTAAAATCAACTGTGGTTCCTTAACAAGAATAGGAATTTGAGTTTCATCCAAGAAATGATAACAAATAAAGCTGGGATTAGAACTCGAGATAAATGAAGCTAAAGCAATAAAAAAACTCTTGGTTGTGTTGAAATACATATAAACATTCCTTTTACAGGTCCAACAATTTGATAATGGCTGCTATTTGCCCTAAAAATGAGCCGAAAAACTTTCTGAACTTTGCAATGAGTGGAATAATAAAATCGTTCGTTCTTCAAGATTCGTCATCCAAGTATTCCCCGCCAAGTCATTTCTGCTTCAATTGGAAGTGCTACATTAAGAAGTACAAGAACCGCCACTGAGGCAAATATTAGTTAACTATGTATATTTCGCGCAAACTCCGCATATGGAAAATTACCCCGCTGCATCTCTACACGTAAAACCCTAAAATCACTGCTAGCTTCGTACTATCAAAGAATGATGCCGCATTCCTAGAAGGTACAATCAGCCGGGTTCGAGAATGATGGTGCCCTTTGTGCTTGCCATTTCTTTCTACTGGATTAGACATTTTCGCTCAACTCGCATTAAGGCCCACATAAACTTTGATTAATATATTGCCACCAATATGCTTTAAATTATAAGTTTTCTATTATATAATACAAGATGCATGACGACTGTGCTTAAAAATTCATGCAGGATATGATTATCATGTATAATTCACTCATTCAAAGTGTAAGGTGAAAAGCACAAGCCTGCAATGATACTTATGGCATCATCCTAAATGAAGATACTTATACACATGACCCTAAAACATATAATACAATTAGAATGTAAAAATAGGTTTAATAGACTTAAATACACAAATGTGGTGCAGTAAGCCAGACTTAGGCAAGGAAGAATCCTACTTTCATTAGTCAATTAGTTCACATTTACTAGAATGTGATCCAGAAATCAAATTTCACAAGGTAATGGCTTGGAAGCAACAGAAAAATTAATCTATATAATGACAAACATGGAAGCATAAAATTCTTTACTTCAAAGGGTAATGGCTAAAAAACAAGATTAACTAGGTAATCTTGCATCCAACCTAAAAATTTATATTATGCCATGAAAGCAAAAATATATTACAACCATGACCCCACATGTGCACATATATAAAGAATGTGCTAGAGGTAGAAGCATCGAAGGCTAAGTTTCAATCAGATACAAATAGAACACAGTGTTTGGAATTTCATCATCCAGCAAAGACCATTAATCGTCAAAGCCTGCATCATTATGAATGATATTCACATCAACTAAAGCCGAGCACATGATCTCGTAAAGAACAACCGCGTTAAAGCAAGACACTCATATGTCCAATAACTCATGCTTTCATGTGCTTACAAAAAGTAAAACAATATTAACAATACTAGTTTCCCCTCTATTAAATAACATTGCATCCTCTAAAATAAAGAAACAAACAACAACAACAAACTTTTCTTCATAGAAAAGGACATCAATGCTTGACCAATTACGGTTATGTGTAGTTATATGCATGTTAATACACCATTCCATAATGATCTCTATTATTTGCAGCGGATTTTGATCTCTAAAAGACATTGTCAAAAGATCATGGAAGAATGCAAACAAGCTACTCAAGATAAAGTACAAAACAATGGGTGATAATATGAATGTATTTATAATAAAATGAGTTAATATTTCTTGCCCATACTACCACAACTTCAGTATTTGCCACAAAAGATCAATCAAACATAAATTCATGTTTGCCTTTCAATTGAGTCTGCAACATACTCCAATGAATCACTAAGAGATGCCAACAAAATAAGTTTGTTATCATCACGAATTAGATTCTCCTGCATGACAGAGAGACCAAAGAAAGCCAAAGGATAAGCTTAATATTTTAATTAAAGAGCTCAATCAAAAAACTATTCATCTATATCTCAGCATCTCCTACTTACAAATAGAAAACAACAATTATAGAAACAGTTCCTCCATCAGGGAAAAAGGAAAAAAAAAGAGGAAAACATTCAAATTAATCATTCTAATAGAATGTGTAAGATTTTCTTAATATGGGCTTTATTAATTGAAATGAACTGAATTAATTTGGTCTAATAGCGAGATATGTGATTCTTAATTAGCGACATATGGACCGCGTAATGGTACGGCCCAATTCGTAATGAGAGGCCCGGTCGAAGACTTCATAAATATAAAGCTCAAGTCCCTCCCTAACCCTAAGGATACGTTATTTTTGACTCACATACAGATTCAGAGAGAAAGATTTTCTCTAACTCGTGAGTGGCAGTCTCATTAAGCCAGTGTCATAAATCTGGGGATAAGGGAGAAGATCTTGAGATCGTATTTTGCAGATCTTCACTGATTCCGCATCAAGCAACCATGGATTCCAAATCAGGTATGCTATTTTCAGATTCTCTCTATTATTATGTTTTGTATTCTAATTATGGTGATCTAGGAAGAATTTCACGTGTCCTACAGTTTCTTTAATCAAGTACAAATACCATATCGAGAATAGTCATCAATAAATGTGATGAAATAAAAATTTCTACACAAGGTTGCCGTATAAGGTCCACTTATATTTGCAGAATGACGTCCAACAAGTCGAACTTTGGATCAAGTAGCTTTTCTTCTTATCTTGTCATTTACCTTCTATTAACAAGTTTCACGATATCTCTAAGCTATTTTAAGAAAGAAAGATGTTAGTCTTTACACCCTTTCTACTCTATCTCAGAGATATGTCATTTATGCCACAAATTATAAGACTCTTTCCTTAGGTAATGGTCTCTTAGAAACAACCTTTTAGCCATATGTTTTTAATGATATGTCATCGGGAGATAAACTCAATCAGATAACTGCTGGACATATGACGCGACCCAACCTTATTTGAAGAAACATAGAAATAACATTGCTTTGATTTCAAAGAGTAATCATATGAATTGAATCCAAACACCATACGAAACTAAATTCGCCTAAAAGAAGGTACATAAAAGTGTCTTCAACATCAATTTAAACCGCATCTAGAATCAAGATTACATCTCCCACCTAACATGACATCGCCTTTCTCGCTAAGAGCCCGCCAGCTGAGTTTTGATTCATCCTTATTTGGCTTCCTCCCGCTTATGAATCCTCGTATGGTAAACGCAACATGATTAGTTGCTCCACCACCAGCCACCAAGAACCTGATGCTATGTTTTCCGTAGCGTTGGATTCACAACAGTGTTAAAGAATCATCATCGTAGTTCAATGCTTGGACATCCAAGCTTTAAATTTTGCACATTCCTTCTTCGTGACCTTCTTCTTACAAAGCAAATGATCACCATCCTTTTCAAGAATGTCTCTTTCAGACCCATATTGTCAAACTCCGATCGGTAGCCATGAGTACCTTTATGAGTACGATTTTTGAACTTCTTATTTTTCTTTTATGGGAATCCAAAGCATATAAGGCCGATGTTCTTTTCTCCTTCTTAAGTTTCTCTTCTTCTGCCACCACCTCTTGCTATCAAGTCATTAACTGACTCAAGTCTCATCTTCGGGAATTAATTACTCCTTATAATCCCAAAATCAAAGCGAAGGTGCTTTTGGCTTGATGCACAATGCAAGCATCGAATGATAACATTAAGAGTCAAGCTTCGCTTTAGGTCTACCATCCTGACATAATATTCAACTTCCAGCAAGCATTCATTATACTTCACACAAGAGCTAAGAAGTGTTCCAACCTCAAGATGATGAAATTCTACTTTCTAGCCTCTGTGGTCGCCATCATTTCACAAGATAGTCAACCGGTAAACCACTTTTAAGTGCTCTTGAATGGATTTTCTTCATTGTCAATAAGCAAACTGACGTCTCTTCCCAGTAGCATAGTCCGCTTCCTCACCAATACCGGCAGCCGTGATATCTCGCCGGCTTATTTTTTGTAAGAGTAATGTGAACATCCCGCGCTCCATTCCAAATAGAAAACTTTCAAAGTTCAATCCAAGAAGGACCTCACTGAAATGGAATTGCCGCTACGTAAAAATTGACCTAAAACAAACAAACAATACACCAAGATCATGTGAATACTTATACGTATAATTACATACATCATCATATAATCACCAAGGTAAAATATGACATGCAACTAGGCCACTCTCCATGACAAATGCGTGAGTAATATATTCTAATTTTTCGTGAAATCACCACCTGGGTGTATGAACCACTAAGATCGCCATTTCTCGCCACATGCTATACATGTATCCTCCTCCATGAACTAACACAGATCACCTCCTCAGAGCATGATCACGCACAAAACAGAGACATCCACCACGGTTGCAGAAACCGATATTTCAAACCCGGGGCCAAGTGTGCCACTGGCTACCACAACCCAATTGAATCCTCTTGAAAATCTCTATATCAAAGGATATAAACTTATATCTGTATTCAATATATATATATATGTAATGCCGCATCGAAAATGTGGGCGATGTCTTTACATTACATGTCATGCTAATTATACTCGTTTAATTCATTACTGTCAATGAATTACACTCTACATAGTCCCATGGGTGATATACATGTGAGCTATCATACATATTTCCAAAACCATAGAGAAATACAAGAAAACACGCAAAAATACCCTAAAAATACGCGTACTTAGAGTTCTTTACGTATTTTCAAATCTGTAACAGCTTCAAACATGTAAAATAAATATACTACAGTGTAGAGCATCTCGATACTAGCGCGTCGGTACCAAGATCGTCCAAAACGGACGCCGACGCCGCTCGCACGGCCGCCGGAAGGCGGAGAACCAACCGGCCCGACCGGGTCGTCAAGATCCGGTCCGGATGACGTCATCAGGCCGGGTCAGTATGATGTCATCATGACGTCATCCGGATCGGGTCAGTATGACATCATCATGACGTCATCTGGATCGGGTCAAACCGCCCGTCAAAAACCGTCCGGAATCGACGGTCATCATAATCCGGCCTGGCGCTGACCGGCCAAGTCAAAACCGCCCGTCAAAATCTGGCTCTGCCAGATCGTCAAGATGACGCCAAGATCGGTGAATTTGAACCGTCTCGAACGTCGTGCGGAATGGGTCGCCGACGTCGCTGAAACCGCAGGCGTCTGACCGGGCGCTGCGGTCCTTCACGTCCGCTGCAGCGACGCGCTGAGGCGCTGCGGGGCGCGCCGCGGGAGGCTGCCACACCGCCTCCGGACGCAGTTACCCAATCGATCTTCTCGTCTTGACGAGTAGATTCCAAATATGCAATAAAATTCAAGTTCTGATTCGAAGAAAATTTTCGAAACTGGACAGGAACCCGATCTGAATAAAACCCTAAAAATAAAATATTCCAATTCATATTGTTGATTCTAATCCATGGTCAAGCTCGACCGATGACGGAAATTTTCTAGATCACCATACTAGAATACAAACAGCACAATAGAGAATTCTAGCATACCGATGACCATGGTTGATGCCAATCAGCCAAGATCTTCACTGATTCCGCATCAAGCAACCATGGATTCCAAATCAGGTATGCTATTTTCAGATTCTCTCTATTATTATGTTTTGTATTCTAATTATGGTGATCTAGGAAGAATTTCACGTGTCCTACAGAATGGACATAATTGGAAAAACAAAACAAAATGATGTCATTCAAACATGATACCTGCTTTATTGGCCGTAAACTCAACATTAAGTTACATAGTTCCATTTCAACCTCTCAACATCAACATCGTAGGCATTCTTTCCATATATTAAAGTTGACCAAATGGATTTGGCAAACATGAACTGGCTGGATCACGTCACATCAATTTCTCGATATCATGCCTCCCAATTAGAATATAACTCTGCTTCTCAAGAACTGCCCAAAAAAATAAAAAAATAAAAAAATAAATAAATAAATAAATAAAACCAATAAATGAGAAGGTAATTTGAATCATACAAGTATTTATTGCTGACACATGCCACACAACTATTAGGAACCATATCTCCAAATTACATTAAAGTGATCCCAATCATAAATCCTCGACATACTTTAGTTTTCTACAAGGTCTAACCATACACACTCCAATTTTTTTTTTTTGAGAAGTAAACACAATCCAATACTATACTGTTGCATTATGCAGCATGTCCCATTGTAATACTTTGTTTTCCTGCATCACGCCTAATTCTCGCTCTATAGGTGCAAGGTCGTCATTTAGGCCCACTTCATAGTGGGCTCTTTTTTGAAATAATAAAATATATATATATTTATAATTTATAATGAATTAAATATAATAAAAAATTTGGTTGTTAACAGCTCTAAAAAAAACTCACGTTAAATGCAATAAAGCTCTCAAAAAGACTCTCACTTTAAATACAATAAAGGAAGTCTCACATGGGTCCCACTTCATTAAATGATACGTCTTTTTGCAACTCCCTTCCTAAATTCTGTCGATTACTTACGCGATGACTTCTTTTATTTTTGTTAAAAAAAGTTAAAACACTCTTCAAGATCTGAGTTTCTCTCCGGCTCAAAAAATATTAGGTTTCTCTTTCCTCGAAAAAATTAGAGTTCCTCCTTTTTTTTTTTATTTTTCGATAAAAACAAACAGACAAAATCTTCGCACTGATCATAGGTATGAAATAATTTATTATTTATTTTAACGATTTTTATTTGATTATTTTATATTTTATCAAATAATAATGAAAGGTTTTATATTTTTATTATGCAATTCAATATGAAGAAAGAAGACATGTTCGTTTGATCAAATTTATCAAGATTCTCTCATCAGGTTCTATCATTATTGATCTAATTTAAAGTTTGATCTTGAATTGATATTGAAATTAGTTATTATGTCTACTAGAAAGTATTTGTTTGGATATGAAAAAAGAAAGAAGAAAAGAAAAACTGAGGAGTTTTTACAATCTCAAGTGGAGCTATGGGACAAATTTCTAAGAATACAAGCACGCTGACATGAAATATACGGTATGTCTGGGCATTTAAAAGATATTAATGAAGAGGGGGAGAATTTAGTAAATAAAGTTAAGATTTGATGATCGTGAACAAGAAATTTTGAAGAATGTGGAAAATAGGAATGAGCAAAGATGATAATTGAGGAAAATATGAATGAACAACAAGATGATTTAGATACTCATGTTGTTCCTTTGCCTTTAGACATTATGCATCTAGAAATCGGAAAAATTATCAGATCAAAATCTCTAATAGACATGTTGGTGAAAATATACCCTTCTTAAAGTAAAAAGCTTTATAATTTTCCCAAAGACTTAAATAGGCATTTTCTTCTCTACACATTACACTCAAGTATTTATCAAATGGTGAGAAGACTATCGAAAAATGGTTGATTTACTCAATTTCATTACTGGATAAAGTATTTCTGGGTTTTTTTGTTGTAAGTTATTTAAGCAAGAGGAAAATACTTTTCAATTAGCTAATGAATGAACTAATGATTGGAAAAATATCAGTTATAGGCTCAAAAGTCATGAAACTAGTAATGAGCACATGAAGAACATGATAAGATGGATTGAACTAGAAAGGAGATTACAAAAGAATTTGACAATTGATAAAGCATTACAAGATCAAATCAACAAAGATGTAGAACATCGAGACAAGTTTTCAGGATAATAGTTTCGTTGTTAGTTTTCTTTTCGCAAGAATAATTGTCATTTCATGAGAGTACCGAGAAAAATTTACATGAAGAAAATAATGGAAATTTCTTAGGTATAATTGAAATGATTGCTGAGTTTGATCCAATAATGAAAGAATGGTTCGACGACCAGAAAGGAAATTCATTATCATTATCTACAAAAATTCAAAATGAATTTATACTTATGCTGCAAAGGAAATAAAGAATCGAGATTATTAAAAAAGTTGAGAAGCAAAATATGCTTCGCTTATACTTGATTGTACACTTATATAAGTCATGAAGAACAAATGTCTCACAATACGATGTGATGCCTTGCAAGTCCAAGCATAGTAGAAGTTAGATTTCTAAAAAGTGGAGGATACCGTGAAGGATTATTTGATGAATTAATAAATGCTTTAAGAACACTTGAACTTGATCTTCGTGATTTAAGAGGTCAAGGTTGGTGATAATCTATGTTCGAATATGAAAGGAAAGCATAAAGGTGTACAAAAAAAGTATTAGAAGTAAATCCAAGAGCTTTCTACACACCATGGTCATTATAAATTTTAATCTGCACTTCGTGGATATGGCAAATTCTCGTTTAAAGAAGGCTAAATATTTTTCTTTGAATTGTACAAATAATGTATATATATATTGTTTTCATCTTCTACAAAGCGATGGAAAATTTTGCAAGATAATGTAAAGGTTTGACCCTGCCGCTATCACGCACACGTTGGGAAAGTCAAGCTGAATGTGTTAAGGCAATAAAGATTCAAGCCCGCAAATTAAAGCCGCTTAACTCACTGTGGAAACAAGTGATGATCCAAGACATTCAGGATGCTAAAAGCTTATTATCAGATATTTGATTTTGAATTTTATTTGGCATGGGTTATTTGGTACAATATTCATTCGCCATTACTGTGAGTGAGCAAAATGTTGCAAAAGTAAAGACATAGTTATCGATGCCGCTATTGAATACCAAAGCACTTATTTCTTTTCTTTTCTTTGAGACCTATAGAGAAACTGATTTGAATCTAATAAGATTATTAAGTAAAGAAATTGCTGCTCGTATGAAAATTGAACTCGCATTTTGTGAAAAGCGTATTATTTACGTAGTTAGCACATGAAAATGCGAGTGAAGAGATTACATTCACCAAGAATCTTATAGGAGTTGATTATTTATATATAGTTGATCAAGCTTATTTCTTCACTAATAAAGATTTGAACAATTTCAAAAATATGAAGATATTTTGGATTTTTATTTATCATGCGTTACATATTGCAAGATGATGATTGTTTGAAGTCTTGTTGTATAGTTTAAAATTTTTCGAGACATAACACGACTGATATTTGTTTTCGACGTAGCTTATTTTGAAATTAAAGATTGCGGAGTAGCCGCTACCAAAGGAGACCAAAAGAGCAATTGAAGTATTAGACTATTTGAAAATGATGGACTGCTTTCCAAATGTATGGATCGCTACATGTAATTACTGACTATACTACATACCGCTTTCGCAGAAGAAGTTTTCAAAGTCGGGGTTAATCAAATCATACCTTCGATCAACAATGTCACAAGAAAGATTGAATGGATTGGCTATACTGTCTATTGAAAAACATATGCTAGAACAAATTGATTTTAATAGTTTAATTATTGATTTTTTATCTAAAAATGCTTGTAAAATAAACTTACAGTAAATTTTTATGTAATGTCAATATATTTGTTCAATAAAAATTTTATTTTTAACTTTTATATATATATATATATATATATATATATATATATATATATATATATATATATATATATAAGAGTATATATATATATATATATATATATATATATATATATATATTTATAATAGGGCCCAAAATAAATAGCCTGGGGTGGCCCCATAGTAAGGGTCACTACTCAGAATCAAGCATTTCGAGCATCGTTTCACAAATTTTGTTTGTTGTTTCCGTTTAGACAAACATTTGCAGGTTATTTAGACACGCCTTTGGTTTCCACTATCAAGCAACTGCTGCAATCTTCAGAACCGCCATTATCTTGGAGACATAAACTAATCGGGACTGATCCTCCAACCAAATTGTTAAAGCCCGAGGCCTCTCCTTAGGACAAAATTTGGGCCTTATCCCCAAATGGGTTGCCTATGCATGAAGCCACTTAATCATAGGCCCAATCTATAGTTTATTTGAATTTAAATTCAAAGAGTCGATGCAATAGTAGTTCTCCACACAACTCCCACTCTTGCCACATGTCCCCTTCACAGCCTCCTTATCTCTTTGTAATCTCAATCCTCCCTGAATTTTGCTACATGAGCCACTCTGATCCACTGTTAGGAAGCAACCGACCACTTGTACTTGAAGACGACTTGTTCCTCCCAAGTTAACTCACCCAATAACCTGCTTCTCCATGTCCTCCCTGGGTAAATGCAACTAACCCCCCATCCTCCACTTCGTCAAGGCAGGAAGAATGGAATGTGCCTTCTTTTCTACTGTAATCTCACCTTCTTCACCAATCAATCTATTCCACCAATCCCCAAGACTACATCATTTTCTTCAAATGCTCCTCATACCACAAAGGGAAAGGTAGACCCCACAATTTAACCCAACCTCTTCTGACTGTACCCAAGACCACCAAGATTTTCCTAGGAAACCATTTTCTCAGATACCGACGACCCACCGTAACCCCTCTCGAAACACTCCAAATCCAAGAAGAAGGAAGCCTCAATTTTTTCTACAAAAAGTATTCCTTTCCTCTCACCCATCTCCTAATTGGAACAACACTCCTCTTCTTGGCCCTTCCTATTTGACTACACTCATAAAGGATCAGCTCAAAGGGCCCACCTAGCAACCAAAAATAGATCAAAACTACCTTTCTTTAATGCTAAACGCTCTGACGTGGGTTCAAGGATGGAATCAATCAGCTTCAACTTCTCCAACCTTTGTCTCATTCACCCGCGGCTTTATCGTGAAGGTTATCTTCGATTAGAAGAAAACCCAATAGTCCGATAAATCTACCATGATTATTGAATATCACTCGTAAGGTAACCCCGTATTTCCTCCCCAGATATTTTGTTAAAGCCGAGAAATCTAACTGACTGTGCTTTCCCAAATGCTCATGTGTAACCATCCAACCTCTTATTCACCCAAAAGGAAAACAGCACCTCACGACTCCCGACAACCAAGATCCAAGTTCCTCCTTGCTCACCCACCTCACCTTCCAAACACCGAAGGATTCTCCCACGCTACACAACCTTGTTATCTCAAACAATAAACGAAGATCTACAATTTTTTACTCCGCACTACAAATCCTTCCCACACCAGAAATTTCAATGGCCCATCGACAATAAGAATAAGCAATTCATAGAAATCTTATTTCTTTCCCCGTTTCGGCTCTCGAACAACCATCCAAACATCAATCCGTGAGCGTATCAGCATGAAAATTTTTGTACTAGCACAACCGACTTCATGTGTATCCCAACTTATTATAGATATGGTCGATCACAAGAGGCATTAACCAGCCTAAAGGAATCTTAACTTCTCGCACAAGCCGAAGCCAATAGTGAGTACCATGGGCTTTAAACTCCATTACTTGATAAGCCTTCGAGGTCCACCGCCGGCCCATAGTCCGCCTGGCCCACGATGTGAAGTGGCCTAAGACCACATTTCATATTAAAACTGGTAGACACTACCCAGACGGGAAATCTAGATGCTCGTCTATGAGAGTCGAAGTATCTTCCCAGAGGTCAGCCTCTGGACAACTCGTCTAGAGTTCTAAGTCCCCTAACTGATCGTCCTCCTGCTTATGACAAGTTCTCTATGGACAAATGGGTAAAGGTGAGAAATACGTAAAAGGTATTTACTCATGAATCTTTAAGTCTAGTTAATCAATCCCTTACTTTTCGAAAGAATAATATTTGATAAAGAAGAATTAGTCATTGATAAGGGAAAATCAGTCGATCTAGATAAGGAAAAACATATTTATCCCAAATAGAGCTCTCCTTCCTAACATGAGGAAGATTTGACAACAATTTTCTATAAATCAAGAAGATCCCCAATGAGAGAGGCGTAATTCCAATTAGCACCCTTCTTCCTTCCATATTTTTGACTTAAACATCGAGAGGTGGTCGAATCTAATCGTTGCCGCTCTGATTGCCCTTTTTGCAGTGTTTATCATACTGATGCCCGGAGATAAGACGATTAAGATAACAACAATTGGTGCCGTTTGTGGGAATCGAACAAAAAATCTCGTTTACAGGCTACAAGGGCTTGGTTTCAACGATTGTTTACTAGCCCTTCGTCACTTGGAACTCTGTTGGTTCCCTCTTTCGCATCTGATTCTCCCGACGTAGTCGCAATGTCAACCAATACGATGATCCAATCGCCAGAAGATCAATTCATCCATTGGTGTTAAGACATGGAGAGAAAGGAAAAAGAACAAGCAAGACAGATGAAAGAGTTGCAAGGTTAGGCTGAGCGCTTACGACGTGTGAATGGCTAGTTGTCTGCCCAGATTGAAAAAAGTCGTGATCTTAGAAAAGACGTGCAAGATAGTGGCCGCGATGTGTAACCGACGATAAAGGGAAGCGGCCCATTCCTGCTGACGACGTTGACACCCCAGCGGACAATGAACTGTCCTCAGGTAGCTCCTCATCCCTGAATCTCTCACCGACAAAGAATACCGGAGCTATCGCGACCAACAAAAAGGCCTTCGCCTCACCCTCAAGATGAAGTGACGCTGTTAGTGGCGCATCTCGCAGCGCGCAGCAGAGGCGTGTAAGACAGCATCGATCAGGTCGTCGGGAACTCCGCCAAACTCCCTCGTGCATGTTGCGATAAGCGCCCCCCACGCAACTAGCCTTTGGTACAAAGCTAACGTTTTACATACCGCCAGAGGCTCTAATTCGGAGACTTGATGACATGCTCTCTTCACCCCTAGGGCAACACATTCTTGATTACGAGCCGCCCTACGGCTTTGCCATTCAAACTTCACCATGTTCGATGGCTCAGTTGATCCCTAGGACCATATGTTCCATTATAACCAGGCAATGACACTGAATGCTGGTAACGACCGACTATTATGCAAAGTATTCTCAGCCAGTTTATGGGGGCCGGCACTAGCTTGGTTTCACAAGCTCCCGTGCTACTTAATAAATTCGCTTAACGAACTATGGGTCGCATTCATATCATAATATCTTTGCTCGGTGCGACAAAAGAGAAACATCAGCTCCTTACAAACCATTCTCAAACAGGAAGAAGAGTCAATTCGTGACTTCACAAAGAGGTTTAGGCAAGCCATCCAGCAAATAGAGTCGTATAGCATGGACGCCGTCCTCCAAAACTTTCGGAGAAGCTTTGGACCATCCACTCCTTTCTTCCAATCACTATCTTTAGACCCACCAACAACGATGGAAGAATTATACAGACAGGCTTATAGGTACTCAATGCTGGAGGACAATATTCGTGCAATGGCCCAGACCTTCATAATTACTAGCTAGTCGGCCGAAGGAAATATGCCGCCTAGGAAGCAGCCCTCCAAATCCAAGGAAGGTCATAACAGAGACTGGAAGCGATCCCGTGATCAATCACAAAAGAAGAGAGAGCCCCCACAATTTACCCCCTTGAACGTCTCTTATGAGAGGCTATTGCCCATCATTCGCGACTTTCTAGACTTTAAATGGCCTCGCTCTCGTCCGCACCTGGGATCCTTCCCAAAGAAACAAAGATCCTCGCGGCAGGCGACTATCATAGAGACTGGCGGGCATGAGACCAAAGGTGTCGGTTCAAAGTTCTTGGGTGGAAAATCCATCGTAAAGCTGGCACCTCAGAGGTATATCATGGAAATCGACCAAGGGCCTAATCCAAGGCAAGATGCAGACAGACAGTACCGAGCAATAGCCCCGCTGCACCCGTAATTCACCATAAACTATATATCAAGCGCTGCTTGATGACAAGTATCAATCAAAGCGCCAATAGAAGAAATTCTTGAGAGTAGCCACGATTAAGGCCAGGGTGAACGCCATCCACATGGGGAGTAGCCGGGTAGGAACTAAGCCAATAGATAGCCCTATATCATTTCCTCCCAGAAACCCGGTCAGGTCATCAGGTCCCACTATGACGCGCTGCTCACTCCTCTCAGATAATGGCTTTGATGTACACAAAAAATCGGTGGACTCCCCGGCAAAGGCGGCATTTATTACAACTACCAGCCTTCGCATGACTCAGAATGGTGAACTGTAACGCCATTCCAGAAAGTGTACGATATTAATCGTAGGGCACATATGTGCACTAAGTATCATTGTAGTATTTTCAGAGTTGTTGTTCAGACTAAATTGTGAAATCATAAAATTTACTTAACCTGAATTTGTATTAGAACAAGCGGTAAAGTTGTAATTGGATCAAAATTATTATAAAGGACATAAGATGAGAAGAGAGTAGGCCATTATATAAATAACAACATGTTAAATTGCAAATATTAAAGTGATTGAGGACCAACTTGCAATTAATGCAAAGATGATGATATAAAAGAGAGATGAGACAAAAATTAGTTCTATTTTGTCTCATTTGGCTAGAGCCAACCAAAGAAAGAGGAGAAGAAGAGAAGAAGAGAAGAAGGGAGGAAGAAGAAGAGTGAAGAAGAACAGGGAGAAGAGCAAAAGTATGAATCTTTGAATTTTTTGTATGCAATCATGTGTATTGGGATGTCTAGTGGTTTTTGGTATGGATTTTCTATGGATGATTAGTTCTTTTTTCTAGGTTTGTGTTGAAAGATCACCCCAACTCCTAGATTTGTTGAATTCATGGGTAAAACCTTAATTGGTATATGAGATAAACAAGCGAATTCTTCCTATTTCTATGGTTTTGTATGGATTGCGGACCTTGGTACACTCTGGGATTTACCTGTGGTTTGGTTATAAGAAGTTCTAAACCACCAATACAAGTTGCAGGAGTTGTTTCTTTGCAAATTCCATGTTGGTTTTGAGGAATGGTTGTAAAAGGAGAACGCTGGTTTTTTTATGTGAAATGCCGCCAAAATTGCAAAACCCTGCTCTTGTTTTGGCTATAGATTAAGTTATAATCATCCAAATGAATTAATTCCAATTGGTAAAGAACCATAAGATATAGGGCTACAAAATTATAGAAGGGACCAAGAGTAAATTGTAGCTCTAAGGCTCCCACATACGAACTGAAAGGTTAGCTCGTGTACCATCGGGTTATGCTCGCTGGGGTATTGTTGTAGTGTTTTGGCCATAAGTAGAGTTTCACACATCCAAATTTAGTGATTCAAAATTCTGGGTAAAATATAATTCTAGGGGAATAAGTTAGCTCAAGGAAGTGCAAGCAAATTGAAACCCCAAAGTGCCCAGAAATTTTTCAAAGTGGAGCTATGTGCAGATTCTGTTCTACCAAATTGAGTAATCTAGATGTAAAATACAATAATTTGAGTTTTGGTGATCCAAAATGGATGATTCCAATTGGAGAAGAAACCTTAGAACCATAGCTTCAAATGAGTGAAGAAACCATTTCCAATTTATGGAGTTAAGACCCCAGAAATCATGATAAACAGTAGGTGATTCAAGAGCTAACCAATTAGGTATAAAAAATAAAATGTTGTAAACTTAGGTTATAGGCGTTTGAGGGCCTTAGGGAGAAGGAATTTTAAATTGAAAATTTAAAGAGATGTCATTGGATATATAAAGGATTGATTTGGAGAGTTTCATAATGTTTGAAGACCGTTTGAATAATTTTTGGATAATAAAGTCTGTGAGTATTGTTGGTGCGTTTGCTAAAATGAGTGGTTTTTTTGTTAGGGCTTTATGCTCAAGGTAAATTGTCTATTTGCGAGTATGAATGCGTTGTGTGACCTAAAGTGACTCGCGCTTGAAGTAATGCTAAGTTTTACGCTATACGAGGCGATTAATGTTTTCGCGTATTCGTTTGAAAAGGTAAAGGTGCCAAGTCGGGAAAGTCAGGAGTCGTGCCAAGTTTTAGTAAACAAAAAGGTGAGTGTTCTAAACCTATTTTTCAAATACTAGTGTATTATTATAAACTGTTTTACACTGGTATTTAATGGTTTTCATTGTAAACCATATTTTAAAGCAAGCAAACAAAAGTATATTTTATGAAATAGGCCTAACGAAAATCCCGAGTTTTAAGCAAGCATACCGGTCAGAGGTATTCCGTACGTGCGTGGTGGTGTGTTAGACATCATTTCCATGGTTTTACTTGCTCGGCTCTAAGAAACTTAGTTCATGCATCATGGTTTAAAGGAGACCGTGGCACGACCGGAGTATATAGGGTTATTAGCGCCACTAGCTAAATTATAGACGTAGACCAAGGTCATTAACATATTTATCGGAAAAGGAAGGTCCTTCCACCTAGGTGATGTGACCTAGGTCCTTCCACCCAAGACTACGAAGCCTCCTGTGCTCCTTGTTTTACTAGGGGACACAGCAAGAAAGGCCTCCAGCTGGTTGATCTTGATTTATAAACATTTTTCAAACAAGTGAAAAATCAACCAATCGGTAACAAGCTAAGCCGAGTCTGTAGCTCTCGCATTTATGAAAAGTTTTATAATCTTTTAAAGCAAGCGGTTGAGCCCAGGCTCCCGTGTTTATAAAAAGTTTTATAAACTTTTAAAGCAAAACAAGCAAGAGGTCTATGAGAAGTTTTATAAACCTTTAAAGCAAGCGGTTGAGCCCAGGCTCCCGTGTTTATAAACTGTTAAAGCAAAGTAAAGCAAGCAAGCAAGAGGTTTATGAAAAGTTTTAGAAACTTTTAAAGCAAAGCAAAGCGAAGCAAGCAAGCAAGTATGAAAAGTTTTAGAAACTTAAAGCAGAAAGCAAGCAAGGTTTCGAAAATGTCTTGTAAAAAGAGTTTATTACGCTTGGAGATATTTTTAGAAAAAGTAAACATTTTATAAAGCATACACTCACTGAGATCGTTTAGCTCATTATTTTGCTGTTTTAAAAACTATTTTCCGTGTACAGCACGTCTGACACCGGAGCATATTAGGATTCTCTTGACTTTGTATCGTTGTCGTACAAATAACTTATGTAAGGAAATACTTTGAATTTGTACAAGCTTGGAGCATATGTATGTACATAGTTTTGTATTGTGAAAATGTGATGATCCTGAGGCTCTTTTAAAGAGTGTGTTGGTTGCCATATTTTGAAAAGTGTAAATTGTATATACAGGTTTTGGGATATGTTCTGTATGCAGCTGTTATGTTGCCGAAATTTTATAAAATCACAAGTTTAGAAAAAGAAAAATTTTATATGTGTTTCTTCAGAAAGCAACACTAGCTTTGCTCACAGGATTCTAGTCAGTTGGAAGTAATGGCGGAGGGGTTTCGCGGGGTGGTCGACACACCCGCCACTAGTGTGGGTGGGGTGTGACATGAATGCACCCGCGAATCCTCTCGGCTTCAACTGGCAAATTCATCAGAACATTAGGGATGTCGACTCTGCAAATAAGAGATCCAGTCACTCAACAAAATTTGTTCTCAATTTCGAGGAATTGGGGCCTTACAACGCCATAGTAGTGGCGACTGTCGCATTCTGATGAAAGCCACCTAATCTACCACATCAAACGCTCGCTATTTGACTAGCGTCGAAGGCTGGACTTTTGCGTAGTCGGCCAGCTACACCATAGCGTTAATAACCGTCACGAGGTGCGTAGAAGGGCTAACAATTATGAAAATCCCTCCCTGAGATCACACCCCCAAAGATAGCAAATGACGTGTCGCGCCTCAGACGGCTAAGAGAAGGCGACCCATTGGTCAGGGACCCCTTGGAAATAGTGAGAGGTTGACGTAAAGTGCCGAGAAATTCACATAATGCTAGTACTCTCCCATCAGTGAAGAGCTGAGTAGATACAAGGTTTGCTATTAAAAAACATAGACATGTTCACTTGGAGTCACTCATATATGGTCGGAATCGACCTGATATTGGCCCCCCACAAGCTGAATATTCTCCACGCGGCTAAGCCCGTGAAGACGTAGTGAGATGTTTCCACTGACCGCTATCATCAAAGTTATTCAAGTAGACACCTTCTCAAAGCGTTTCATCAAAGAAGTAAAGCAATTCAATGTCTTGCTAATGTAGTGGTGGTTCCAAAGAAGGGCGATAAGTGGAGAGTATGTGTAGACTACACGGATCTCAATGAAGCATGCTCGAAGGATAGCTTCCTCCTACCGCGTATAGACCAGATTGTTGATGCCTCGTGAGGCATACCTGGATACCGTCATTTTTGACACTTTCTCCGATCCCACCGCATTCCAATGCACCCGGGCTGACGAGAGAAACGCTCATTACACCGTAAGGTTATACTATTACAACGCGGATGCCGCTTTGGCTTGGAAAATGCCTGAGCAACTTATCAAAGGTCGGGTGACTTTCAAGATATTTCGATCGTTTATAGTAAGACCATGGAGGTCTATATCGATCTATATGCTTCGCCAAGTTTAAAGAACGCTCCTACCGTTTACGAAGTGTCTACAAGGAAACCTTTCGAGTTGTCGCGAAGGTACGACATGAAACTAACCCCAAAAATGTCTGCTAGTTCGCAAGTTTTTAGGTTTATGGTAACCCAGAGAGGAATAGAGGGCTAATCCCATCTAATTTAAAGCAAGAATACGACTTTCAAGCTCCTACCACCCGAAGGAGTATAACAACTAACTCCGTAGCGGGCGCTCTCTGGGTGAGCGAGAATCTTGTTCTACAGATCGACTGAGACCATTTTTTAAAACTCTAAAGGGAGCCAAAGGGGCCTACTGGAATGAGGAGTGTGACCAAGCCCTCATGGCTATCAAACAACATCTTGCCAAACCACCAATCTTTACCTAGCAGTGTCAGAGGTCTCAGTAAGCGCAACTTTGTTCAAAGAAGACAAAAACCGAAAACAGAGACTGATATTCTTCATAAGCAAATCCCTGGCAGAGGCAGAAACTCGATATATCCGTCTAGAACAGCCACACACTAGCCCCATTCAGGCGCCTAAGAAGCTAGCCCTTACTTAGCACACCCTATCATTTTCGTGATTGACCAATCTCCATATGCTAAACACTCATACACAAAGCATGACCTATCGTGAGGATGGTCTTATGGTGTCGAGTTGCTTAGAGTCTAAAGATTCGCATAAATCTTCGCTTGACATTGAAGGGGTAGGTATTGGCAAATTTTCTAGCGGAACTAGCCCAGTCGGATGTGGTCTAGGATAATAATGGTTGGTTGATCCTTAATGTGGATGGAGCCTCTCCCCAAACGGGAGCTAGGGTTGGCTTGCAACTAAAAGCCCTTAACTCGGGGAAAGCAGCAGAGCTATACGACATCTCCCCACGTCCAATAATGAGACTGAGTATGAAGCAATCCTAGCCGAGATCGATCTCGCTCAATCAATATCGTCAGAGAAACTTCTCATACATAGCGACTCTCAACTGGTAGTAGGTGATTAGTACCCAAAAAGTGCTATTTTGAGTCCTATTTAAGATAGGTTTTTAGTGCTTTTTAATGCATTCAATCATATTCGCCGATTGACATGTGCAGGTCTGATTAGTACTATTGATTTTGTTTCGAGGCTGTTTTTGGTAGTTTTGCAGGTTTTGTGAGCCTCCACCATCATTTCAAGCTTGGCATCGCACTATGATATTTTAGTGCCGAAGTTCGTGATGAATTTCTACGATTACATCAGCCTGGACGAAGAAATGTCAAGTCGGAAAGGAAGAAAGTGAGCTAATTGGTGCAGAAGCAACAGTAGAATGCTGATTTCGCTACGATATCAAAATCTCCCGCGAAGATTACGAAAATCAGAATTATAATGGTAATCACTGTCTTAGCCGAAATTTTTCGGCTATGCCATGATTTTCTATGATAGTTTAAATTTCGCTATCATAAACGAAAATCCCGCATCATAGCGAAGTTGATTTAGGTATAGCTTAAAATTCAAATTGATATGCTCCCACTCACGCTATGATAGCGAAATTCAATCGTGCATAGCTAAATTGGTCGCTCCTCTTTATGATCCAAACTAATTCGCTTTTGTGTAATTCCCATTTTGCCCTCAATGTAAATCATATTATTTTGGCATTGGTATTTCACATCTTTTGTAAGGCTATAAGCCACCTTAGCGGACAAATTGTAACCCTAAATTTTGCTAACTTTCATTTTACACGCCTTTTCCTTTCGGGTCCCTGCTTTTCTCTTTCTTTCTCTTTCTTCATTTTCTTCTACTACAACTGTACCCTCAGGATGACAACTCAAAAGGATGTTCGCTGCCTCAAAACCTTGAAGAGAAGGGTTATAGGTTGGTTAATGGCATTACAGTTGCTCATGTTTAATGAAAGTAGTACGCATTTATGTTCCAAACTCTTCAAACTAGGTTTAATGCTATTTAATGTATTTCCTTTTGTCACTTAGCACGCTCAGGTTCTGCACTTAATGGTAGATACACCTATTATCCATTAGATGTCATTTACGAGCCACCGAAATTAGTTAAATGATGTATTTTTCAACCGCCGAACATTAAATGCTCAAGAACAAGCTGGCTCAAATAGAGGATCTTAAGGGTTGGTTTTTAAAGTTAAACAAAGATCCTGCTTTTGGCTACGACTATATGTCACGGTTCTGGGTCAAGCAGGAAATAACCCGAGGACACCTATATAACCTTATTTTATCAAGCTAGCGACCCAAGACTTCAAGGTCTCCACTCCACACCTTATTTTAAACTCCAAGCTTCGCTAGCCTAGCAGACAACAACACCCATGCTTTTAATGTGTAAATCCGAAAATCCAAATGAAAGCTCTCACCATTTAACCATGATACAATTCATTTTGAAGATGAAAGCCCATCCCTGCAGAAACCACCTAGACTACTATAATCAAGAGCTTGACTACGGCAGCATAGAAGAGGAGGAAAATAGGAAACAAATTTTGTTGATTCCGGATCACCCTACCGTGGCACGAATCAAATGGCGTCGTTGTCGGGGATGGTGCCAAACTACAGATGATGAAGTTGATATGTACTTGTAATCCTCATTACAAGTATTGGTGACCTTAACCCTTGAATTTCGCTTATAATTCTGCTTTCTTACTTAGCAAATACTACGCACCGTGTTTATTATTGCAGTCATTTTATATTTTAGCTAACACTAATTTTTTTTTTTGGCAAGTCTTTTTGTTGTTCTTTGCTTTGTCTCATTTTGTGTACACCAACTGATCAAGGTTGTGAAGTTAGTGTGCACAGTGAACAAATGGATCCCCACCCGAAGAATGCCAAAGTCAAGAAGGTGCTCCAGTTGAATCCTACAACAACATATAGGTTCATGAGGGATCACATACACCCTCCTAGAGCGAGCGCACTGCGCATCATACCACCGATGACGTGTGGTAAAGAAGATCTCTATCTAAAGGCCCCTACTTCCCACATTTCATGGAATGGAGAATGAGAATCCATATACCATATTCTGAGTTCGAGGAGGTATGCACAACTTTTTAAGGAAGGAGTACCGACATGGATCTCGCTTAAGCCGAAGCATATTCCCATCGACACCGAAGACAAAAGGTCAAAATTCGCTTAATTCATCGAGACCAAGAACACTAGAAGTTGGGCCGAACTAAGCCGGGAAGTTTTTGAAGAAATTCTTCAAAGACAACTAAGGACTAACAGCTGAAGAGGCAGATCTAAACTTACTCTACTCTATGACAATGTGAGAAGTTTTATCAAGTCGAGAGATTCATGGAGACCATCAACGCGATGTCCACACCATGGTTTTGATACATGGATGCTAGTGAATCCTTCTTATGATGGTATGTCTCCAGCCATGAAGCAAATCGGGCCGAAACCATGTGGAGGTGACTTCTTGAGCAAACAACGATGAGGCCATGGACTTTTTAAACTATGTGGCCAAAACCTCCAAGGCATGGGATGAACCGACCATGGAAGCCGAAGGATGAGGCTCACCCACCAAAGCAGGAGGCATTTATACCCTTCCAAGATACGGAGATGAAAGCTAAACGGGACCACTTTGACCCGAAGGTCGAAGAGCTAGAAATGAGAAATCAAGACGGGGGTCGTAAGCAAGAAATGAGCGCCCGCATCTCAACCACCTGTTTTAATTGTTGGGGTCACCACCTCGGGGGAGCACCGTCTGCAGTGCCTTCAATAAGAGACATAATGCAAGAGCATGCTCATGTCTTGGGTCAAAATAAGCCACCTATAAATGCTCCATATGGCAACACCTATAACCCTAATTGGAGAAATCATCCAAACCTTTCATGGAAGCCAAACTCCCCGCATGCCCCCACATGAGCACAAGAGCGCTTTGGCTCCACATCAAGACAAAGAAGAAGAATTTCTCCGCCTTCTCTCGTTGAGCAGTACTAATCTAATCAAAGCAGTAGGCACGTTTGCAGGGAAGAACAAGGTGTTGAATGTTCAAACTAATCAAAAATTAAGGCGCCGAGAGCTTCACTAACAAAAAGAAATCGACAAGATGCACTTCCGAGATTTCCGTGTTGTCCAACCAAAGAACAGGTTCGAAAAAGGGAAATTTCCTTCCTGCATACACAAAGAAAACCCGAAGGAGTGCATGAAATAGGCTCACCAGCTGATCCAAATGTAAGAATTGATGAAGTCAAGGCGTTGGTGACTTTGGAGTGGTAAAGAACTGAGACCAGCCCCAGAACTGCCCAAGATACCTCCCTAAGTAGCCGATTCGCTGTAGGAACAATCAGCAAAAGAGGAAGGGGTGAAGCCCAGTCTACCCCTCCATTCCCAAAGGCACTCCGAAAAAAAAAAAATTCAGTCAACCAAATTGAAATTTTAGAGGTATTACGACAAGTGAAAGTTAACATTCCTCTCCTTGACATGATCAAACAAGTCCCACATATGCAAAATTTCGCGGACTTTTGTACTCAGTGAGTTTCTGGTCAATAAAACTAATTTCAGCAAGTAAGGTTATCATTGAGTGCAAGACTCGTGAAATATAAGGACCCTCGATGTCCTACAATCTCTAATATCAGAGTATTAATGCAGAAAAAGCACTATTGCACTTAGGAGCCAGTGTGAACCTAATCGCATACTCCATGTACAAGCAAATTTGGTTTAGGAGAACTCGAAGCCCACTTCCATCACACCGTCTCTAGCCGATAGGTCTATTAAAATAATCAAGGGACAATTGAGGATGTTTTAATACAAGTGACGTATTCTATTATCCGAAGGATTTGCCAGACGGACACGCAGTCAAGCTGGGAACCAATCATGTACCCATCATATTGGGAAGGGCCATTTGGCTACTTCGAATGCCATAATAAACCGCCGGAACGTTATAACTCACGCTGAATATGACTTTAGAACTCAATATCTTCCATTTGAGTAAAAGGCATATGCACCTAATGGAGGACGACTGTAGTTAAGCATGCATAATAGATAATTTCAAGAACAAATAATGAGTAGCAAGTGCAAGATGTGTTAACTCCCTGAGTTATCTCAGTGCCTTGTGAAATGGGAACCTCAACACGAGCTAAGGTGTGGGTGTTGAGAAAGAAAATATAAATTCTACCTCTGATGACTGGTGAAGAACCAAAGGAACCTCAATAGTTAGAGCTCAAACCCCTACTAGTTGAATTGCAATATATTTCGGGAAAACAAAGTACGTCTAGTTGTAATATCATCATCATGACCACTTAATGAGCACAACCTCGTCGCACTTCTCAAAAGGAACAAGCAAGCTAGGGGTGGAAAATTTCGATTTAAAAGGCATAAAACCCAATAACTGCACCACCACATTTATTTAGAAGAAGAATCTAAAGTCATAAAGTGTACCACGAGGAGGTTGAATCTCACTGGCAGAGGTAGTTCGTGATTGAAGTCCCGAATTAAGGCATGCCGCTTCATTTACCCACATCTGAGCAGCACTTGCAAGCTCCAACTCGTGTGGCGCCAAGAAATCGAGTGACCACATCGTAAAATGAAAAAGGTGAGGAAGGTTCTACCACTACTATCGGTTGGAGGGTATGCATAGATTACAGAGGCTCAATGAAGTAAATACAGCGATCACTTCCCACCGCCCCTTCATTGATCGCCTTCTTCGAGAGAGTTTCGACACCTCCATTCTATCAGTTGGATGGGTATTCGTGGTACTTTCGTATAGAGAGCGCACTGTAAGATCAAGAAAAGACTACCTTACTTGGTCTGTTTAAGACTTATGCTTACGTATGATGCTCTTTTTTTGCCTTTTAATGCCCTACCTTTCAGAGATGGCTTAGTATGTTTAGCGATATGAAGGAGCGCATAATGGAAGTATACATGGATGACATCAGATATGGAGGTGATTTGAAGAATGTCCGCTAATTCGCTTATCCTGGCAGAGGTGCATTGAAAAGAATCGTGCTTAACTGAGAAATGCCATTTTACGGTGAACTAAGGAATTGTAATCGGGGCATGTTATTTCCAAATAGGAATAGAAGTCGACAAGGCAAAATTGAACTTATTTCCAAACCGCCATCTCCAACAAAATGTAAAATAGTTAGGCAATTTCCTTGGCCATGCAAAGCTTAGCGTAAGATTCATCAAGGACTTTTCGAAGATTGTTAAATCCCTTTATATATCACGCTAAATTTGTTTGGGAAAAAGAATGTCGAGAGCTAAGAGTCGTAGGTCCTATTTGACCACTACACCCACAAGATGAGCGCACCCACCGGCCGCTGCTCAGGTGATGTGTGATGCAAGGATCTTGCTACTGAGCGCCACAAAGAGAAAATGGAAACCATGAAGGTCTATTATGCAAGCAAAATGTCGAATCGAAGCATAAAGGAACTATACTAATACAGAAAGAACTGGCTGGCAAGGGTCTACGCCTCAGACAAATTTCGAGCATACTTGGCTGGCCTGAAGAGTATACATTTTTATAGATCATTCCAGCTTGAAATATCTCTAGACCAAGCAAAATGCTGCTGGCAAGACTTATTCACTGGTTCTTCAGCTTCAAGAATTTAACTTGCAAATTAAGGACAAAAATAGGGTAGAGAATGCGGGTACAGCACCATCTTCAAGATTAACAACAGCCCATGACACTCATAGCCCGCCCATCAATGATGAATTTCCGAAGAATCTTAATGCAAGAAAGAAAAAGCCCTCGGGTGGTTTCACATTGCCAATTTCTCGCAACAGAGAGAACCATCCGATTGGAAAGAACAGATAGGAAGTACTTCTGCAAAGATCCATTCCTATTATCAGGAAGAGCCCTTGTTTAAATATTGTGCGCATAAGATAATCGTGAAGCGTGTGCCCGAAGAAGAACAACAAATTCTAACACGCGCAAGCACGTAGAGTGCCCGGTGGTCACTTGCTTCCCGCGTAAGACGGCACGAAGGTGCCGCAGCATGGCTTCTACCGCCCTCCTGCTTAAAGAAGACACCAACGTGTCTAATATGTGACAGATGCCAGCGGCTCTGAAATTGTTCAGCCGTCATATGGACGCCTTTGAACCCAAATTCCATGGGTCGAACTATTTGATGTTTGGTGCATCGACTTACTGACCTTTCCCCACGTCCCATGGTCATACATGTACATATTGGGTAGGAGTAGACTACGTGTCCAAAACGGGTCAGGCAATCCTCAGAACCAACGACTACAGGTGGTGTTCCTTGAAAGCAAACATCTTTTCTAGGTTCGGGGTACCAAAAGCCATTATTATTGATGGGGGTTCACATTTATGTAACAAACCTTTCGAAAACCTCATGGCTAAATATGGTGTGAAACACAGAGTGGCCACCCCTTACCATCCTCAAACAAGTGGTCAAGTAGAACTTGCCAACAGGGAGATTAAGACCATTCTAATGAAGGTGGCGCACGCTGAATAAAAGATTGGTCCATCAAATTCTCGATTCATCAGGCCTACTGCACGCCTTTCAAACAATTCGAATGTCCTCTTATCGCTATCATGTAAGGCGGCGGTCACCTCTTCCGCGGAAATCGAGTATAAAGCATGGTGGGCAATCAAGAAGCCGAACATGGATTTGGCAGGTCAGGTCAAAAGATTCCTCGATCTCAATGAGTTGAAGAAATACAAATGATTTACTTGAACTCGGGAAAGATTGCAAAGGAAAGATAAAAATGGCATGATCAAATGATAACTAGCAAGATAAATGCGGGGACCAAGTCCTCCCGTATGATTCCAAACTCCATCTATTTCCCGCAAGCTCAAGTTACATGGACTCGTCCATTCATAGTTTAGCACACCCTAATGGTTCAGCAGACCTACCAACCCAAATGATATCGTAAGGATCAAGCACGGACAGAGGGTGAAACCCTATGTTGTGCAAATACAGACTGTCAGTGGAAGAAAATTCTTCCGATCCCTCTCGAGGGCCCACAGCCACACACACATTTAAGGGTGGCTCCTGTCGTGTCTCAAAAGCCACTAATTTAATTGCTTAGTTTTGTTTAAGTTTCTTTTTGCTTAAAATTTTTTTGTAATAATCAGTTGAGTGACATGTTTGCTTTATGGTCATACCAAGTAAAGGACATCAACCACTTCACAAACAACACCTAACCCGCCCAGCCGGGCCGGGATCCTTCCTCCTACCACTCATCATCGAGGAGGTACCACTCCATCCTCTAACTCTCTCGCTCCCATGCCAAAGACGCTTGTATTAAAAGCAATGTTCATACTTTTAGTTTTGGTTCCCGTGATGCCCCGCAAAGGTCCAAATTTGTTTGTTAAAAATTCGAGGCCGACATGCTCAGGCACATATATTTTTTGCGTTTCGTTTTTACCTTAGTTAAAGAATTAGCCTGCGGTGCCACCATAATGTTAGAACAGTTCCATGCATGATTAAGTTTTTGGTCGATGGAAGTTCTAGTGTTTTCAGCCTTGTATTTCCACCTTTAGCTAATCACACACAGTGCACATCAGTTTTTACCAATAGGTTGTGAAGCTATATACCTCTTTTCACTTTGCAAAACCGGCTTAGATCTGTTGACGACCTGCACAGGTTTGTGTTACCACCAAAAGAAGACCAATGAAGTCTTCCAAATGAAAAAGAAAAGAAAGCAAAAAAGAAAAAGAAAGAAGAAAAAGAGAATTGAAAGCCATGACGCTTTGCCTTGAAACCCAAGCACGGTCCGAGGGGGGTATATGGCGAATGAATTCGGGTGGCCCTAAACCACCGTTGGGAGTCATCGACTTTGTGTTCAAGCACGGGTGGATGGGGTAGAGTTTAGCGAGTTGTAGGTGTTGGATTCTCAAGTCATTTTAACCTGTGGTGAAGCCCAGCTCAGGGCCTGGCAGAGTCCTTCGCTTCGATGCCCTAAACTCCACTGTCGGGAGTCACAGGACCGCTGGCACCTGATTTCGTGGTCGAAGCGCATTGCATCCTACAGTACATTCGAAGTATGAAATAAGAGTGTAATCCGAATCTATTTTAGGTTGGTTTCACGCTTAAGGTCCAAAGACTCGTCAGGGAGGGAATAGCTTTGCAAACTTATCGATTCCAAACCGGTTATTTTAAAAACATTTAGATGTGGAAGTTTAGGTCGACTTCCCCGAATTGATGTTGCCCCTAACTTGTTCCTATATGGCATTTGTTCTCTCATGATGGTATTTGTACAGAGTCTAAGTTTTTCATACTAAAGGTAAGCCTCACTGTACACACATCTTCTTTTTTGTATAAGATACTCTTTTCAGAAAAGCATACCAGATACTGACATTGTTTTTAGCATTGCTGGCGACTAGCAACTGTCGGTTAGTGTGATTAGTACCTGCAGTGCTATTTGAGTCCTGCCTTAATAAGATAGGTTTTGAGTAGCTTTTTGCGCACTAATCATATTAATTAAGCAGATTGACATGTGCAGTCCGATTAGTAATTACCTGATTTTGTTTCTGAGCCTGCTTGGTAGTTTTTTAAGTGTGTTTTGTGAGCCTCCACCATCATTTCCCAAGCTTCGCATCGTAATTATGATATTTGCGTCGAGTTCGTATGAATTCCCACGATTTCATCGAGTCGATGAAGAAATGTCTACCGAAAGGAAGAAATAATTGGTGCAGAAGCAATGTGAAATAGTGATTTTCATATGGCATAGCTGTACTGCTAAGGATTAAGTAAAATTCTCAAGAATGGTAGCTTAAATTCTCGCAGCTCCTAGGGGGCCAGCTCATACATATTTTCGCTTATGATATAAATTTCGCTATCATAGCGAAAATTCGCTATCATAGCGAAAGTTGTTGTGCATAGCGAAAATTCAAATTTTCACTATGCCTGCAATTTTCGTTATGATAGCGAAATTCACTGTGCATAGTGAAATTGCTGCCCCTCTTTTTGTGATCCAAACGACTCGGCTTTTGTGTAATCCCATTTAAGTCCCTCAATGTAATCATTTTGGTATTTTGGTATTACATCTTTGCCATAAGCCACCGACGTTGTAACCCTAACTTTTGCTAACTTTCATTTTTACGTAGCTTTTCTTTCGTCCCTTTTCCTCTTCTCTTCTTTCTCTCATTTTTACTACGCTAACCACACCCCTTTGAGGATGACAACTCAAAAGGATGTTTAGCTAAGCCTCAAACCTGGAAGATGAGGGTCGCAGAAGCTGGTTAATGGTGGCTCAGAGGTGTTCCTATGTTTTAAATGAAGCAAAATGCATTTATGTTCCAAACTTTCCAAACTAGGTTTAATGTTATTTAATGTATTTCTTTGTGTCAATACTTGGCATGCTTTAGGGTTCGTTGTATTTCTCTTAATGGTAGATACACTCGACATTCATTGATGTCATTTCATTTGGAAGCCACCTAAATTAGGTTAAATGATGTATTTTTCAAACCATTGAACATTAAATGCTCAAGAATGCTTTGACTCAAATAGAGTGATCTTAAGGGTTGGTTTAAAGTTAAACAAAGATCCGGTTCAAGTATGACTATATGTCATTTGCTCTAATGCGAGGAAATAACCCGAGACACCTATATAACCCTTATTTTATCAAGCTAAGGACCCAAGACTTCAATGTCTCACCCACACCTTATTTAAATCGCTTCGCTAGCCTAGTGACAAACACCCATGCTTTTTAATGAACCAAAAACCAAAATGAAAGCCTCACCATTTTGAACCACATGATACAATTCATTCAGAAGATGAAACCCATCCCTGTGTAACGCATTTCGACCCTAGACCACTATATCAAGAGTGAGCTTGACTATGGCAAAGAGGAGGAAAATCAGATACAAATTTTGTTGATTCCCGATCACCCTGTGGGTACCTGACAAGAGGATTGCAAATGGAGAATAGGAAACGCGAGACCAGCGTATGGCCAGGTATATAGGCATGGTCAAGCAACGACTAGGGAGCTTTGCGACTTGGAAGCTTGAGCATATCCTAAGGGACTCCAATGAAAGGGCATAGACATTGGCAGCAGTGGCCGCGTCCATCCCCATAAAAGAAACTATATTCCTCCACCTACTACTACAACATCGCCTATTGCAAACAGAAAGGCCGATAGATGAAACGAGCCCTTGTCGGGTCGACACTTCTATATCGCGCTATTCGAGCCCGCCAAGAGAACCAATAACAATAGAACCGGGGGTCTACAAGGTTCGTCCAAAGTGCAATTTTCCTCAAGAACGGGCGCTTATACAAAACGACTGGATCTGGCCACGTGATCTTATGTCTCACTACCTAGCAGGACAAAATATACTAGTAGGCCATGAAGGGGTATAAAGTGAAACCATCCCAAATAGAGGACTTTAGCTCACAAAGGCTCATAAGATAAAAGAGTATTATCACAACTAGCGAAAGTGTATAACCGCTTATAGTTAAGAAGTGCGACCGTTGCCAACTGCAAGCTCCCAATCGAGAATGCCAGCTCAAGACCTAGCCACCATTACTTGCCTCGCTTTGCCGCAGGAATCGATGAGTTAGACCACTACCTATAAATTTCGTAAAAGTCGATGTTGGTCACAACAACTACTTTAGCAAATGGATAGAAGCTGAAGCCTTCATTTCCATCAAAGATAAGATGTCACCTTATTTGTGTGGAAGAATATTGTTTGCAGGTTCAGAATACCTCAATCGATCATAACCGATAATGGATCGTATAGCTTTGACAAAGAAGTATGTATAAAATTTCGCCATGAGTCGAAAAATCGAAATCCTATACTCAACCCCACGGTACTGGCAGTAGTAATGGCTGCATCTAAGCATCTACAAAACTCTCTTGAAGGCTCTGAAAAAGCGTCTACATTCGGTTAGGGGAAAATGGGTGGACGAGCTACCAGGAGTCCTTTAGGCCTATAGAACAACTAGCCGAAAGCCAACTGGAATTTCACCATTTGCCCTCACCTATGGTATGGAGACCATTATTCCTTTAGAAATCAGGATGCCCATGTTTCGAATTGAGGTTCTTGGAATAGCTAATGCTAAAGCCATCTCTAAGGACCTAGATATGGCAAACGAGTTCAGAAGCAAATTCTATATCAAAAGAGGATAAAGTATTCATCAACAAATGATGACAAACTTATACAACAAGCATATAAACCGCATTCCGGAAATGTGTGATCTAGTCTTGAGAAAAGTCTTTGAAAACATCTGCTGGACTCGCTGGCTGCAAATTTCCAAATCCAAATTAGGAGGGGCCATACGTGATCGTAAGAATAGGTTAGACGACAATAAACTCAAACGGGGTACTAATGCTCATCGTGGAATGCTATGCACCTTAAAAGGTATCATCAGTAAAGTTTTCTTTAAGGTTGTTGTCAATAAAGTTTCCTTTAGAATATTGTCCTTCAATCTTTGGAATATTACCAATCAGGTGTTCTCTAAAGGCATTATTTACTTCAAATGTTGGAGTAACCCCCACTTTCAAAAGACTAGACTTATGGCTCTAAGCCTGCTGACACTTTCAAAAGATTAGACTTGTGGCTCTAAGCCTGTTGACACTTTCATAAGACCAGACTTGTGGCTTTAAGCCTGTTGGCACTTTCAAAAGACTAGACTTGTGGCTCTAAGCCTGTTGGTAGTTTCAAAAGACCATAGATGTGGCTCTAACTCAATATTTATACCCCGAAGCGACTAACCTGCCAAACTTATCAAGTGGAGTTCTCACAAATTTCGAGAAAAATCAGACCAGCCATAAGTACGCCAATGGCGTTGGAATGAGAAACAGAGAGGCAGTAGAAGAAATAAAGCCAAAAATGGTATTTTATTAAAGCGTTAAAGGCGTAAAAAAAGTACACAAGTTCTGGTAGCTGAACAAGGCCCCTTACTACATGTTGAGAAGGAAGATGTAGGAATCGAGCCGCCTCCGGTCCTGCCAGGAGTGTTCTTGTCGTTCCCGTCGCCTCGCCTGTGATGCACCTCAGTTGTCGTATCCTTAGTGGCCTTCGAGATCGGGGGGTACCTAGGATTTGCTAAGAACTCAAGAGGTAAGAGAGATGGTGAGTCGCATACATATCCTGGGATCTTTAGATGATCTCTCATGCATGCTGCGCTTAAATGCACAACACCCGCAGCCGTAGGCAAAGATCACCTGTGGCCTGCAGTCCTCTCCTCCATGGCTTCCTTGTCTCAAGCAAATTAGGAATGTAGAAGTGGAGCAAACCTCATCTTTCATCGCCTTAATCTCTAGTAGGAGAGACGTCCGCTCAACCTCTAGACGGGCGATCTCTGCTTCAGCCTTGCGCTTGGCTTCCTCCGAGGTTGCCAAGGCGCCCTAGGCTCGAGCTAGATCGTCCTTCGCCCGCGGCCTTTAGGCGTCACTTTTACAACGACGATAGCCGGGCCGGGCAACCTCCGGGAGCTTCCTCCTCGTGCCCTCCTTCATCTTCTCCGTTCTTCGCCTTCTCTGCTCCCAATGCTCGACCAGACTCGTCTGTATGGGGACTCTTCTAGGGCACGCTGCCTAAAGGTAGTCGATCAAGTATAGAGTCTGCTTCTACACATCCACCAGAATGGCTCCTATGTTGACACACTGATAGTTCTGACAGAGACACTTCGCTAAGAAAGGAAAAAGAGTCAGAAGAAAATCATAACATGAAGCCAATATTCAAAACGACATAAGTTTAACCGTACCAGTTCAACCGTCTTGTTGAAGTCGTGGTTGCGGATGTACATCCCGTCTTCAGCCACCCGCTGAAAAGACATTTTATCCATCAAACCGGAGAAGGGGATAGAGTACTCCTCAGCACGAGCCACCACCGACACTCGAAGAATCGTGGGGTAGAGATCGTGCATATGCGCAATAGAGGGGTCCTTCTGGTTGAAGGGAGCCCAATGGTTGATAATCGACCGCGTACTCCGACCAAAAAGGATCCTGTCCCACAAATGGACAAATTCCATTCCATCGGCCGAACTTAAGAGCTCAACACCATTATGTCAATTCATCCCGACTCTCAGGCGGGCCAACTATAACAAGCCCGGCCGTAAATGCCCAATCACCGCTTGCCCGGCTGAGCCTCCCCAAAACTCGTCGGCCGAGATCCTCCGACCGAGCTCGTCCTCCAAGCCGCAGAGGGCCGAGCCTTTCAAAGCTAGCACGTCGCACCCTTGCTCGGAGAACTTACTTACAATTACCGCCAGCTCTCGGAAATTTCTTCTGTGCCGCATCGCTCAACATTTTTCGTCTAGACCCTTAGAGCCGAGGGTAGCCTCCCCTTAAGCGTTGGTGGCTTGCTTGCTCATCCGCGCAACAAATCCAGCGGCAAGGCTAGACATTTTAGCCTCCCTTTCTTCAGTTGATTCACTAACTGTTGGATCCATCCAATCCACGAACCCCTCAAAGCCCTCGAATGCAGCCTTTACCTACTCGACCTTCTTCTTCTTCTTTGTCCGCTTGGGGGCGTGCTCGTGGTATCATGAGACAAGGGTAGGGCACCGATCGAGCAAATGGTCTCCGAGAAAATCACAGCGGAAGCCCCCCCAGACATTCCCGGGAGATCCGCAAGAACGGCGCTCGCCTCGACAAGCTCGCCGGCGCCGGACGGGGAATAATTGGCACTATATATGGGAAAGGACTGGCGCCCAGCTCACGCGGATTCTTTACAGATAGAAGGAGCTCGTGGTTGCAGTCCTTTTCTATGATCTCAAGCAGTCAACTGATGCGGTCCAGCCTTGCCTTCTCCACCTAGTTGACCAGCCGGCCTCTCTTATGCCTTTCTACGAATCATCAAGAAAACATAGGCATGTTAATAGAGAAGACTGCTTAGACAAATATGAGCTACATCAAAACTAAAATAGACCTGGGAACGAGAGAGATAAACAGATCAAAAGGGGAGTCCCTGAGAGCCAGTGTCAAGATAGTCACGGCCCCTAAATCCAAGACAACTTTCGCCTCGCTTGGGAGCTAAGAGCCTAGTCATAAATTGGTACTGGGAGGATCGTGGCTCATAGACGCGGCCCCCGACCAAGCTTCAAAGTGTAAGTGAACAACTCACCCGCCGAGATGTTCACAGGAGAGTTCAACACACAAAGAACTCCGTTAGAACTGGTAAAACATCTCGGTGTACAAGTGTGGAGTTGCCCGAGGGGCAGAGGTGTAGGAGATGCTCGAAAAGTGCATAACCGCTTCTCACCAACGACGAGATGTGGAAGCAGCCCGCAGAACCGCCTCGAGTGCAAAGTAGATGGCGCTATCTACCTCCCTATAGCCGAGGTGTTGCGGCCGCATGGACATCTCCAACTTGATTTCTGGGCAGAACTTAGCCGCATACAACCTCGCCTCTTACGTATTACAAGAATAACTAGATTGTTTGCAAAGAGGCATTTTTCCTGACAAGCCTCGACCGCCGGAGACCTCGTAACCTCTTGCCATTCTACGTGCAAATAAACAAAACAGTGACGTAAGAAGGGGTCGCCATATCCATATTAGTTTAAGGTGGAATGGAACCCTCGCAAGATAAAAGAAATCCCCCCTCCTCCCCCCCAGAGGTTTTACATCCTACCGGTGACAAAACCTAAGAAAACGCGAACCAAAAACCTTCTCATAACTTAGTAGGATGCCCCCAACCACCAAAACACTCAAACAAACCAGTCTGATAAAAGAAGGTTGAGATGCAGTACCACTTAAAATCGATACTATCGAAGAGTCAAGAGTCTCTGATGGTCATTTAAGCGGGGAAAGTTCGCGGAGACACGTAAAAGGAAAATTCGTGAGAATCAAAACTCGTAGAAAACGCGGAACAAACCGCTTATTACAACCCATACCCTTATTCGTAGTGTGTTATGGCCGGCTGCACGATTAAATGCGCCGTTAGAACTAGATATGCTGTAACACTTTAAATTATACCCTAGTAGTTTTATAACATGTTAGGGTATAATGAAAGTCAAAATTGTGTTTTTTGGAAATTTAATAGTTAAGTATGAAAAATGATATAACTGGAATTCTTAAAGAAGTAAAAAGGATAATGTGAATTTTGATAAGTGATTTGCAAATAGAATAAAGGGGAAGGATTAAAATGTAAAAAGGGAAAATTAAACCAAATGACCTTAAGACACCAAATTGTCTTCTAAGAAGGGGAGTTACGCATTTGTTAGCTTTAGGCTTTGGAGACCTAGGGCATCCGGTTGTGGGAGAAGAATCAATTGCTTTGGTTTGATTTCTTTCCATCTCTTGGAGTTCCCATTGTTTATGAAAAGATAAGGAAAGGAAGAAGAGAAGACAAAGAAGAAAAGGGAAGCAACATTGAAACTTTCAAGACATCAAGGTTAGGAAAAACCCTAAAACTCCCCATAAACGTGTTTTAGTTAGTTTGAGTTGGGTTTGAAGTTTTTTTTGATCCTGTTTTTGTTTGGATTGGAAATTGTACGGTAAAAAGGGCAAAAAATGCGACATTTCTGTGCAAGCCCGATACCCTTCGCCTAGGCGAAGGAAAGCTTCGGATCGGCGAAGGTTTGTTCACCTAGGCGAACTTGATACCGTCTTCTTTGCTTGCTTCACACTTGAGTCCTATCAAATCTAACCAAAATAGGGGAGATATGTGAATTCTTTAGGAATTGGGTATGAATTATCTCAATTAGGTATCATAAATACATGAATGATATTAAGTCCAGTATAAAATGCTCTAAAAAACATATAATTGTATGTCTACTTAAGACCAAATATTGAATAAATAGAGATTAGTGCTATTCAGCACTCCTATTTCATGCTATCCAGCACGCCTGTTTCATACTTTTTAGTACGTCTGTTTAGTGCTTCAACACTCTTGTTCGGCTAGCACCATTAAGTGAACCTCGTTTACGGCTACTTCCTGTTATGTACTATACTATACTTATGCGTACTTATTGTACCGTGTTCCTGTTATTCATTTTCACTAGTTTATGCAGGCAAACATTTATATGAAAATTACCTGAATAATGAACAATATGAAAATAAAAGTAATCAGTTCAGATACTAAGAGATATCTCGATTATGTACTGTAGTGTACCTATGTGTACCTTTTGATATGAAATTTTTGTTATGTACTCCTATGGGAGACATGAATGCTATGCTACGTCAAATGTTTATACAAGCATGTCTACTATAATTGAGGATCATTGTAAGTGGTCATATATGTTATTCTATTTCCCTCTAAGCTAGTAGATTAGCACGGGTGTTTCATCTGTGTAGGTACTGAAGAAGTAGACAGGGACATCCCGCACTCGTCAGGGCCAACACAACATTAGGAGTCCTTATTATGTAGGTCATTGATTCAATTTCTTTGTTAAAGAATGTAAATATGATATTTTATTATAGTGGAACTTGTATGAATACAAGTAGTTGGAGACTCAGGCATGTTTGAATGAGACAATCTAAACACCACTATGGTGATAGTTTTACAATGTTTTCATAATTATGGCTTTTTGAAACAGGCTTATATCACTAATGAATATATGCTTGAAACGGTCTCAAATAATTTTGGAAAATCAAGTTAATAGCTCTCTGTTTTGTGTGACGTCCCCTCACTTGTCGAGGACAGGGGAATTGGCGTTACATGCGTAGTATATATTATGGGAAGCGTGTATTTCCCACTCGCTTTGAACCCAAAAGAACATTGTCTCCTTACATTCAACTCTCTGCATTTCAACATTTAATACTATAGTATTTTCCTCAATTGGAAAAGCACAAAATACTAGTAGGAAAAAAGGCCTTGACCCTTCCTATTTGATTACACTCACAAAGGATCAGCTCAAAGGGCCCACCTAGCTACCAAAAATAGATCTGCACTACCTTTCTTTAATGCTAAACGTCTTAGACGGGCTCGCGGATGAAATCACCTGTTTCAACTTCTCCCAACCTTTGCCTCATTCACCCAAGGGTTTATTAGGAAGGTTATTTTTCGATTAGAAGAAAACTCCAATAGTCCGATAAATCTACCATGATTATTGAATCTCACTTCCAAAAGGTAAACCCTGGTATTTCCTCTGTATATTTTATTAAAGCTGAGAAACTTTCCAACTCGACAGGCTTTCCCAAATGCTCATGTAACCATCCAACCTCTTTATTCTCAAAGCCCAAAAGGAAAACAGCACATCTGCTTAATTCTGACAACCAAGATCCAAGTTCCTCCAAGCTCACCCGCCTCACCTTCCAAATTACCTGGAAGGATTTTCCTCCCACTTTACACAACCTTGTTATCTGAAACAATAAACGAAGATCCACAATTTTTTACTCCAGAATTACAAATCCTTCCCACAATCTAAGAAATATCACTGGCCCATTGACAATAAGAATAAGGAATCCATAGAAAAATCTTATTTCATTTCCTGAAGTTTCGTCTTGAACAGCCATCCAAACATCAATCTAGATCAGATTAAGCATGAAAATTTTTGTACTAGCTCAACCGACTTCATGTATCCCAACTTATTATAGATATGGTTGATAATAGAGGCATTAACCAGCTAAAGGAATCTTAACTTCTGCACAAACTGAGCTTTCAATAGTGTGAGTACCATGGGTTTTAAACCCACTACTCGATGGGCTTGGGGCCTGACCCGCTCGATCCATAGTCCGCCTGGCCCATGATGTGAAGTGGCCCAAGACCACCTTTCATATTAAAACTGGTAGGCACTACCTGACAAACTGATGCTCATCTATGAGTTGAAGTATCCTCCCGTAGGTCGTACCTCGTGGCAACTCATTTCCAGAATTCTAACTCTCCCAACTGATCGTCCTCCTGCTTATGACAAGTTCGTTATGGACGAATGGGTAAAGGTGAGAAATACGTAAAAGGTATTTACCCACGAAATTCTAATCTCTAAGTCTAGTTTCTCAATCCCTTACTTTTTGAAAGAATAATATTTGATAAAGAAGAATTAGTCATTGATAAGGGAAAATCAATCGATCTAGATAAGGAAAAACATATTTATCCCTAAAAATAGGAGCCTCCTTCCTAACATAGGAGGAAGATTTGACAACAATTTTTTATAAATCAAGAAGATCCCCACGAGAGAGAGGTATGCAATTCCAATTGTGCGAACTCTCTTCTTCTTCCTCTCCATATTTTTTACTTAATCATCGGAGAGGCAGCAGGTCCACTGTCATTGAATCGCCATTTTTGCAGGTTTACATTGCGCCACTAATGCCCCGGAGATCAGACGATCAAGGTAACAACTAATATTGAACAACCATATGAGAACAAAAACACACCAAGACCAAGAATCATGACATACAACAGTCAAACTTATCCTTAAATAAATGAAACTCTTGGAGAGAGTTCCAAAAATATTTAACCTATGGATGACTCATTATAAAGAGAAGAAAATGACCTCCTCATGGTATCAACTTTATTTGAAAAGGAGATTCCATTAGGAAACAATATAGTTATTTGTTCATATTATTACAAGGGCACAAGGACAGAAAGAAAGATTGGTTCAACTGAATCAATTTGACTTCCCAAATGCAATAAGCATATGCCAATTTTTTTTCACTCTGAAATTGTTGAAGTTTTTCATTAAAGTGATTTTTAAATGAAATGGTCCTGATGTTTGCTTTCAGCAATGCCCAAAATCTGTTGGGATAGGCTATGATGACTAAGGATGAGCTTTTTTCTATGAAGAGGTTTTACAAGATCCTAAATCGATCAACCTCAGCCCCGCTCCCTTACCATTCCATTTGGAATCCTTTTGTTACCACTTAGGTGGGTTTTTTTTTTACTTGGGAGGCTTCTTGAGGGAAAGTGCTAACTTTAAATCAATTAATAAGAAGGGGATATATATGCCTTAGCCAATAGGTGTGTGTCCTTTATGGAAAGGATGAAGAAACGGTTGTTCACATCTTAGTGCATTGTTCAAAGGCTAGGATGTTGTGGCACATCATGTAACCCTTGTTGGTGATAAATGGGTTTTACCTTTAATGGTTAGAGAGTCCATTTAATGTTGGCATGGTTCTTTTGTGGGCAAGAAGTGAAAAAAAGGCTCGGATGACAGCTCCCCTATGCCTTTTTTGGACCATGTGGCGTGAAATGAACAAAATTGTGTTTAAAAACGAAGAAATTTCGGTTCATAGGATGAAACTTCCTTTCTTTGTAATTTCAGTTCATAGGACTAATTTTCGGTTCATAGGGTGTGTTGGTTTTAATTACTTAAGAGAAGAAAAACTATTCCTTCAGTTATTTTTCTTTGACACTTATTATTTATATGTGTAACATAGTTATCTGTTTATATATTCTGAAGGCTCTTGTATACGTTAAATATTTCTTCTTTATTTGGCCTGTCATGATTCCTTTGCATTTTCTCCCCTCCCTCCCTCCCTCCCCTGATTTTTCTGCTGATTGTTGTACTGCTTCTATACTACAAAGCTTTTTTAAATTATTGTTTAATTTTTATTAATTGATTTATTATTATTTTTGAATAATAAGGGATTGTGAAGTTGAACCTCCCCTTATAGCATATGCCTCCCTCCCTTCCTTCCCTGAACTTTCAGTTGATGATTGAATTGCATTTATGCTATATAAATCTCTAAAATTATGTTAGCCCTAATCAGTGTATTAATTATATTAAGAAATGAGAAATGGTGAGGCTCAACCTCACCCCTAAAGAAAGCCATCGATTAGGAAGCTGAAATACTAGTTTGATAGATATACCTCTGTTAAATAGGGCCGCATTTCAGCTTGAATAAACCAGTACTCATTTACTTAATTGGTTTCAGTTAATCAAATGGGTTTGTGATGATTAGTTTGTGTACACTATGCAGAGGAAACTTCTTTTTTGTTCTTTGGTACCATATTAAGAAGTTTTTTCCTTCTTTGATGCCAAGCACAACTGGAATTGTAGTAACTCAAGGATACATGTACTCCATTTTTTTTTCTTTCATCTTCTTTTATTGTCTTTTTAGTTTGTCTTCTCAAGGCACCACCCTCAAATTTCTTAAGCTGTTTTCTTCTGCCACTATTCAGAAATCTCTATAACCAGTCCTCCAAAATATTAGATTTTTAGAACTTCATTGTTTCCGCTTCACTTTCCAAATGTCAACTTATCAGGAAAGTTTCAATATTTTTCTCTGTTTGACGCATACGAGTAGGTATTTTTAGGGGATATTTTTCATTAAATTAATGTACCAATACTAGTGTCTCTATAAGGGTTTCCTCATATATCATTTGTGTAAACAGAATTTCAAATTGGAATCGAGGTTTCTTCCATTTAGCATCCGATGATAATAGTGATCACTTTGGTACAGGTGGATCTCTACCTACTTCCCCAGGCAGCATTCCCTACAGAAGGATTATACTTCAAGAACCATACATGGGTGCAAGAAACAAAGGATATGCTTGTTATCATCCACAACAATTATATCACAGGTTTTGAGAAGAAGATAAAACGCTTTCGTGACTTTGGACTCTGGTTTGTAGATGATTATGCAGTACTGGAGTCACCACTTGGAAGGATATAAACTAGCTGAAGGATATATATATGTATATATTAAGGATGTCTCTGCCTACAGACGCACTGTGGTGCTTGAACTCACCATGAAATGCAACCAATGCTGATTAGCTCTATCATTTGTGCACATCACTCTTAGATGGATGGTCAGCATTGACTTCTTTCTTGCCCCCTACACTTCCAACTGTAAAAAGTGCAGCTATTTCTGGATTTATTTTTCCTATTTTCTGAGTTAGTTTGGCATGAAGAGCACAAAAACTTGGGTTTATCTTCATGTTCTTTTTTTTTTTTCCAGAATCCGTATTCTTTCCTACCTATAAACTGCTCAAGCCTGAATTCTGGCTACCTGATGAGTCTTAAACTCATCTATTTTTAATCTATTTTTCTGGCATGTTTTTAGTATTTTCAAAGCCGTTTTAATGCCAAATTATGAAATATTTACAAACTTTGTGTTTTGTAGGAATTAATGTAAAAAGGAAGGAATTCAAGCAAGAAATGTGATAAAAAGAGAAGTCGCGACATAGTTTGGTATGTCGTGACACAAGGGCCTAATAATTGGTAGAAGAGTTATGTTGCAAAAGAGTACAACATGTCGTGACACAAAGAACATGAAGAAGGAAGAAATTTTTGTTGCGAGAAGAAAATCTGAGTCGCGACAAGAAATGCCTACTTGTTGAACTGCCTGGGTTGCGACAAGGAACTCAACAGGACATTGAAGAATAGTGTCACGACATAACAAATTGAGTTGCGACACAAGGATGGGATGAATGCAGAGAAGTTCTGTCGTGACATAACAAATTGGGTCGCGACAGAAAACACTTACAAACACCCAGAGAGTATGTCGCAACATCAAAATAAGGCTGCAACAAGGAATCAAGATCAGGGCGATAAAACTATGTCGCGATTGAATTTCTGGGTCGCGACCAAGATGATGACAACCTGAGAAACACTATTGCAACAAGACAGAACCAAAATGTTGTTGCAACATTAAAACTTAGGTCGCGACATACTATTGAAGAAGCTGCACAGGAACGGTGTTGCGACTTAAAGTACCAATGTTGCGACATGGTTGTTCAAGGAAAAACACTGAGTATTGTCGCGACAAAGGAAACTCGGTCGCGACAGAACTATTATGTTGAAGCCAAGAAGAGCAGACAAGCTTGAAGTCGCGACCTACGACTGCAGTCTTGCAACAACAACCTGTAATAGAGACTCAAAACCTTGTCATGACAGAGATTTTTAGGTCGCGACAGAGACGGCAATCTGGGCTAGATTTAAGGGATTCATAAAGCAGCCTAAAATTTAGGGTCGGACTTTTAGGGCTCTATAAATAAAAACGACTGCGAAAAGCTAGGCAATCAGTCAGCAAGGAAAACCAGAGCACCTGGGGAGCTGCAGACTCTTTGTATTATATTTTTCTTTTTCTTTTTCTTTTTCTTTAGTTTCTTGTTAAGTAGATTAGATTAGACTAGAATTTGATTTGCGTTTTTTGGACCTGGAACAGTGATTTGTTTTGAAGTTTTGAAGTTGAATTAAATTGTTGAATTCATTTCTAATTACTGTCCGATTATAATGTATTCTAGAAAAACGCTGGAATCCATTTCTTCAATTGATTGAAGTGTACATTGAAACTTCTTGATCATAATTTCAGTGTTCACTATAATCCAGTTTTTAAGGAACACAACTTCCGTTGGGAAAGATTTGATGTCAGTTAGGGTATTTTCTGCACAATAGAAGGAAATTTTTGGATTGAGAATCTTGAAATTATTTGAATGGTAATGTTCATGTAGTAAATTGTTCCCAATATTAGTAACGAATACCCATATAAGGACTGAGATCTGGCTCTGATTTCCAGGAGTCCCTCTAAGTGACACAAAGACGGTATTCTGCAGTTTAGATGTAGTTACTTAGCCCGTTAGACTCATTATTGTCACCACGAGCTTTGAAAGATTATCTCGATATATCCTCAATTTTGCTCATGGTTTGAGAATGGGTTGAGTGAGCTATCAATTTAATCAATCAAGGATTTCTCCTTAATCTGGAAGAAGGATCATGATCTTGTGTTACCAGAGATCTAATCAAGGAAAGGGAAAACTCTTCCAGATTTTAAGGATGAGACATCATTCATTTTGTAGATATCTAGCAATTTCCCCTCTGCCTGGAAGCTAGAGATCTCAGCTGGCAAGAAATGGGTAAGAACTATTGGAAAAGAAAATACCTGGGATCTTATAAAGAAAGCTTATATTACAAGTGACGATCGGGAAGAACTAAATGAAAGAATTCCTTAATTCACAAAAATATAGTTAGAGGATAAATCCAAAACTATTACTACTTGACAATTTCATATTCCAATTCATGATATGATCTAAAATGAGATTATGCTCAGAGAATTGATGATTTGTATTAGCGCACTCAAATGTTCATCAAAGAATCAAGGCAATAGTTTTTGTTAGAGTTTTAGAATCTATTATTACGTACAATATAATATAGTAAAATTTTATTTTCGTTATTGAGTTTCTTATAAAAAGGAGTTCAATAAAAGAAACTTATAGTTAGTAATTGAACTTAAATCTCTTCTAATTCGTGGACTACATCCACTTATTACATTTTATTACTTGTACCACCTTGGTATAATACTGGCAAAGATAAGGCCAACTAAAATTTTATCAAGTCATGAGAAAGCATTTACGATATAAGCCATTATTTAGTCTTAAATTAAGTTTTGGTGCCAAGTATTTGGGATTAGATAATAGTCTTTTTGTCCTGGTGTCATAAATTTGTTTTAGCATACACACTGTTCAAATCATTATACATGCATATGCAGGTCTATAATTAAGTTTTTGGCTCCGTTGCAGAGGATTAGATAATAGTCCTCTGGAATGATGTCATAAATTTGTGATCACAATACCAAACTTCCTTGCACACACTTATCATAAAATATATATGCGATGAGTTGGTTAATAAATAAGTTTTTAATATTGGTTTATGATTGAAGAAATTTAAAATCAATATTCTCGATTAAAAAAAAAGATATAGTTAATTTGGACATTTTTATTTGTTTTTACAAAATGTGAAAAACACCAAAATAGTTTGAATAGCAAAGCATGATAAGTTACTAATCTTTTTGAGAGCCAAATAGATATATTTTTTATACCACTGACTCCATTTGATCTCAGTGTGTTTCCATTTTCAGGGAAAAGTTAGATGCAAAGGAAGAAAGAAGCAGATCTGATGCCTCTTGACACAGAGATTGAAAGAACCTTGAAGAATCTAAGAAAGACAAACAATGCAGAAAATAGAAATATACAATCGATAGAGATATTAAGGGGCCATCCTAGATAAGAAGAAGTCAAACACCCTGCAGTTTAATAACACTATGGATGCACTTTCTACAGCTAATCATTCAAGTGAAGAGTATTCAAGAAGAAGACAACCCGCAATCCAGGTTGAACAATCCTGAGCTAAAACCAAACTTTAATCACCATGGTGCAACAGGAATCATTTACCCATATCCAAGATCCCTGCGAGCACATGGGATCTTAAGAATGGCAAATACAAGTAGTTGAATGGGGTTGCCAGAGGTGACTAAGTCATGCTCTTCCCCCTTTTCAATCGAGATACAAAGAGCAACCTGGTTTGACTCTCTACTAGTTGGATCAGTGAATACTTGGGAGGAGCTCGTTGAAGCATACATGAGCAGATTTTTCCCTCCATCTCTAACTGCAGAGATAAGAGGAGAAATTATTGTGTTCAAGCAGGGAGAAGATGAAAGCCTCTATAATGCCTGGGAGAGATATAAAAGACTACTAAAAAGGTCCAAATGGACATATTCTATCATGCCATGAATTATGCCTCCAAGGGCATAATTGATGCATCCTGCTATGGGGCATTCAAGAGAAGGAATGCAGAAGAAGCAAGACAGCTTATTGAGGATCTCGCCAAATGCAATTACAAAGCTTCATCTGAAGCTTCAGGAAGCAACAACAGAATGAAGGGTGGTGGTCTCATGGGATTGGATCAATGACAAGCATTAGAAGTTAGTTTTGATAATTATGAATGCTTAAGTAGCAATGAGAATATGATAATATCACATATGATCGAGCAAATAAGGAAGGAAGGAAGAAGAAACAATGCCGAGGGGTCAGTTGAAGAAAACCCTTACTAGCCGGTGAGGCACAGAATCAATGCAAACAAGAGTTACACTTTCGTTTAACCCAACCTCGCTCTACACACTACAAATGCCAAGACTAAGGAACCACAAAATTTCTTATGGTGGGAAAGCACAACATGGCACCTGGGATAAGAGCGTAACTACTACCAGCCTTTATGCTCACCAAGGTTCCTAGAAATAACAACAAATGTAGTGGATCATCGTATCGAGAAGGACTCAAACTTTTGAAAAACAAATGCTGCAGTTTATGTCTGAAAACAAAAGACTGCTGGATATGCAGGAGAGAAGATTTTATGATCTTGAGAATTTTCAGGCAAATGAAGCAGTATTTCAGACAAACACCAATTCCTCTTTGAATAATCTGGAGATACAGATTGGGCAATTGGCCCAAATTGTGCAGAAAGAAACCAAGAAGAGTCCAAAAGATTGTTTGGCAGTAACTCTGAGAAGTGGCAGAGAGCTAGATGAAAGGAGAGTTGAGAAGAGAGACACTGAAAAAGAGAAACATGCAGAAATGGGAGAAGAACTGGAGCAGTATAGTCCAGAAACTAATGAAAAAGAGAAAGCAATAGAAATGCAGCCCAGGTAGCAGGGGAAGAAGGAAGAAGTTAAAGCCTATAATCCTCTAGTTCCATTCCATCAAAGACTACAGAAAGCAAAGATTGAAGAGCAGTTCTCTAAATTCTTAAATGTATTTAAGAAGATGGGGTATCAACATTCCTTTTCGTAAGCATTGACTCGTATGTCTTCAGCGATGCAAAATTCATGAAAGATATATCGAGCAAGAGAAAAGATTACTATGAAGGGATAGTGAGCCCAATGAAGAACTCAAGAAGGTAAAGAATCCAAAACCATACCGTAGAAAATGCAGGATCCGGTGCAAATTTCACTACACCGCAAGATCGGGATGCCGGGACACGTGGCAAGGCAATCGCAGTGATTCCTGAGCTAGCATTAACTTACGCCTTGTCTCAGGGCTAAAAGATTAAGTTCGGGGGAACCCTTACCCCACACAAGCATAACACTGTGAGATTACGTATAGGACATTGGCTCACCTTGAAAGTATCCTCAAGATGTGCCGATCAAAGTGGGGAAGTTTGTTCTTCCAACGGACTTTGCGGGTCACTGTCAGCGAGGAAGACGTAAACAAGTCCTATCATTGCCAGTAACAACACCAAAATAGGAGCAACACCGATTGATGTGAAAAAAAGGGGAACTGACTCGGTGGTGAGATGAAGCACCGCACTTCAATTCTCAATCATTAAAACAAAACAACCGCAACTTCTAGTAGTGCCGGGATGAATCAGAAACAAATTTCCCTGGCCGGCCTAACTTACCACTGATTGTAACTTTCAGAATTCAACAAATGAGAATGAGATGAATTTCCAGTATCTTGAGCCTCTTGAAGTTGAAATTCTGAACTCCAATTTTAATTTAAAAGAATTAGTATTCAGTGTGGGAGAAAACAATGCAGAAAAACTTAGCAGTTATAAAAGAAGGTAGCTAAAGAAAACAAGAGCTCAGAAGGTTTAATACTCAAGGAATTGCCTGATCACTTAAAGTATGCCTTCTTGCAACCAGAAAAAGGAAAGCCATTTATTATTTCAGTCAATTAATCGAATCGGGAAGAATGTAAAGCCGCTGAGACTCGTGAATACAAGGTGCCAATAGTCGGTCTATAAGATCCAAGGAATCACCTTCAATATGTATGCACAAGATCCTGTTGTAGGAGAATGCTAAAACTTCAATAGAACATCGTATAAAGCCTAATCTGAAGATGGAAAGAAGTAGTCAAAAAGAAGTACCGAAATGGGTAAAATGCAGATTCATATATGCAATCTCGCATACCACGGTGAGCCCAGATGTCGTCTAAAGAAAGGAGGGTTCACAAGCCATCGAAATGAGAAAATGAATTGATTCCACAGAACTTCGATGTGACGAGAGCCACAGATGAACTACGTAAAACTTAACACCGCTACCGTAGCGACTGTCATCCCTACCTTCCATCACCAAAATGCTTACACCATCAGTACACCATTACTATTTTCGATAGATATTCGGATATAACCAAATTGCACAAATTAAAGGATCAGAAGAACAACATTTATATGTCCTTATGGCACCTTTCCTTGTAAGGATGTCATTCGATTATGTAATGCTCCCGCCACCTTTCAAAGATGTATTTATGTCTATATTTTCTCGATTCGTGAAAGAGGTTATGGAAATATTCATGGATGACTTCGCTTTATGGATCCAGCTTTTGAAGATTGCTTGAAAACTTAGAAACAAAGATTCGTGAGGTGCCAAGACAAGAATCTAGCTCAATCGGGAAATGCAATTTCATGATGATCGGGTTGCACATTTCGGGACACAAGATTGCTGTCGGACTAGAGGTACTGCTAAGATTGTTTATAAAAGACTCTGGCGTCATCTATAACAAAGTGAAGGGGATATGGAGCTTCTTGGGGCATGCTGGATTTTACAGAAGATTCATTAAGGATTTTTCAAAAATCTCCAAGCCATTATGTAGACTGTTGGAAAAAGATGCAAAATTTGATTTTGATGAATCATGAAAGTCTGCATTTGAGGAAATTAAATTCAGATTAGTATCAACTCCCATTATGTTGACACCATACTAGACCAAGGAGTTTGAGATTATGTGTGATGCCAGTGACTATGCAATGGGAGCTGTATTGGGACAGAGAAATGACAAGATATGCAAGGTCATATACTATGCCAACAAAACATTCAATGAAGCATAAGAAAACTACTCCACCACAGAGAAGGAGATGTTAGCAATGGTATTTGCTTGTGAAAAATTCAGGCCTTATATATTGCGGCATGTTGTAATACATACTGATCATGATGCAATTAAATATCTAATGACAAAGAAGGATGCCAAGCCAAGACTTATTAGATGGGTGCAACAGCTGTAAGAGTTTGATCTTGAAATCAAGGACAAAAAGGGTAGTGACAATGTGATAACTGATCACTTGTCTAGATTGGAGAAAATTGCTGGAATAGGAAAGAGGACAGAAATAGCATAAATTTTGTAAGACCCGAGAAATTCCAATTTCTGGAATAAGGGCAAAATCGTAATTTTGATTACAAAATTGTAATTTCGATTGCACCGAATTAATTTCTAGATATCGGATGACAAAATGCATCAGACCGCTGGAATCTTTCTCGAATCTAGTTAGTATGTAAAATTTCGTAATTTTCCGAGACAAATGAGTCGACACGCTTTTCATGCATCGTGTTTCCGAGCCGTGAAAACGCTTTTCGATGCAACGAAGGCACACATAGCACGTACTGCTGTACCATAAGTGGTATGAGAGAATAAATCGAAACCCGACGGTCAAATAGCGCCGAATATCAATTCTCGTTAAGAGGGACATTATAAAGGTCATTTAGAAATTGACGTGGCGACTAAATGACAAAATAGCCAATAGTCATCTTCTTCTCCAACAAAATAAGCAAAAACGGGAGGCTTTATTTTTGAGATCCAGTAAGGGCTTTGAGAGAACTTCAGAGAGAGAAACTTCTCTAGGAAATACACAAGATCCGACCGGTCGGGCGGACTTCCTCGTAATGGTAGAAGCGAAACGACCACGCCGAACAGGCTAATGCCGTGGACTCCGGTTTTAGTGAGTTTCTTCAAACTCCTGGCAGATTTCTCCTACTTGGGTTTTATTCCTATTATTGCCGCTACTAACGTTATTATTCGAGCCATGAGGGGTTGTTGATTCCGGCCCCAAAACTCACCTAATTGATAAAATTTTTTGGAATAGTAATATGGGAGCAGCCGGCTGCTCCACGGCTGATTTGGTGTGAAAAATGGGTATTTTGGTGTTGATCATATATTGGTATGGAAAAAGGCCGGGAATGGCCGTGTGATGCGGGTTCATCAAGTGAACCATTGAGTTGTGATTTTTCGGGAATAGTAACCGAGGGTTTCACTATTCCCGAAATAGTGTTCTAAGAATATATCTTCGTGAAATTATGTGTTTGGTTAAGTAATTCGAATCGAATTGTTTATGCTTTCAACACAAATTCTGCTATAGCCTAATTTTGACGCAAACGATAATTACATAACATGTTGTGTGATTTAATTTTTATGCGAGTATATTCATGTTTATATATTTGCATGTGATTAGACTGAATTGGAACTGGCATACATGCATTCCATATGCACTGGAACATCCTAGAACATGAGCTTAGTTGCATTTGCATTTAGCCTGTAGAAACACGGAGTAGCCTAAAATGTCACTCATCTATGAATCAAACTAAATAATATATCAGCCGTCGGAGCGGCCCAGTTGATATATATATTCATCGGAGGGTAGTCCACAAACTAAATAATATATCAACCGTCGGAGCGGCCCAGTTGATATATATTCATCGGAGGATAGTCCACAAACAAATAATATATATTTCAATCAGTTTGAGTCAATTGATATATATTCATCGGAGGGCTGCCCACTAATAAAATAATAATTCTCATACAAGGCTTAGGCGAGTGTGAGAGTCGCGTGACCTCGATCCGAAGTCAGTCAGCGTAGACATTCAGCAGGATCACGATTATTGAATGCTACAAGCATTTAACATTGCACTGCAGACTTAGGTGCATGAGTAAATTTCACTTTAGGGCGATTCTCCTACTGAGCTTTAGCTCACCCCGTCGTGGGACCCCCCTTTATTTTACAGGTACAAGGAGCGTGGCGAGGAGACGAGATCATTATAGAGATGGTATTTGCAAAGAAAGCCTTACGCATGACGTATTACGTATTAACTCTTTAAGTTTAATATATGTATTATTTAAGAGTAAAAATATTAACTCTTGTAACTATTGGGTATATAGTTGGTTTCATAGTTGGCATGTACATTGAGTACTATTTATGGGCCCAAGTGGTCGTATTGGATACATATTGCATATATTGGACTGTTGGGACAGGTAAATGCAGGTTTAATACAAGATTTATTCACAGAGCTCCCGTACAAAGGAGACTCGCTCGATTTTCTAAAAGCTGCGCCAACCCGACTTCCACTTGTATTTCGCGGGTCGACTGCAGTAGTCAACCCGACCCCTGCTCGGGGGCTGCCACAATTGCATCGTGAGCCAGGCATACGAATACCTAGGGAGCTCGGGTTGGGTATCCATCACCACCAAGTGGTTTGATGTAGAGTGTAGGTATATGGAAGCCTAGAGATGGAGGCTTGGGCTTAGGCCATGGCAATGTAAAAACATCACCACTAGGTGTGGTTTGAGGTTGAGTTTAGGTATGGATTACGAGAAAATCACTGACAAAACTAGGACACTACGTGCACGTGTGTTGATGTGTTTTGTGCGATTGGGTGAACTATTGTGTGAACATGTGAATGTTTGATGAATGGTATGTATACCATGTTATGTGTTTGGTTGTGTGCTTGGTGATTAGCACATAGATGAGTTAAGGAATATCTTAGAAAAATATTTGGAGTGTACTGTGTACAAAACTAGAACAAAGAGAATAAACAAAATAAATTCATAATTTATTTGGTTTAGTGGTGAAGAAATTTAATTTTTAGGGTTTTACAGTAAACCTAAGAAAATTAAATAAAATAAATTTACAAAATTTATTTTTGCTTGTTGGAAAATGAGAAGAAATGTTAAAGTAAAGAAAATAACTTTTTGTTAAGTTTATTTGGTTATATGGAGAAGAAAATGATTTTCTAAGATTTTACAAGTGGTAAAATTGAAGGAAATGAAAGAAAATAAATTTTTATAAATTTATTTGAGGGAAAATTTTTTCAAGAAATACTGAAAAAGAGGTAAATAAATTTTTATAAATTTATTTGTTATGAGGTGAGAAAAAATTTCTAAGGTTTTAGGGGGTGTAAAATTTAAGAAATGGAGAAAAAATAAATTTTATGAATTTATTTGAGTGTCCACAAATGAAAAAAAAATATTTTTTGTGATTTTATGATTTTCCACTCTCTGAAATAAATGGAAAAAAAAATCATTTATAATGAAAAAACGAAAATTTTTTTTTTTGAGTAGAAATTTTAAAGGGCTACCTACTTGTGTCAGGAGAGAAAAAGAAAAAAAAATTATAATAAGGTGAATAGTGTAGGTTTGGTTGCAATACAAAATTGTATTGCAGGTTAGAAGGCTAGTATATGGGTTTTTGTGTTGCAATACAGTGGTTTGTATTGCAGAGATAAAGGCTAGATTGTATCAAGCACAGACCGAAGTGGCCGCCGAGAGCCGTGTTGCAATACGCTGTATTGTACGCAACAGCCGCAGGAGGCTAAACTATATCGCAATACAAAATTGTATCGACAGCGGACCGGGCGCGCCGGGCGTGGGCTTGCGCTACGCGAGCGCCAAGCGCCGCGCAGTGCGCTGAGGCGCCGCAGCGCAAGGCGCCGGGCACGCCGGGCGACGCTGGGCGCGCGAAGCGCAGCGCTACGGGCGCGAGCTCGCAGCGGGCGGTAGGCGCGGCACTGGGCAGGGCGCCAGCAGCGCGCGGGCGCGGTCAGCGCGGCGGCCGGTCAGTCAGGCACTCGCACTCGCCCACTTTCGATCCGCTTTTGACTCCTGCATTTTCCTCGAGTCAAATTTTTGGACATTGTTCGTGAACCCGTTCATGAACACTGCTCATCTCAGCCGAAAAAAAAATATATATATATTTTTTAAAATATTTAAAAATCAAATAAAATCGAATAAAATTTGATAAAATTTTCGAAAAATAAAATTTTCAAAAATAAAATTTTTGAAAACAAAATTTCGTTGAAAACAATATTTTAAACGCAAATTGATTGGGCAGATACACTGAAGGTAAGGATTAGTGTCTCGGCCGGGTTATGCCTTTAGAGATACTGCTTTTGGATTTAACTACTATTCGAAATGGTGATCAAGCAATGGGTAGTTGCGCATCGAAATTCTATGCATGGTGTAATGCGTGATAGGAAGAAGGTGAATGCTAAGGTTAGGAATTATGACCAGGGGATTGCACCAATGAACAAGAGAGCCTAGAACCTTCTTGAGATAAATAAATTGAGTGGCTGGAATTTAGCGCCACTTAGAAAATGAATGGGTCAGTTCATGGTTGTCAAGTTTATTAGTAATCAGCATCTACATTACTAGTTAGACTGAAGTGAAAGTTAAATGACTCTCGCCGCCAATAACGCATGTATGGCTAGTGTAGGACGCCCACGCGGTACCGGTCGTGCACAATTAGTGTTTGATCAGCGCACTCTTTTTGCCGAGGCCGTAGGTATTATGGCGTAATGCTATAGCACTCCGCCGGTATAGCAGTAGACGAAGATCCATAACCTCAAAGGTTTGGGGGTATGATCATCCGACATCTGGGAAAGGATTCGACGGTGGTGTAATCATTGGTTCAGTAACGAAAGTGTTGTGAGGCTAAGAGACACTCTCCGACGCGACTCAGATTAGGCTAGTCGCGGCTTCTGAAGCTAGAGCACGGCGCCCAACATTGCGAACTGGGGCAAGGACCTCTAGGAGACCTTATAGAGGAGTCAAGCTGTGATGTGAATTCTCCCCTAGGATTGCAGGCGAGAATAGGTACACATGTCGAGGTCATGGAGTTAGAGATCTCTGGGACTTTACCACAAAGGGATTCCGAGGATTATGAACATGTCGAGTTCATGTCATCCTCGGGATGGATTACGACGCTTACGTGGTCAGCATCGACAGAGCGTAGAGGTTACTCGCCTATACGCAGGCGATAATCGTATGGTATTCTCAGGGGGCAGAAGGACACTACCCCGCACAAGATACTCGAGTCCAAGTGTCAGACGCACGGTCGACCGCGAGCCTTGACCTCGAGGACGAGGAGAGGTCGACTGGATCTACCTCGAGTAGTGTGCGAATATGTGGATGTTTTTCCGTATGAGCACCGGACTACCTCCAGGATGTAGACTTCAGATTTGAATACACTCGTATTTCACCATCTCTATAACTCCGCATAGATGGCACCGGGCTGAGTTGCAGAACTCGTAGTCCAGCCACAGAGCTACTGATTGAAAGGTTTATTAGGACCGAGCACTTCACCATAGGGAGCTTCGGTTCTAGTTGTGAAGAAGAGGGGTAAGACCCTTCGACCGTGTATCAAGTACAAACTCGGCCAACGGTTAGCGATCCGTAATCTGCACTCCATTACCGAGGATTAATGATTTATTTTGATCGGGCCGAGAGGAGCGAAGTCTACATCAAGATAGACCTTCGCACCGATTATCATCAACTGAAGGTTAGGGAGATGATATCTCTAAGACAAATAAGAAATGCTAAGTATGGGTACTTTGAGTTTGTGGTGATGCCTCTTTGATCGGTTTGAATGTACCATAAAGATCTACGGATCTCATGTGCATAAGATATTCCAACCCTCTCAGCGTCACTTGTCGAAGTTCGTGGATGACATTTGATCTACTCCCAAATGAGTAGAGCACGAAAGATCACTGGAGGATTGCTTTTACAAATTGCTAAGAGACCATCAGCCACGCTAAGTTCAAGAAGTGCAAGTTTCGCTTTCATCGAGGTGGGATTTTCGATACTGCGGCGCCGCACCAGAGTGTTAGTCAGACCTAGAGAAGGTCGAGGCGTTGATGAGTCGAGAGACCAATGTCAATCTTCGAGATAGGTAGTTCTTGGATTGGGCTTTGGTATTACGAGAGACACGAATAATAAGCGTCCATTCGGGATTGCAGGGGATCAGAGGACTTCGCCACGGATATGGACTCCATGGTCGGGACTACCGACCATAGAGAGATTGAAGATACTGGAACACTCCTGGACACGGGTGTTGGTAGAAAGAGGGAGGATGAGCCTCTTCTAGTTCTGTGGAAGAGGCGAAGACTCGCTTCACACTAGTTTCGTGACTCAGTGGCCAAGATTTGAAAGCATGAGTGACTCGGATTGCCCTGCAGACGTGGGATCCCAAGACCTAGACGGTCCAGCCCCAGCTAGCCATGTGATTACGAGTATACGCTGGGCCATTCTCCACACCCTAGTATCGGCCGAGGAACTAGCCAGCCTGTGTTACTAGCACTCCCAAGAAGACAGAGAGGCTGTGAGGGGGGCGAGTGTGGACCAAGTCGTGACGACGGAGTTGTGCATCTAAGCGCAGTGAACCTTGTGGTGGTAGGCCTATCGGGTCGCTGATCGGCCAGGATTGACATGGATAGTTGACAACCATCTAAGTTGTCGGGTGATCGGGAGACTCCAGCCTAGTGGTCAGCATCTACACGATATTGGATTTTAATAGAGGTTAAGGCCTTCGAGAAGCCAAGTATGGATGTTCTTCCTAGACGTAGGGTGATAGTTGACCCGATAGGTCGGGATTACGAAGAGAGGTCTCCTAGACTCGCCATGGTGAGAATCCCGGAGTTGTGGGTGTAAAAGACCCGGAGATATCCAAATTCGTAGAATGGAAGAGGCTCGAAATGTGTCAAGAGTTATGTAATCAAGATGAAAACATCACAAAGTTATCACGTGACTTAGAGTTAAGGATAGGAGCTCTGAGTGACTGAGATTCGATACCCATCGGAAGTCGTGATTGATGTTGTTGAGTCGGGCAAGAGCTTGGTAAATGGATGTCATACATGGCATGGATTGAGCTGATACCCATTGATTGTCGCGATTGTGACCTCGAGAGGTTAGCGCTTACACACCGCTAAGTGCCTGCGGTGGGGTTACGTGTGTACGGAGTACATACGGTAAGCTGTAGGCACGCCGCTAACATGTGTCTGATCATAAGGGTAGGTTAATTGCCCTTAGGTGGAATTCTACCACAACAATAGTTATCGTGGGAGTATACGAATGGCACCATATGAGACATTGTGTGGGAGGCCAAGGATCAAGCAGGTTGGACCGAGGTGGAGAGAACCCATCACCGGTCCCGATCCGATTGTAGACACCTCTCGAGAAGATGAGTTTGACACGATGGGCTGCCTTCACGGCTAGAGCCCGTGCAAGAGCTATATATGTAGATGTGCGACGCCGACCCTTAGAGTTCGAGGTTGGTGATCACGCTCCTCAAGGCGAATCCTAAGAGAGAGGAGTGTCGTTCGCTGCCGGCGCTATCGCCGAGGTTTATCGGGCCTTCGAGATACTGAAGAGGATGGGCACCGTTACGCATCGGCTAGCTGCTATCGCCTGAAGATAAGGTGTCCACGAGGTGTTGCACGTCCCATGCTCCCGATATATATATATCTGGGATCCAAACATGGTGGATTGGGGATGATTGAGATTGACACGGATGGGACCTTTCGAGGAGGGACCGTTGTGCATTTTGATACCGTGATCGTGCTCTGCGACGCAAGACCGTGGAGGCTGTGAGAGAGTGCTATGGAGGCACTATGGAGTGGAGGGAGTCAACGTGGGAGCGCCGAGGACGCTATGGCCACCTAACCCTTCGTTTAGGGATGAAGCGTAAATGGTTTACCAAGCTTGAGATTTAATGGCTAGTTACATGCGTAGAGTGCACGCTGTATATGCATGTGAGCGAGAGAGATTGTCCTAATTTCGGGACTAAATTCTTTTAAGGAGGAGAATGGGGTGACCCCGAAATTCCACTTCGAATAAGGGCAAATCGTAATTTTGATTACAAAATTGTAATTTCAATTAAAACCGAATTAATTTCTAGATCTCGGATGACTAAATGGATTGCAATCACAATCGTCGTGAAATCTAAGCAAGACGTGAAATTAATTTTCTCTCGGCATACGTGGAATGACACGCTATGATCGCTAAGCCGGTACCAGAACGTTTTTCACGTGAAATCTTAAAAGGGCACACATAGCACGCATCACGTACCATAAGTGGTATGAGTGTGCAGAACGAGAAACTAAGGTCAAAATAGTGTCGAATATCAATTCTGGTAAAGAGGGACATAAAGGTCATTTTAGAAATTGATTTTAAGTGACTAAATGACAAAATAGCCAATAGTCATCTTCTTCTCCAACAAAAATAAGCAAAAAAACGTGGGAGGCTTTATTTTTGAGATCCAGTAAGTGGCTTGGAGAACTTCAGAGAGCCAACTTCTCAAATACACAAAGATCCGACCGTCAGCGACTTCGGGGCGAGAAGGAAAACGATCTACGCTAACAAAGCACGCGCTTTGACTCGATTTTTAGTGAGTTTCTTCAAACCTCGAGGTAGATTTCTCCCTACGCTTTATTCCTACATAAGTTGTCGCGAATGTTTCGGCTGCTTGGAGACCGCTGAGAAGGCTTTGATTCCATCCCAAAACCAATCACCATAAAATTCCTTAAGAAAATATGAGTACCAAAGGGCCGCCCAATTTTTACTACTTCCAGGTGAAACAGTATTTAAAGGTTGATCATATATCGTATAAAAAGGCCGGGAATGGCTTGCAGGATGCAGTTCATCTATGAAACTATTGAGTTACTTGGGAATAGTAAATCAGGGTTTCACTATTCAAATGTTGTTCTAAGAATATATATTCGCAAATACAATATTTAAGTAAGAATTCGAATCGAATTTCTTTGTGTTTTAACATTAGCCCAAGAGAGCTATGATGTGTGAAATGATAATTACATAACATGTTGTGTGATTTAATTTTATCTGCAAATTATATTTCATGTTTTATATATTTGCATGTGATTAGAATGAATTGGAGGCCAGCCTTGCATACATTCATATGCGACTAAGAACATCCCAGGAATAAGGAGTTAGTCGTAAAGTGAATCTAGAAACAAGGTTCGGAGGTGGTCTAAAATGTCGGTGTCGGAGGGTGAATTAGAGGCTAAATAATATATGGTAGTGGGGCGATGGCCCGGTTGATATATATATTCATCGGAGGGTAGTCCATGAGCTAAATAATATATCAGCGATCGGAGGCGGCCCGAGTTGATATATATTCATGAGGGTAGTCCATGAACAAATAATATATATGATAAGTCGGACGGCCCCGATTTGATATCATATATTCATCGGGCCTTAATAAAATAATAATTCTCATAGGAAGCAGGCGAGTGTGAGAGTCGGTGGAGACCGGGATGCGAGTTAATTAAACATGGGCAGTAGTAGGATCGTGCGTTCTTGAATGTGTTTCTTTTGAACGTTACCTTCTTAACTTGGAGTGGGTGAGTGGCGAAACAGGTAGGTCTGTCTTCATTTATTTCGCGTCGTCAGGACCCCTTTGGTTCACCGGTACGAGGAGCGTGCGGGGGGGCGACTCGTCTAAGTTATTGTGAAATAAGGGATGTGGAGCTTTTGGTGGATCATCATCCATCATTGAACTCTTTAAGTTTAATATATGTATTGTTTAAATAAAAATATTATCTTTATTATTGGGTATATAGTTGGTTTTAAGTAGTTAAGCGTAATATAATTAAGTCTTGTTTTGTAGTGATCAGCGTATTAGATATATTGCATATATTGGATTGTTGGGGACAGGTAATCTGAGTTTGTCTAGATTGGTATTTGGGTGGCTCACCTGAAGGGCTGCGGATTTTCTAAAAGTGGCGTCGGGTAGCGAGCCTCCATATAATTATGAGTTGTGGTGATCAGCGGACCCCATTTTGGGGCGTCCTGGAATTTTCTGATGGCGGTGATGATGCTTTGTCGATCTGAACACCGGTATCTTGATATTGGCCAAACTACTTAGCTTGTGGAGTTATGCCAATTGGTCCCGGCTACCATTAGAAGAAAATTGAGCTTGGCAATGGTGTATATATGGGATGACCCCTTCACTTCTCTTGAAGAGGAGCATACATGATTTTAAGGAGATGTGTTCAGAGACACATGGGTGGGTTATGGAAAAATGTCTTGCATCTGCTATGGAGGACACTTTGCAGAGCAGACAAGCCGGAAAAATTCTTCGTCATGTTTATTATTGGCCTACTCTGACCCCAAAGATTGTTTTGAATGAGTGAAACAATGTGATGCTTGTCGAGAGAATGAAGCGACATAATTAGAAGAAATGAAATGCCCTGAGATAAGTTTGTCTTGATTTTTTGATCATAGAATAGATTTTATGGGACCTTTCCATATCATTTGATATGTATTTTATTCTCTGATTAATGGATTGTGCATTAATGTTTAGGCTTTTCGGCTTGTCCCAAAAATGATGCTATCCTTTGTGAAGTTGGGTTCATCTGAGAATCATTTGAGATTTGGGGCACAGCGGCTTGTAATCACTCCAGTGATGAGGAAGCCATTTCTAGTCAAAGTTATTTGTAAAGCGATGACAGATCTTGGAATCAACATCTAATAAAGATTAAACCCCATGCCCTCAATCAAATGGACAAGCTAAGAATTTCCAATAGGGAGATAAAGAAAGTTCTCAGAAAATTTAGTGAAATTAAACCAGAAAAGGCTGGTCTCACTCCAAAGTAGAATGATACCCACTGTGACTCTATTGCTTACAAAACTCCTTGGAATATACATAGAGTTGTTTATGGGAAAACCTTTATCATCTCCCATAAATTGGAATACAAAGCTATGTGGACCATCAAAACTTAATTGTGACTTTCATTGCAAAGGAAAAGAGACTACTCGAATGAATGAGCTGGAAGAATTGAGAATGACATGTGATACGAAACTACGAGGAAAGCGAGGTGGCATGATCGAAGGGAAAATCTGAGGGAGTTAAAGCAGGAGAGCCTGGTTATGTATTCAACTCCGAGCTCAGATGTTCAAGGAAAAGTGAAGTCAGATGGAGTGGTCATACCACAAGGTGATTAACCAAATGCTTTTGGAGTAAGTAACAGAAGGCGAATGCAGGCTGATTTAAAGTAAATGGTCGAGAGAATAAAGCATTATCTTGGAGGAGCGTGAGAATTTAGATCAGATTTTGAAAGACAGGAAGATAGTATTTAAGAAAGACCTTTCAAGGCTGTCACAGCTAAAGATAGTAAATTAGCTTGACTTTTGGAGTGACAACTTTAATTTTTATTTATGTTAAAAAATTGATGTTGATTACTTTCATGATTTCGAAGTTTTAATTTTACATTGTTAGAAGTCTTATTTGGAAGTTTGATTAATTGCAAAAATTGTGTTTGTGGTGGGAAGGATAGGCCCCGGAATCAGTTATTATAAAACCTGCTTGCCATAAAAATGAATTATGAAGAAAAAGGCCTCTGAGGATTTCTCATTCCCTGAACTTATTTTGAATGATAATGCATATATTAAGTTTGAGGGAATTTGCTATCCATTGCATGAATGATTTGTTGCTGTGTTTTGATGTTAATGAAATAATTGTTCATGAATGAATTGATGACTTTCTGTTGTATATAAATGTTGTATAGCTTGGTGCAAAGTGGGAGTGATTTGTGGGTTAAAATGGGTGAGAGAATGATTTTAAGTTGCAGAAATTTAAGGTAACAATTCTTGGTTGCGACAATAAAATATGTGTGACAACATTATATAAATGAGGAAAAGGGGGTTTTATGGCAAGATTGATTGGTTGACTCCCTCTCATTACAGAAAGATTAGGTGTGACATAGAAAAGTTTGATCGACATACTACTTTGAGTGTAAATCTAGTGATACATTTTTTGTTTGCCTTCAAGTATGGACTTAAACGAATGGAAATATAAACAAGGTCTTATTGGCTTCAACAATGTCGCAACTCACTTTTATGTTTGCAGAAACCAATCTCTTTCGCGACAAGGGAATTTTCTATACGTGACCCAGGATTGTAACACATGGGCAGTTGTGGTCACGGACATGTCCACGACAAACTTTCTAATCATCAGGTTATTCATTGTTCTGACAAAACCTAATCTAGTCGCGACATGAGATTTTTAAATAATGAAGGCAGGCGAAGATTTTGGTACGAGGAGTCACCAACATAAATTCCGCGATCAAAAATTAAAAACTATTGTTGTGACTAATCGATATCTTCGTGACAAACGAAGAGACATTAATTTATTAAGCGAAGAATGTCCCCAAAAGCGAAGAAGCCTTCCCTCCTTCCAGTGCCTCACATCATTCTAATCTGTCCAATTTCAACCATAATACTCTCAAAGTCTTTACTATTCCTAGAATTCAAAAGACCATAAACCAAAAACCCAGATTTCATCGATGGTAGAACCCACGAGATCTAGTCTAATCTGAGAATAGAGATAGTAAGGAAATTTTGGTGGTGAAGAAGGAGGGTTCCATTTGGAACATGAATAGAATGATCTGATAAGCCAGACAGATACATAAAGGAGCAAAGCCCGAGCTAGGAGAAGGAAAGAAGAGTGAAGAAAGTAGATTGAAGCGAAACCCGAAAGCGAATGCGGCTTTCATTTTGGATGAGCTATGCCTTATGGGAGAAGCGACGACAAGAGTTTGATAAGAAAGGGGTTTGGTACCTGTTCACCGTTGCGAGATCATAGAAAGAGGGTTGAGACCTGTTTTGCAAGCTTACAAACCATCTCGATATCACTGGGTGGTGAGAGAATTCACTCGATCTCAGTGAGCATGAAAGAAGGCCACGAGTCTATGTCGGAGAAGTAATAGGTCCCTGGGTCATGAAAGGATCAGTAAGGGTTCTCTAGTCAAGGAATCAAAATGGATAGGGTTGAAGCGCTTTGATGGGCAATCATGACAAGATTGTGGATTTTCTGATTGTTGGGAAGGGAAAATGGAGCTCAACAAAGAAAAATCCTCACGAGTCCATTCACAGGGGCGACCTAACAGAAGAAGCTAAGGTTTGGTTCTACTTCATTGCTTATATTTATTATCGACCAAAACATCTTATACAGTAAGGGAAACAAAGGCGCCATGCTAACTTCTTCTCTCTGAAGGATCTGAAGTTTGATATTAGGTAAAATAATTGAATCATCTGTCAAAGCTACTAAGATTGTAAAAAGGAATGATTCCTCCATCCATATAATCACCAAACTGCGTAATCTATTTAGAGTAAAAGGGATGTGGGTGAGGAGGCACATCTGGGTGCTCTTCAAACCTCAGTAGAGTGAAATTAAGTACTAAAACTAAGAAAGAAAAGAAGATTGTAGAGACTTCTTGGGGAACCTCGAAAGAAGAAGAACAAGTGAGGATGGAACAATTCCTAGCTGAAAGCCAGTTTCCAGTGGAGGAAGCAATACATAATTGAAGAAGCCTATTGATTCATTCTCCTCCATATATAAACTTTCTAATCGTGAGTGCTCCAGGAAACAGCTTGAGAAATAAAGAAATCATGGAATGCGGTTTCTATGAAAAAATGGAAGAGAAGAAGCGAGAACAACAGCGAGAACATAGAAGAATTCCGGAAGGCTGAATTCGGGAGAAAAGAGGAAAGATGGGGAACAATTAATTATTGAGAGGGAAAGAAGAATGGAAGGGAAGGGTGAAGGAGAAAAAGAGTGTTGATGAAAATTTCAGATTAGAATGATATAACCTACAGTGAACAACTAAAGGGATGAAGATCGTTGACCTTTTTAGACAAAAAAGAAAGAATATGGAAGGAAATATCTTGAAAGAAGGCACGGGGTTCTGTATCTTTCTGAAAGAACAATTCAGAAATTGGGAAGCTTATATGGAGAAGAAGGAGGCAATTTAGAGATGGACTGGCAATTGAGACAAATTTAGTGAATAATAAAGCCTGATCGTGAATTGGTGGTGGTGCTTCCACTATGCTCCATTGAAGACTTGAAAGAACCATGAATGCATAGAATGAGGCGGGATCAGTTCAGTTACCATGGTTGACTACACAGAATGAATCTGCCTCTCAATGAGAGATCATCTGAGAGAAACTAAACATCACCATTCTAGATTCACTCCATCTACAGCTAGTTTCACCTTGAACCTCTAACCTAAAAAATTCCCGAATCACAAAAGAAACCAGAACCTGTAGCCTCTTTCTACTGATCAAAATTGTAATCATTCCTCTTAATAAAGCTCGACAAAATTACTTCACAGTTAATTCTGTAATGAAATTCTTTACGTCTTGAAGTAATTCTTTTCATGTTATTAGAGTATATTTTTGTTTTGAATGAATAAATGAATCTGATGTGGAAATGAGATTGGTCAATGTTGTGAATTGTTTGGATGCATTGAAATGAATTGATTACAATTGTTGGTGTGTTGTATTATTTTGAGCTAAGTAAAACAAATCAAAGTGGAAACTGCTTTACTTGATTAGAACAGCTACAGCAACAAACTTTGAACAAGCCGACAATTATGATTGAAATTGTGGTAGGAGTCACTAAATTAAGAAAAGGATGTTGCAAGTCATATTCAGATAAAGTTCTGATGTTAAATTTAGAGAGATATAATTCTATATCTTACCTGAGTAAATTTTGTTGTTTTTATGCAGTGAGGTCGATCAAATCGAAGAATTATCTTATAGTCTCGATATCCATAACAAATTGTGGAGAATTAAGGGACATCTCCTGGAGGTTGATCAGTTTAAATTATTGATATCTTAGAACTTATTTAAAGTGGGTGGCGAAATCTCAGCATCTACTATGGAGTGATATGAGGCATTCTTGGAAGTTTGAGCCTATCCAATTTTGCCCTCGAAAATACTTTGCATGTACTTTGGTGTTTAGAAGGCGACCAATTACTGTTCTTCATTGAGCGAAATAGGAGGCTGGCTCCTTCCTTCATTCTAGTCTACGGTGAAGACCCCCTCTTATTACTTGGTTGGTCTGAGAACCTCCAAAAACATATAAAAGGACAAGTTTGGGGGAATATTTTTTTTATGTGAAAAGGATATATGAATGAAGGATGGAAAAAGAAGACAACAAATGAAGAAAATGAAAGGATATGTAGAAAAGAAGTCAAAACGTTGGAAATTGTCAAATTGGAATAAAGTTTTGTCTTGTGGCCCTCTCTTAGCGACAGATTAAGTTCTTAGGAATTTGTTTATTCTCTAGTACCACTAAGCATTAATATGGAACGTTTGAGATTAACAAGAGTGGTAGAAAGCACAGAAAATGAGACATTATATTCTTGGAAAAATCTTTGACAAAGGAAAGAAAGAGCTAAAAGACTTCCTACAAGAGCATTTAGATTAATCAGTGTAAGAAAGTAATTAAACCAATCTATTGAGAATATGCAATGATACATCCAGAGCAAGTTTGGGGGAGTACTTTTTTTGTCATCATTGAAAGAAAGAAGGATGGAAAGGAAATTTATGATGGAAGATTGGAATCACACTGGGTAATCTTGCTTTAGAATTGTCCACTTATCTACCAATTACCCTAGTGAGCATTCTGAGCCTAAGACCTAATTGATCTTGAAAGGTGGTAATTTATTTACCAAATCAGTTGGAACTAATATGAAGATATAAGCATGTGAAACTTTTGAAGGAGCAGAAAATAGCGAGGAAATTGTTTGAGTCAAAGGTTATTCAGTCAGTGAAGGAAGGAAAAACCAGTACCACACTCGCAGTTAGGTTGCATTATTGGATTGATTACATTTCAGAAATCATCAGTTTGTTTGTGACAATGTTTGAAAAATTTTCCTAAGTAGTTCACCAAAACTAAATTTAATTATCCTGATATTTCCATTAAATTCACAGATTAAAAAAATACAATCAGAAGCGAAGAATATATTAAATAAATTTAAATTCTTTTTTGAATAAACAGAATCTTCTTTTCTTATTGTGGACAACGAGCTTTAAGTTTGGAGGATTTGATGAGTCTGGCTTCGTCTATTTTAATCCATTTTTGGCTTATTTTTTAGTATTTTCAATTGTTTTAATGTAAATTATGGAGTTACAAAACTTTTGTGTTCTGAAAATCATCTAAAAGGAAGGAATTCAAGCTAATGAAAGATGATAAAAACGAGTGACAGTTTTGAATATTGGTTTTGTATGTCTCGACACAGAGACCTAATAATTGGGGAAAGTTCATCATTTTACAAAAGTACGACATGTCGCATAGAGAACATGAAGAGGAAGAGAAGTTTATGTGTGGCGAAAAGAAAATCTAGGTTGCGACGAGAATGCTACTTAATTTGATACCACTTACAGGATTGCGACAAGGAACAACAAGATATGAAGAGTGGTAATAAGACGACAAGATTGAAATTCGCGGGCACAGGGATGGGATAGATCACGGAGAATTTATGTCGTGACATAACAAACTAGGTCACGATAGAAAACACTTACAAACACTTAGAGAGTATGTTGCAACATGTCGAGGAATAAAAGAAGCGCGATAAAGATCAGCTCAAGGCGACAAAACTATGTGCGACTGAATTGCGAGTCGCGGCAAGAATGATAACAACCTAAGAAACCACATTTGCAGCAGAGCGACGCAGAAATCTTTAGCCATAACGTAACGCCAGGATTGCGACATATAGTGGCTTTGCGAGGAGCGATTTCTGCGACATACAAAAATGCGATGTTGCGACATTCGGTTGTTCGAAAAAACAACGATGCGTACGACCGAGATACCGTTGTGATGAACTATGTTCAAACGAAGAAGCGAGACAAGCTTGAAGTCACAGCCACATAATTGCGGTCCTACAACGGCGACTGCAGCGGCAACTGCAACGACAACACGCAACGAAGACTCGAAAACCCAATGGCAATGAGATTTTGATCCGACGGAGAGCGACAATTTGAGCGATTTGGATTATCATGACCTAAAATTTAGGGCTGAACTTTTTAGAACTCTATCAATAAAAATATTGCGGGGAAAGAGTAAGCGATCCGATGTGAGAAAAGCGAGCACCTTAGGAATTCATGGAACTTTCATCATTATCTTTTCTTTCTTTTTCTTTTTCTTTTTCTTTAGTTTCTTGTTAAGTAGATTAGATTAGAGTAGAATTTTATTTTTGTTTTCTGGACCTAGAATAGTGATTTGTTTTGAAGTTTTGAAGTTGAATTAAATTGTTGAATTAATTTTTGATTACTGTTCGATTAAAATGTATTCCAGAAAAATGTTGGAATCCATTTCTTCAATTGATTGTAGTGTACATTGGAACTTCTGACTAAAAATTTGGTGTTCCATGTAATCTGAATTTTGAGGCTCTGACTTCGGGAGAAGATCGTGTAGTTAGGTTAACGCAAGAATCAGAAATTCCTAGATTGAGAATCTTGAAATTATTTGAATGGTAATGTTCATGCAGTGAATTGTTCCCATATTAGTCACTATCACCTACATAAGGACTAAGATCCGCTTGATTTCCGTGAGGTTTCTAAGTGACACAGAGATGGAGATTCCTAATAGTTTAGATGTAGTTACTTAAGGTATGTTAGACTAATATTGAAGAACTAATGAGCTATGAAAGATTATCTCGATATATCCTCAATTTTGCTCATGGTTTGAGAATGGGTTGAGTGAGATATCAATTTAATCAATTAGAGATTTCTCCTTAATCTGGAAAAAGGATCCTGATCCCGAGTTAACAGAGATCTAATCAAGAAAAGGGAAAACTCTTCTAGATTTTAAGGATGAGACACTATCTTGGCCTTTGTAGATATCTGTGAAATTGCCCCTGCCTGGGAAGCTTAGAGATTCGCAAATAAGTAAGAAATGGTATAAGTATTGAAAAGAAAAATACCTGTATCTTATAAAGAAATTTTATATTATAAATAATTGATTGGAAGCATGAATAAGAAATGAACATGAAACTCTAATCAGTGAAAAGTATGGTTAGAGGAGAAATCCAAACTATGCTACTTATCTCTTTGATAATTTCATATTCCAATTCATGATATGATCAAATGAGATTATGTCAGTAGAAATCGGACATGATTTCACATAAGTGCATCTCAGTTGTCTACTTCAAAGAATAATCATGGCCAAATTCGCTTTTTTGTTAGGAGTTTTAGAATTTGTTTATTGTAGATGCACAATATAATATAGTAAAATTCCTTATTTGGTTATTGAGTTTCTTTATAAAATGGGAGTTCAAATAGTATGGAACTTGAGTAGTTGGGGTAATTGAACTTTAAAATCTCTTCAATCTCCATGGGATCGATATCCAGACTTCTTAGTCCACTTTATTACTTGTACGACCTATGCACTTGTAGTATTAAGGCCAACTAAAATTTTATTGAAGTCATGAGAAAGCATTTTATTGAGCATATAAGCCATTATTTGGTCTTAACAAGTTTTTGGCGCCTTGTGGGGATTAGATAATAGTTCTTTGGTCCTGGTGTCATAAATTTGTTTTAGCATACACACTGTTCAAATAATTATACATGCATATGTAGGTTTGTCAACATGTTTTTGGCTCCGTTGCCGGGGATTAGATAATAGTTGTAAGACCCTAAAATTCCACTTTCCTAAACGGTAAAATCTTAATTTCGTAAAAATCGAAATTTTCTAGACTCATATCTGGACTTCACTGTCGAATCGCCTTGGTATGAATTCAGCTACCTCACGACCCCTTTTCAGCGACCTCGAGACAATGGAATTTCACATTTTTCGAGGATACGAGCCGTGTGGGATACTCTGGCATTTTTGAGTGGCACACATGTGGCGCGTGTCAAGCCCAATTAGTAAAGTCGAGCTCAAGGTGGGACCCACGCTGACACATGTCATGATGCCATCGATAGAAAATTCAAAATGGCTGGTTGAGTGGATAAGAAATCCCTCCCCCTCAACCAATCATAAGGTGACACATGCATGAGAGACAAAAAGGAGCTCTTCCACTTTGGGTAGGAAACGTGCGTAGGGAGAGAGAGGAGGTGGCCGGGTTCCTCAAAAATGGTGGATTTATGGGAGAGAGTGCGTCCAACTTCTCTCAGATTCGAGATCGGACCGTCGCGGATTTCGACGAAAGCAAGAAGGAAGTCGCTCTACGCGGTGAGGCCAACGCTACGGACCCGGCTGGGAGTTTTCGACAACTCCACGAGGTAGGGTTCTCCTACTTCAGTTTTATCTTCACATTTTGTTGTTTTTCGATGTTTCGTTGGTTCGGGAGGCCGAGGGGTTTTGATCGTCCCAAAACCTTGGGACCGAATTGTTTGAATTTATTGAAACCCAATGGTGAAACAGTGGCTGTTATGGGCTGTTTGGGTGTTTTAAATTCATAAAATTTGCTTTAAATCAGCGCTGATATGACAAAGGCCTGAATGGGCTCGTATAGATCGTCCCAAAGCATAAATCGAATTGTGGGAATTGTTTTAGATTTTTTGGATACCGCGGAACTCCCATGCAACCTGTCAATGCTGCAGGAATTTATGCACAAATTCTACTCGTGAGTAGGAGACCTAAATGGACAAATCGGTTCCACCAAGAGGAACCGATGAAGTGTGGGCTGCCCGGGACAGCCCACTTGTTTGGTTTTGGGACCGTAAAACATCCCATCGTATGAAATGGACCATAAATGTCCATTTGTTTGGCATGAGAATTGTTGATGGAATGGCTTGGTAGCTGTGTGGAAATAGATAGTTAAGACATTATTGTAATGTGTTAGTATAATGACTTAAATTACTTGGAATTAAATTGTGTTGTAGGCCAGTTGAGATGATTATGATTTGCTCCAATTGAGCTTAAATTAAGGGATGATTGATGTGTTGAATTACATGCGTGTAATTGTAGTTGATTGAAAATATGCATATTGACATATATTGTGTAAATGCATTTTGAAAATGGTATAATGCATTTTCATATGCATCGGGTAACCTAGAATTAGGTGTGAGTGTACGACAAGGTATTTCTGTAAAACCCATATGGTTGGCGAAGGAATTTCATAGGATGATATTCCTAGAATTGGGTTGGAAGATGGGCCAATGTATCATTTTTGGATGAGACCATAACAAGTTTCTTAAAGCTCACCAACCACCCGCGCCTCGAAGGGTAGTCCCATATTTTATCAGACATTTCAAGAGGTATATTTTCACAAATAAAAGTTTTGTTTTGAAATGATTATTTTCTCACATGGCTTAAAGTAAGTGTGAGTGAGTTGGAAGTAGGACCGTGACATGGTGATCATGTGACATTCAAGTAGGATCACGATTTTACTTTCTGAGTGTGTGTTTATTTTGGAATATCAGACCGCACTTAGGGTGGAGAGTAGCCCACTTAGGGTGATTCCACTAATGGAGCATTAGCTCACCCTACGTGGGAATTATATTTTTCGTACAGGAGCGCCGAGAAGACAATTCATTTTAGTTACAAGACATGATTTGATGGTTTTTGACATAATATGTATTGTGATTTGTAGATGTTAATATATGTTTGTGTAAAGTGTAATCAACTATTGAATTATCGAGATACAATTGAGAATAGCTGTGATATTTGTTTTTGCTTATATTAGTTTATGGGCCCATGGCCGTATCGGTGTATATATTGACCCGTTTGGGATAAATGCGTGTATGTTTTAGGCTCGTAGAGCTCCTCGTACAGCTGAGACTCGCCCGATCAAGTGGCGTCTGCAACTTGACATCCACTTGTATTCCAAGGGCTTACCCGCAAACAACGAACCCCCGGGTTTGGGGCGTCACAATAGTCCTCTGGAATGGTGTCATAAATTTGTGATCACAGTACCAAACTACCTTGCACACACTTATCACAAAATATATATGCGATGAGTTGGTTGGTCAGCACTACCCTACATGGTAGGGTGAGATTTTATGTACCCAATGAAACTATGGATTGCAATATTTTTAGTTCCAAGTTTTATATCATTTACTCATATTTTGTTCTTAAAATTGTTTGTCTGAGTAATATTATCTGCTGAAGTTCATATTCTTTTCAATCATTACTGAGAATTTTCATTGCAAAACTATTAAATTACGGATAAGGTGCATAGAATGCCACTCTTCTTCTTCATATGTCCAATTTAGCACCTAAGTTTTTTTTTTTTTTTTTTTGAGTCCAAAGATACCTGACGTTTAATGTTGTAGCCCGGCCATGTCTTTGTCGCTACGAATCTTTCATGCATGGATAAACGAAAGTGTTTCAATGCCTGGACATGGAACATCACGTGTATAACTCTTTGTCCCTAATTTGAGATCACCCCCCTAATTCCTTGCACTTTCTAATATGAGATTGAAGATAGAGATTGTAAAGGGGGGAAAACTCTAACTTCAAACTCAGAATTTGATATTGAAATTAAGAGGGAAATTTCCTCCAAATTTTCCTATCTAATATGTAAAAATTTTCACAAATTTTACTATAATATGAGATTGAAATTAAAAAGGGGAAAACCCTAACTTCAAACCCTAAATATGAGATCGAAATTAAGAGGGGAATTTCCCCCATTTTCCCCTAATCTGAGATTGATATTTTTCGCTCAATTTTTCCATAATCTGAGATTGAAAATTTCTCCCAATTTTACTCTAATAAGAGATCGAAATTAAAGGGGGAAAATCCCTAACTTTATGATGATGATGATGATTTGGGGAATAAGAAGAGAGGGGCATGTTGGTGATAAAGAAGGGAAAATAATGAGAAGGGTTGAAAGGGAGATTCTGTGAGCTTTTCCTTTAATAGTAATACTAGAAGAAACAATTCAAATCAAACACCTTCAATTGCTTCCCTAATCTGAGATTGAAGTTAGGATTAAGTTGGGGGAAAAGTTGATATGAGAATAAGTTAAAATTAGGGCAAAATGGGGTTAAATTGGGGGAGAAGTCAATCTCCTAATAGAGATATACACGTGGCATTCCATGTCAGCAACGTTTTATCTATGCAAGTTCGTAACAATAGGGACATAGCTGAGCTATGACATTAAACTTTGGAGGTATCTTTGAACCGTGAAAAAATCAAGTGCCAAATTGGACATACATCAAAAAGTCGAGGACATTTATGAACCCTATCCCCATAAATTATTATATATATTTTATCATCAGTGCACTTTAAGTATTGTTCTTTTACTTCTATTATTAAATAGAACTTTTATTTAATTGAATATTGAATAAGGCTTAGTGGTACTAAGTACTAAATTGTTTATATTTTTTTTAGTATTTTATTTCTATTAAGTATTGAGTTGTTGGTTTTTATATGCTTAAAATCAATAATTTTTTTGTTATGAATATCTTAAATATATTAAGAAAATTAATTTAAGTTAGTACGTGTTTGTATAATGATAATATAAATTTATTATTAAGATAAAACGAAAAATATTTTTATAATATATGTATAACATATTAACATATTTACAAAAAAAATTAAAATGATTAAATTATTATGATAAATAATTTGTTATTATCATTCATTCATAGAAAATAATTATTATATTTATCTATTTTATATAACTAAAAGAGAAGATATAAAATTAATAATTTTAAAAATAATAGATTGATGAAACTAAAATTAAATATTATGTGTTTTAAAAATATTTTGAAATATTTTGTGTCGATTTTAAAAGATTTTAAAATATTTTGTATGGATTTTAAAATATGTGTTTTTCTATTAAGAAGAAAATTTTAAAAATTCATATATAAGTTATACAAAAAAAAACAAAAAACAAATGGTATAAAGTCTAAAAACAAAAATAACTAAAAAAAAAAAAAACCCCTAATTCATTTCCAATTACAATCCTTAAATCTTCTTATTCCTTAAAAGTATCTATGGGATAACGACTCTGGCTAGGGTGAGACTAGTTACGAAAATTAATAAAATAAATGTTAGTATATGAACATAGAGAGAACACCTTATATTATGTAAATAAATTTGAACCAAAAAAGAAAAAAAGAAAAAGAAAGAATTACCTTGAAGTAATCCTCTCATACTTCATCCGAATAAGTAAATTGTAACAGGGTCTTATATAAACCTAGAGGTAGACGACAAAAGATTCCAATAGTTAGTGTATCTTTGCTTAAACCATTTGAAATTATTTAAATATTATGAATAAATTATTTGGCACCCAAGATTTCCAGACGCAGCAACCCAACGAGTTGCAAATGTGGGTGCCATCTTCATAATCACAAAATGGCACCGTTCATAAAAACTACGGCCCAATGGAGATTGCATCTTGCGCGCAAAACGCCATCCGAAGCTGCGCGCCATATCGCACCTTTCGGCAGGCGAGGGATGCAAAAATATCGCGTGATGGCTACCGCTTTCCACTACTAGGCCTCAATCTGCTGAGTATTCCATTTCAAACCCTATAAAACGTAGAACAAAAAGTGGATAATGAACTAAATCAAATCCTTGCCTTTGGTGCTTGTGAAAACTTAGTTAATCCTGCCTTCCCAAATCAATCGTCCACGCAAAGCAGAAGTCGAAATCCGCCGATGGGTGCGTAAGGCCGTCAAAGGAAGAGTATAAAGAAGGGAAGAGGAAGAAAAAGAAGTGAGGAAGAAGACGGTGAGTTGCTCCTTTAAAAATGAAAATTGATTTTAAAATCAAATTGATATATTATTAATTCTTTTACATTCATTATTGTGAAATAGGTTTTATAATCGATAAAATTGATTTGTGTATATTTATACTATTTTAAAACGACATAATTTTTAATCGAGCAAATCGCTTGGGCCCTTTAAATCGATAAACATTTTAAATTTAAATTGATAAATTGATACTTTTAATTAATAAATTGCTCATTCTTTAAAATCGTACTTTAAATTTTATAATTGGTTGATTGATTTGAAGATACTTTATAAATTGCTCATTCTTTTAATTGATTATAATTTTTAATTGATAAATGCTCATTCTTTTTATGATGACAAATTGATTTTTTAAATTTAAATTGATAAATTGATAAATTGATACCTTAATTGATAAATTGCTCATTCTTTAAATTGATTATAAATTTTATAATTTATAGATTTATTTATACTCATAAATCTGCTCATTTTAAATCAGATTTGGTGAATTCTTTGGCCTTTACTGTATGATTTGGTAATATGACTGCTCTTAACCTGATTTGTTTATGAACTACATCGATTTATATAATGATAATGGTCATATAATCCCACACAGATTATGCAGATAAATGAAGTCGTTCCAAGATTGAGAAAATCGCGACAAAAGAACTTCTCTCAGAGAAGAAGATAAATTAATCGTGTCCCTGGCTTAATACGAGCAAAGATACCATCGAATGAACAACAAGGTGGTGCATTCTCGCAGCACCCGCAATACTTAGAACTTCATGGAGGCAATCAAGAAGAGCGTTCTCAATCTTCTATTAAAAGTCGCGCTGACCGAGTTATAAATGCAAACAAAGAAATTTGTTTGCTTTATAGTCATCTGAAAGATCACAAAGTGGCACACCGAAAGCAAATAATGCAAGATATAAACTTTTAATTTAGACACTAATATGATTTGATATTTGAACTATTAACTCGAATAATTTCATATGTTTCACGTTGATGAAGCAAAAGAAATGTTTGCATTATTGGAAACTATTTCATTGTGGAGTATTGTTGGAATATATTGAAAATGGAGAGGAAATGGACTGGTAATCCGACCAGCAATAAGAGAGAGCAAAATCATTCAATCAGCCCTCGCTTCAACTAAAACCCATGTTGAATCTCGCTATTCAACTCCATATTTAGGGATGACATCGAACTCATTCACTCCACTTTTAGGCTATCAAGTGGTAAAGGTTTCAAGAAACAACTTAAAACAAAAGTTATACAAACCGATGTTGAAAGATTCGCCAGATCATCACCACTGGATGAAAGAATGGAAGTGGAATCCACAAAAAAGTCGAGCGACAAGACAAAATTTATGCGCCCTGGTCAGAGATAGCATTAGAGCAACATCGTGAAATGCTAGAAATTGAAGAAAGATGTGTGCAAGAAATTCAAATGCAAAATGAGACGAAAATCATAAATTGATACTACCGCATGGACCCACTTTTTGCAAATATATTGAATAACTCAAGATAGAGTTATGAATGGTTTTTAATTTTTAGTTGTTATTTATTATGTTACAGCTATTTTTAAATTTGTAGTCAGCTATTTATTATGTTGCAAATGGAATTGAAAATATAACTTGAAATTGAAATTGGAATTGAAAATACAATATGAAATTGGAATTGAAATTAAAATACAAATACATGAAATTGAAATTGAGAATTAAAATACAACACGAAACTGAAATTTGGAATTTAAAATACAATAATGAAATTTGAAAATTGAATTGGAAAATACAACTCGACTTTGAAATTGATAGAGGTTATTAGTCGCTATGTCATACAAGAAATGCTCGGGAGTTAAGATCCGACCGCAATTGAGAAACGTGAGCAACACTGGTTCCTGATCCGACAATGAGTTTGCATGAAGCTCCCACTCGTGTATACGCATGTGACACTTACAGCATTTGCATCACTTCCATCAAAGCTTCATTGTTACCAATATCTCCTTCGCCCTCAATGACTATATTATGCATTATTATGCACGCTCATAATATCCGCAAGGTTTCTTCATCCTAAAAACGCGGTCGGTCCACGCACCAATTGAAAACGGCTCAAGCACCCCAAATGCCCGCTCATCTTTCTAGCCGACTCGTGCTTTTAACAAAAATGTTTTTCTTCAAACTCGCGGGATAAAGAATTTGAGCAGAAATGCTCACTCACTTTGGATAAATACCATCACTAGATAATATCTCATTCTATACTCATGACCGTTAATTATATAGTTAAACGTGAGTGTGAGGCGACTTTCATTTGCTAATAATGTAAAAACAGACCTATCTAGGGAACATTTGGCGTCAGTCTTAATGAACTGTAATTGAAAGAATGCATGCCATATCCAAAAAGATCTGGCATTTGCCACAGCCTTCAAAATGATTAGTCGTCTGCTGACAAACACTCGCATACATACTCCTCACACGCCAGGATAATTTTTCCACCCACTGCATGCAAATCAATACTCCCTAACATGCCGTGAGTCACGTTGTTCCCCCGCTTGTAGCAATCTCAGCAATATCGACACGGGTTCGGGTGACCTTAGGTAATGGTCGCCAAACACGTAAAATAGCCAGCTTTGCCAACCTTCTCAGATACTTCATGGCCGTGCTTTCTCCACTCGATGTATTCATCCATAGACCGCTTCTGTTCGAGGCAAGAATTCTATAAGCAAACAAGGGTCTTTGAAGTGATGACAAACCGAGAACCCAACGGCATCCGTTCGACGGCGGCTTCATCATATCGTTCAACTATTTACACCAAGAAAAGAGACTCCACTCATTTGGAACCCTCCTTTCAAAAAACCTCATATACACAAGGGGAGAAGAATACTACGATAGAGTCTCTGGATCTTCAACTCTAAACATCAACAAATCGTCTGCGGGTCTGAACTAAACCCACTTTGATGCCTCTCCAAATGTCCTCGACTAAACCCCTTTCGACCTAAATACAGTAGTGATATAACACATCCAAAACCCACGCTATCTTCTTCTTCAATATTATGATCTAAAATATTAGAAAACGATTCATATCACTTGATGCAGTCTAAAATATGAAAGGATAAATAATAAAGAGTAAAGGAGAGATATCGAAAACCCTGAAGAGAATGCGATAGATGATGAAAAACATGAGAAAAATTATCATATTTATGTATCGAATTATAATTTTAATTTTTATTTTGGCGTTAAAATTTCAATTTGAATTCTTCAACTGCAAAATTTGAAATTTGAATTTCAAGTGCTCAAATTTGAAATTTGAAATTTGAAATTGGCTACTATACAAATATATCCGCTAAATTACGATCGTTATGAAAAGTATACCCGTAAAATATAAATCAAGTTTAATTATATTTTTAATAAAAACATTTAATTATTAAACGATACCTAGCTTCAGACTACAAATGGAGTTGAAAACATCGTTTGGAAAAAGCCACCAACACTATTCAGGGTTGCAAAATGACATTTGACACCCCATTTTTGGCAACTTCCATTGGAGTTGCTCTCAATCGGGAATTTTAGCAACTCATTGGTATCTTCAAAAATCCATATTTTATATTTTTCTCCTGTTTCTCCTTCACATTTGCCATTTCGTTCCTATGAATATCTCGTTATAATACTATTATATAATACATGCTATGTCATAAGCAAATAAAAATAACAAAAAGAAAAAAATGAGTTAGAATAAATAAATTTTTATAACTTCTTTCATATCGAATTTTCTTAAATTTTAAATTTCCAGAATTTCTCAACTTCTAAAATTTTCTATTTCTAAAATCTTCAAATTTATGTTAAGTTTTCAATTTCTAGAATTTCTCAATTTCTAAAAATTTTCAATTTCCATAATCTTCTAATTTTTGAAACTTTCAATTCCTATAATTCCCCAATATCCAAAATTAATTTAACTTGAAAAATCTTCTAATTTCTAAATTTTCCATTTTAAAAATAAATTTTCAACCTCCAAAAATTTTCAATTTCAATCAACTCATAATCATAAGTTTTCTTTTGATCTAAAACCTCAATAAACAAACCATAATCTAGATTGAGAAATTCCCAAAAGGTATTATACTTAAGGTATTTTATTAGGTTTGGCGTGTGACACCCTCGACCTTAGATGGAAAAAAAAATTGATTCCATATAATACCACATACAAAGAATGAATGAATTTTATTAATTCGATACAAATTTTCTTCATGGTTACATGCTTCCCTCGTTTATATAACCGTAAACGATTTTATTTGATCAAAAGCTCGTTCAAAATTTTTAGGGAAGTTTACTAAATTCTCAAGAGATGTGATTTATACTTCAATGAAAAAAGTCCTAAAAAAATAATAAAAAGTATAATATCCATTAAATGTATTTACACATTAAATACATTATGACTTCGTTGTAATTTAATATCCTTTTTTATCTTTTTAAATTTCATAAAAAAATATTATTTGATGAAGTTACCCAAATAGGAGAAAAGGATATTGATGTCTCCAACTTTATGGTCAATAGACATTCAGGAACTTTTATAGGCTTCACAGTGCCTGCAACTTCATTGCAATGGACCTGTCATTTCCAGGCACCTGCACAGGACTTGACGATAACGCTTCAAAGACTTTCACAGCTACTAGTACTACCCATTCTTGTTACTTTGCTTCTTTGGTTATTCGAGATTTTGAATTCTGCTGAAATCATCATGTTTGTGGCGGAGGCGGCTGTTTCTTCCATCTTCGATCTGGTGCTTGAGAAGTTGGTGGCTGCCCCTTTGTTGCAGTATGCGCGCAGGCATGATGTTGAGAACACTCTCAATGAATGGAGGAGGACTTTGTTGCATATAGAAGCTGTGCTGACTGATGCTGAGCAGAAGCAGGTGAGGGACAGATCTGTTATGCTTTGGTTGGATGATCTCAAATCTTTGGCTTACGACATGGAAGATGTGCTTGACGATTACACACTGAAGCTAATCGACAGATCTCCATACCTGCATCTAGCTCCACCACCAAGATACACAAGCTCATCCCAACTTGTTTTGGTGCTTTTGATTCTACATCTGTAAAATTCAATGCTAAGATTGGGGAAAAATTTGAGAAAATTTCATGAGCTGAAGCCGTTAAAAGTGAAGAAATTCAATTTAAGGGAATGTGTTGAGGGCCGTCGTTCAAGATGGAAGAAAGGTTACAAACTACTTTGGTAGATGAGTCTGGAATTTTGGTAGGGATGCTGAGAAGAAAGATATCCTTCAATTCTCTTATCGACCAAGCCTCCAGGGATGATACCAATCAGAGTTTCAGCAGTTCCCATCGTGGGTATGGTGGGGCTTGGAAAAACACCTCCTGGCTCAATGATTCATAAATGATAATTCTGCCAGGTTTTCACTTTGATATGAGAGGATTTGGGTTTGTGTATCAATCGATTTGATGGTAGGAACTAAAAGCAATTCTGAGTTCATCACTCATCTCTTCAACGGGATTGTGAAACTAGAGTCTACAAAATCAGTTGAAGAATAAGCTGGATGGGAAAAGATATTTCCTTGTTCTGATGGATGTGAACTATAGCCCCACTACTGGGATGCCTTAGTGCCCTTCGTGGCTGGTCTTTTTTCTCGCGCAGTATGATCATAGTAACCACTGTAGTGAAGATGTTGCGCCGATTATGCGAACTACTTCTCTCTCATCACCTAATATGCCGTCCTATGAAGAGTGTCATTATTATTTGAAAAACATGCCTGGGGCAGGTATGATGCAAACATCCGCCAGCAGCTGGAACCAGCTGCGCATGGAGATAGGGCAAGAAATGCAGAGGGTTGTTTTTGGCTGCAAAGACTTTGGAAGTCTATTGCATTCTAAACAAGATGTGCTTTGAACAAAGTAATAAGGAACAGATATGGATTTGGTTGAAAGAATGAAAAGTAACATTCTTCCAGTTTTTATACTTGGAGTTACCACTATCTTCCAAACAAATTTGAAACGTTGCTTAGTTATTGTTCCATATTTCCAAAAGGACTATAAATTCGGAAAAGAGTAAAGCCGGTGTTGTTATGGATGGCCGAAGGTTTTATTAGGGGTGGTTCCAAAAGAGGAAACGGCAGTGATTACGGTGTCATATGTTTTGCACAACTACTCAAAAAATTTTCTTCCAATGTGCAGTTAGTGATGATGAATCATTTAGCGCAATCTATATCAGGAAAATTCGGCCTTCATTGATGGAAGAAAAGTCAAAGTTCTAAAATAGACCCGGCACTCTTCACGCGGCAAGGAAATTTGAACTCTCCAAAAAATTTGATCCATTTTATGAAGCTTATAATTTGCGGACCTTTTTTCCGGTATTTACCCATTCTCCATTTAATAATATTTATTTAAGTGAGAAGATCTCAGATAATTTATTGCCAACACTAAAATGTTTACGGGTTCTCTCCTTGGCTTATTATCGCATCACGAAGTTACCCGGTTCAATTGGAACTTTGAAACACCTCCGCTATTTTGATCTCTCTCGTTCTTCAATTACTAGACTACCCGAATCAGTAACTGACCTTTTAAACTTGCAGACACTGATGTTGTCAAATTGTCATGCTCTCACCATTGTTCACGAAATGGGGAAACTAAATCAAATTTGGTGACATCTTGATATTATTGGCACTAGCTAAAGGAGATGCTAATGATCATGCGAAAGGTTGAAAGATCTACGAACATTGACTCGTTTGTGATTGGTGAGGATAGTGTGGCAAAATTATGAGTTGAGGGAAATGTCACACCTGGCGGCAAGACTTTGGTATCGCTGCAGAATGTAGTGGATGTCATGGATGTTTTAGATAATTTGAAAGGCAAATGGAAAGGTCTTGATGAGTTAGAGATGGTGGGATGACACACAGTGGTCGGGATTTGTAAAGTGAAACAATTGTGCTTTAAGGAGCTACAACCTACAAACCCGGTTGCAGCTAATACAATGTTACATTATGGTGAAAAATTTCCTAACTGGTTAGGCAAACATTCATTTACCAATTTGGTGTCCTTGCATCTCCACAATTGTATAAATTGTGCCTGGCTCTTGCACTACTGGGCAAACTCGGATCTCAAGAAGCTTATCATGAGTATCATAGAGTGCAGTGATGGAGAAGAGTTCTATAAATATTGGGCCTTCCATTGAAGCCATCTGTGATCCACAGAGTTCAAGCTCATGAATGCTGGAGTGGAGGAGTGTGATAGTTTAGAATGAATCCCTGTGGCCCAAAGAAGCTCTATCAATAATAATCGTCCAAAATTAAAAGGGATTTGCCGAAAACGGCTTCCAAAATTAACAAAAACTCTTGAGATTTGCTGACTGTGCTGAACTATGTGTTGTCTTCCAACGCTCCCTCTCTCCCATTTGTGAACTGAGGATGGCGGGATGAAGATGTAGTGGCTGTAGCCGCTGGCAGCCCTCACCTCACTTGCTTCTTGACTGTAAAGGCGAAGTTTGCAAAATACCAGTTGAATCGGGACAGTCGCAATCTCTCGTAGTTAATTTGTATAAAATGTCCAGAGTTGAAGGAAATGCCACCCATTCTTCAATAATCTCAAGCATCTCTTAAAAGTGAACATAAAGCGATGTGATGGTCTTTTGTCTCTTCCGGAGATGGGACAAATCACCCATGCTTATATGCCGCAAATCAACTTTGTCTCCGCCTCAGTCCCTAATATAATCATTGCAGTTAAGCTAATAATCCAAACAGTTTCATTCATTTGTTTGTGGATTCTTCTATGTCCCCTATTGCATTTCACACCATTGAGAATACTTCACCGGGGAGCAAGAAATTAGCAATATTGGAGGATACATTTGACAACTACAATAAGCTTCTTCTACTTCAGTTTAAACATAGGTTATTTAAGCTCTTTTCATGTCCTTTCCATTAGCCTTCTTCACAAAGCTTGAAGAGCTTAACATCGGGAATTGTGATAAACTGGAGAGCCTTTACATTCTAGATGGACTTCACCACGTGGATCTCACATCTCTCCGATCTTGAGCACCATAGTTGCCTAATATGGTATCTTTTTTCAAGGAGGAGGATTACTCACTCCTAATCTGGAGTCAAATTTTTGTATAATGGCTGCGAGAAGTCGCTCATTGCCCTAAGGGATGCAATTCTCCTTATCCTTCAAGATTTGTATATAACTGATTGTCCAGAATCGATTCTCTTCCAGGGATGGGGTTTGCCCCTAATCTATCTCAATTACGCATCTTTGAATGCTGCAAACCTGGGTTTGTCTGGGGAGGCTTGTACACTCTTCCCTTTCCTAGAAATGCCAGGATTGGAGGATATGAGGAAGAAAGATTGGAGTCATTTCCTGAAGCACGGTTTCTACCCTCCACTCTCACCTATCTTTCAATTGAGGATTTTCCGAATTTGAAATTGCTGGACAGTAAGGGTCTCCAGCACCTCACTTCCATTGAAACTCTGGAGATTAAAAGATGTAAAAAGCTCAAGTACTTGCCAAAACAGGGGTTGCCCGACTCCCTTTCTCTTCTTTATCTTATTGACTGTCCTTCGCTGAAGAAACGGTGCCGAAAGGATAAAGGGAAAGAATGGCCCAACATTTCTCACATCCCCTGCATAGTATTTGATTATTTGGACGCCGAAAAAGAGGAGGTGATCTTACCATGAGGGCTGAGGCCCTTCCATCCAAGCTCCTGATTTTCTCTGCTTTTATTGGCCCTAGGTACTTCCTGCTATGTATTTCATGATTTCGTTCACATTTTTTTCTCTTTTATTATTCTCTTATGTTTAAGACATTGCCTCAATGAATCATGTGGGTGGGGTTTTAATTTCATTTTATTTCTATCAAATTTTAAAAAACAAGGAGTAAAAATAGCTACCAAATGTAATTTTCAAATTTCAATCTTAAAATAAAAGTGCAACCAAATATATCGTGGATTATTTTATCGTTCTTGTCTAATTCAGAAATATTTTATTTGGTTCTATGAATATCTTTTAGGGTTAGTTTTCAACTGAGAACAGTACACAACGTCTATAAAAGCTTCTTTCTTCTATGACTTGGAAATTCTTTTCTACTAGCGCAACACATCATCATTTATTTATATTTGTTGTTCTTGTTACCCATTGAATATGTTTCACCAATGCTACTGGAATAGTTTTTGTTGCTCACTTAATAATATACGTATGGATTAATTTTTTTTTTCCTCTCAAATAGCATGAGTTTGAGGGAAATGAATTGGGGATCGGAAAATTTCCTTTGAATTTTTTTAAATTGTTTCGGAATCCACTTTCCAATTTATTTTTTTATTTTTTTCATATCATCCATAATAAATCAAACTTTGAGAAAACCAATTTTCTTAGTTTTCGTTTTCTTGTTCTTTTCAACAGCCAAAAATAGCCTAAATTATTTTTTTTCCTATTTTCGCTTTTTTAATTTTCATACATGGATTCAACGTGCTTTTTAGCTTTTAAAAGAAGTTTAGGTCATTCCACATAAAGCTTATGTCATTGAAATAGGATAAGGAAAACCTTAGTACATATATATTTCTTGATAATCTTAGGGTGTCCGGGTCACCTTTACAAGACCTCACACACTAACCCTGTGCCACCCTACTAACTACGTACACTGCGCAGCACGCGCGGAAATTCTTCATGTAAGAGCGGCCGTACACTAACCACCTCCGCCCCTCTGAAAGCAGAATTTTAGCACATATATCTCTTCTTTGCCAAAAAAATCGTAACTATATATTAACTATAATACAACAGGATAAATCTGCCAAGCTCAATATAATTTACTTTGAACCTTATACCCGAAAATCAGCTACCAATTTATTTACAACTTTCTTATTCCAAACTCCCCGTAGTGAACCATTTTTTTATAACCAGCACGTTCGCCACCTGCATGCACCTTCATGGTTCTAAGAGGACTCAAACTGACCATTGGATTAAATCCCAAGGCCTTAGATTAACCGAGTTACCTCTCAGGGTTTTGTAGTAACAACCATCTTATGGGTGGATATAATTGTTAACAAACTCAAACTACTACTAGTTTAGTTTAGTGATTAGATGCGCTTGTTCCTCGGTTATAGTTTGTTGGGATATTGATTTTCAACTTGCTTGTGTACACAACTGATCTCTCCCTAATTCTACATATGATGATATACGTAAATAACACAATTCATTGCAAAACTATTCATCTTATGAAGAATTTTTTATGCAGGAGAGTGTCTACTATCATCTTCTTGATGGAGGAAGGTTTACTTAATTCACTACTCGGTTTTCACAAACACATCAGAATGTCGGGAACAAATGTAAAAGTTACATGGTGAAGCTCCTGTATACAAATAATTCCTTCCTAGACAATACAATTCAGATTCTTCATATACAACAACGGATTCAACAAATGTATTCATGAGAATGCATGTTTCCAATTAGGTACCATTCTTCTTCTACAGGTTGACTTTTTGAAAATGTGATTTAGTTTCTATAGCAACAGTTCACATTTTAAGATAATTTCTACCTACAAAGAATCAATTTGCCTTCCCAAATTTAATGCAATAAGCATATGTCGATATATATATTTTTTTCACTCTCTGAATTTGTTGAAAATTTTCATTAAAGTAATTTTTAAATGAAAACATGATGGTCATTATGTTTGCTTTCAGCAATGCCCGAAAGGCTATGGTGACTAAGGATGAGCTTTTTTATGTGAAGAGGCTTTGATGAAGATCCTAGAGATTAGTCACCCTGCCCGGCGTTCCTACCGCTTTATTTGAATCCTTGTGTTACTACTCACAGTGGGTTTTTTTGCTTGAGAGGCTTCTTGAGGAAAAGTGCTAACCTTGGATCAATTAAAAAGAAGGGGATATGCCTTAGCCAATAGGTGTACATTCCTTTATGGAGAGGATAAAGAAACGGTTGATCGCATCTTATAGTGCATTGCTCAAAGGCTAGGATGTTGTGGCACATCATGTTAACCCTGGTTGGTGTTAAATGGGGTTTTCCTTTGACGGTTAAAGAGTCCCTTTTATGTTGGCATGGTTCTTTCGTAGGCAAGAAGCGGAAAAATGCTTGGATGGCAGCTCCCCTATGCCTTTTCTAGATCATTTGGCATGAAATAAACAAAGTTGTGTTTAAAAATGAAGAGATTTCAGTTCATAGGATGAAACTTCCTTTCTTTGTAATTTATGGTCCTAGACTAATTTATGTATAGTGGACAAACTTGGTTCTTTGTTTGATTTTTTGGTTTGGATGGGCTATAGACAAGGTATGGTGGGTTGGCTTTTCGGCTTCATTTTCACCTCTGTTGTACCTCCCTTTGGGCTCCTCTTGTATATTTCCTGTATTTATTGTTATATCCTCAATATTTATGTTAAAGGTTGAAGTATCATGTTATACCCAACAAATTAAACATGCTGAACTGTTAGATTAATTGTCGTGAGCAAAGAAGAGGATCCTTTTTTCAGTCCATTAGTATGTCTTATATATTCTTTGCAGAAAGCACTTATGTCTGCTGTATGATTGACCTTTTCTTTGCTCTTTTTTACTTCTTATAAATAATATATGGTGTAATTTCTTATTTTGTAAAGATTGCATTGCAAATATTCCAACATCATGCTGACCAGGTTGAAGATGTATTCAATTTTCTTCTCTATGGAAAATTGTAACTGCCTCTATATTTTGAAGCCCAACAATTAAGGGTCTGTTGGATCTTGTTTTTAGACATTGTTTTTGAAAGCAGTTTTTGAAAATACAAATAACACCAATTTGGTGTTCTTAGAAAACTGTTCTTGTTTTTAAGTTTAATGTTTTTTATGTTTTTCGGAACAAAAAATATTGAGAACCAAACATGTTTTCTATGCTTTCTTTGTTATCTTTGTTTTACAAAACAAAAAACTGTTTTTAAAAATTATAAACAAACAAACCCTAAGCTTTTGTTCCCATAAAACCATGTGTAAGCCCCTTCGCTGAACATGAGTGACTTTCTGTTGGCTTCTAAGGTTGAAGATCAAATTTTTACAAATAAAATTGTTAGCTCTTGAGTTATTATTTGAATTTGTTAAGCTTCAACATACTAATCTCTTACTCAGTGCTGCAATATGCTGGTTCAGGACTCATCACGTTCGTCTCTGCTGAAGTTCTTGAGGGTAATGTATGACTACTATTGATTCAAGAAACCTCCAATTCTCCTGATGAGCTCAACTAGTTCATAATTTTTTTCACATAAATCACTGTAACTCGGTTCCGAACCAGGTTTTGCTAATCAGATGTGCTTTCTCTCTGCTTCCTAAACAAAATATTGCTTGACGAATGCAGGTGTGAACCTATCCCTTCTATCAAGGGTCATGTCTTCAAGGCTTTCTCAGGGAACCTGTTCACACAATTGAATGAAACGTCCAAAAAATCATACAAAGTTGTAATTACCTTGATCATGTAAACCTCTGGGCATTAGCAGCACAATGTGAACATGCATAAAGGTGATTTGGTGGTGGTATGCCGGTCACCTCTCTGATGATTAAGTCAAATGATGCGTATAAGATGAAGTAGAGTTCATACAGAAAAAAAAAAAAAAAAAAAAAATTACCTTCCTCGCCAGTGTTAGTTTCCACATTAAAATTGGCGCCCACCAATCCCAGTATTTAGCCAATTAAAGAATACCAATATCTTTTTAATCATATAAAGACATATTTACCCTTGATTGAGAGTGAGTAAAATTATAATGATATACTATTATAAGAATGTTATTTCATAATAAATATAATTTATTATAAGAATAATATTCAATTACACGTTTAGAATGGTTTCGAACGTGTATTCTGGTCCTCTTCTCCTATCACAAGTTATATATTAAAACCCCATTCATATGCGCTAAGACACTCTTCCATCAATTGCGTAAAATAATTATGTGTATCAAAGTTTGATAAGGAGAAGAAGAGATCAAGGATTTAAGATCTATATAAATCAAGGAAATATCTCATGGTCAAGCAAGGTTCTTCAAAATGGTATGTAATCTATATTATTATTATTATTATTTTATTATCGTGAGATGAGTTTGAATCAATGATCCGGAATATTTGTTTGTTGGATTTCCTCGTATTAAATCTCAACAAACCCGTGATCAGCCGCATTGAATTTAAATATTCGTAATCATTGTTTTATAAAGATTAAATTCTTTGAGATTTATCTTCGATTAATCTGCCTCACTAAAAAAAAAAAAAATTAATTAAACAAAATAAAGACCGGCTCCAACGCCAGAGAAGGAAGATTTTTTTTTCCTGCAACGCCGGGACCGATCAATGTCCGCAGAGAGGCGCCCGTTTACGTCACCCGCGGATCGCCAGCGCGCCGCCATTGCCGCCCATTGTTGGCCGCTTTCAGCGCGTCAGACACCGATTAGAAGCTTCAATAAAGCGGAGAAATATAAATCACAAAGACTGCTATTATCCTACGACGCGATTTCTTTGATTTTATTAGTGATTGATTATTGAATCGTATGATTATTAAATATACTATTTCCTTTAATTTTTAACTCAATTAAAAAGAAATTGACTTCATCTTGTGAAATTTTATCCAAATGACAATTTATAAATGTAAGGTTAATTCACCGTATAGCTGCCAAAGTAATCTATATTAGTGAGCCTTTGTATTTATTGAATTGCATAAAAGGAATAAAGAGACTTATAAAATTTTAATAATTTTTATAATTAGGAGATGAGACTAACTTAAAGAAGACTCAATTTCTGCTAAATATTAATTATAATGGTTTTATTCTTTGTGTTGCTTAGAAAGGTAATGGATACTAAAGGTAAATATATAAATGACACAAAATAGTAAAGTGTTTTGCTCCTCTATGAATACCTGGATATGTTAAATTTACCCAAAGGAGAATTTTAAATGACATTGAATAGTTCATTGCTATTTATTTTATACTTGAGGCCTTATTATGAGCATTGTTATATTTATACAAGCCTCCCACTTGCTACACTTTCCGTGCATCCGGAATGACTGCTTTTATGTGTCGAACTTTTCCGACGGAATGAAAGGGTTCACTCATCGGGGCGTATCGGATTCGACCGCTTTAATAACGAAGCAAAACCTCTTGAAGCTACCGATGATGTGATTCGGAGGCGGAACAATCTCGCAAGCTCCCAATAGCATCCACGCATCACCGACGCTATGTGAGAAATGACTCATTGCCAATAATATCAAGACCTCTCCCCGTGTAAACCAGTTTGCTCCTTGAATTTCAAATCGCCGAGAGCGCTACAACGCTGCCGATAAGTCCGCAGCACATTGATGGTCGAATTGACTACCATGAAATACATGGTTAGAAAGGTGCATTCAACAACATATTTTAAACATATTGAAAAGGCCGTTGTGTTTAAGGCACTAGGTATGGTAGACGGATGAGTCCTTCTGCATAGCTTGTCCTTAACTACTCCACTACTTTTTACTCCATTCAAAATCCACTATGCAAACTAATGTGTGGATCGAACTTGAAATGAGCCTACCAAGAAATGTATACAAGACAAGTGAGATTAAGACAAGAAGGACATAATCTTGCTCTTGGCCAGAATTCTGCGAAGTCACAAAGAAGAAAGGAAAAATTCAAAAGGGAAAGAACTTTCACCTAAGAAAAGTGGACTCCGGGAAGTTGCAGCGCAGTCATGATGGAAAATTCACGATGTTGCTACTTTTGTGGCAAGAAAGGGCATGAAGAAGAATCGTATTGCCGCAAGGCTCGTTCGAAAAAGAGAGGTATAAATCTTTCTCAGATGCGTTATGAATCCAATTTTGTCAAGTTCCTTTTAAATACTGTGGATTGATTCTTGAGCCACAACTCATGTGACTAATTTAATGCATGATTCCATAACCAGAAACCAAAGGAAAGTGAAAAGTTCCTCTATATGGGAAACCCATCCTCAAGCCGAGCATAGCCATGGTACCTATCGCTACTATTAGAGACGGGTCATCGAATGGATCTTTAAACACTTTTATGTACCTTCTATCTCTAAATTCTAGTTTCTCGTGTCTAAAATAGATGCCAATGATACTCGCTTTGACCACGACACCATTAAGTTTGATGTTAAATTGCTACACTTGCTCCGTATTTTATGAGCATGAGTATGTACTCTTCAATCAAGCAGAATTCCGTACAAGCTTTGATAACCCCCTCGCATTCAAAATGCTGAAGGTTCAAACGTAGTTTAATTAATGAAAATTCTTCAAATCTTGTGGCATAAGACTGGGGGGCACATCTCTAGGGAAAAGAATTGAGAAACAAAGAAGGCAGTTGGAATTTTACAAAATCTTGATCTTGACGATTTTCATGTATGATTGCATAAAGGGAAAAGCAAACTAAACATACAAAGAAAGCGTGCCATAAGAAGTAATGAGCTCCCTGAGATAATTCATACGTGATATTTGTGGACCACTGCTCCATGTTTTACAGAGAGAAATATTTTATCACCTTATAGATGATCTATCTCTATGGTTATGCTTCATTCAATGCATGAAGTTCCGTGCCATTGACATCTCTCAGATGTTCATACAGAGGTCGAGACAATTAGATAAAAAGATTAAAATTGTGAGATCGGGACGAGGCGTGTGAATATTATATAAATATGATGTGAATCAGGATAAAACCCTGTCCTTTGCCAAATTCCTGAGAAAAGCATGGCATCTTCGTGCTCGCACACAACGCTGCATTGCCACAATAATGGTGTTGTCGAAAGGCGTGAATCGCAGCACATCAATGAAAATGGTTAGAGCATGATGAGTTATCACTCTTCCTGTAGACGGCTCTATCAGGTGAAGCCTAAAACCGTGAATGTATATCTTGAACAGAGTTCCTAGTAAGGCAGTTCCAAAAACTCCTTTCGAGTTATGGACTGGTAGGAAACCTAGCTTGAGACATATACATATATGGGGTTGTCCAGCGGAGGCAAGAATCTATAACCCACATGAGAAAAAGCTTGATTCAAGAACGATATCTGGATATTTCATTGGCTATCCGGATAAATTGAAAGGGTACAAATTTTATTGTCCTAACCACAGTGTGAGAATAGTTGAAACTGCAATGCCATTTTAGAGAATTGGGCAAAATGAAGGAGTACTTCTGTCCAAGAAAGTAGATGTTGAAGAGATAAGAGTGGATATCCCACCAATTTCTTTTTACTCTCAAGAGGCTCATCGTCCCTCAACCCGTTTAATGTTGAGGAAAATGAGCAACATAATAGAGATGGTCTGGGTCAATAATTAAAATATTTACTGAAATGCCAGAGAGCCACCACACACCTTTCGAGGAGATCTCAAAGAGAAAGGAGACCTCGCCATTACGTGTATGATTATGTGGGTGTATTTAAGGTGGAATCTGATTTTTGATATCGTGGATAAGGGAAGGGATTCGTTTCATTTTCACAAGCCATGGAAAGTGATGATTCTAGTAAATGGATGGAAGCTATGAATGAAGAGTTGAAAATCTATGGCCTATAATCTGAAACTAGATCTCATCGACCGCTTCTAATAGTTGTAAACCCGCTTACCGTAATGGGTCTTTAAGATGCGGCTAAAGGCAATATCTAACGATTTAAGGCCGTACTTCTGTGGCCAAAGGGTTCACTCAAAAGGAAGGTATTTCCGGGACATAAAGATACCTTCCTCCAGCTTCTAAGAAAGATTCGCTTAGAATCATCATGACACTTGTAGCTCATTTGATTTAGAGTTACATCAAATGGATGTGAAAACTGCATTCTTAAATGAGAATTTGGATGAAGATATTTACATGGAACAACCCGAAGGGTTCACAAAGAAAGGGAATGAAATAATTAGTTTGCAACAAAAGAATCCATTTACTGGCCTTAAACAAGCTTCCACACAATGGTATAATAAGTTCTTAATACCATTACATCTTTCTATTTAAAGAGAACATTGTCATCAATGATATATCTTAAAAGTTAGGGAGCAAGTTTATATTTCTAATATCAGATATGGATGATATTTTGCTTGTTAGTTAAAGTGATCTAGGTTTATTAGGTGATTTAAACTAAGGAATACTCTCTCAAAAATCATATGGTTGATAAGGGTGAGGCAAACTATGTTATTGGCACAGATCTTTAGGATCGATCCTCGAGGAGTGCTAGGTTTATTCTTGAAAGGATATATTGATCGTTTTAGAGAGATTTAATATGCACATAAAGTTCATCGGTAATGCACCTATATTGAAAGGTGACAAATTAAGTAAAATTTATAAAGGCCTAAGGAATAATATGGAAAGGGAGCAAATGAAGAAATTCCTTTATGCATCGGGCCAGGGGGAGTTTGATGTACGCCAAACATGTACAAGATCTGGAGACAATGGCTTTTGTGAGGTATGTTAGGGAAAAGATACCAAAGTGGATCCAGATTCAACAGACCGGAAAGCCGCAAAGAAGGTCGCGAGGTACTATAAGGATGTGCTGATTATATGCTCAAGTGATATAAAAGATCTGAACAATTAGAGGTTGTCGCCACTCACTCGATTACGGTGGTTGTCTCGATAGCTTAAAGTCAAATTTCAGGATTTGTCTTTATGCTAGAAAATGGGGCAATCTCGTGGAAGAGGTAAAAAACAATCAATTATCGCTTCATCCACGATGTAAATGGCAGCCTGCCGTTTGTTTTGGAAGCTTCAAGTCGTGCTTTATGGTTATGAATTTTGTCTCGTGGCTTGGTGTTGCTCTAATTTATCAAGTAACCTTGAGAATATATTGTGATAACACCGCCGCAAAATTGTCTTCTTCTAAGAATGGTAAATTTTCTAAGCGGATCGGGGAATACACATGATTTAAAGTATTTAGTTATTAATGAAAGAGTCCATAAACAACAAGTGTCAATTGAAAATATTAGGGCCACACTTATGGTTGCTGATCCATTAACTAAAGGATTACCTCCAAAGGCATATATAGAACATGTTATGAGGATGGGCCTTTTGAGTAATCTATAATATGTATGATAATGAATGGTGGTTATAATTGATAATTTGCGCATTAAAAATGCTTCGCTTATTCTTGTTTTCAATTATGGGTGCATCATGTATTGAGCCTGATAAACAAGAATCATTCCGACAAAACAAATTACAGTGGGCTATTCGCATTATGGATCGGGTTAGTAAGGGTTATTGATGTGTGGGTATGAAGGAAACATGACATTATGGTCATGTGGATCGCCATGACTGCATTTAAAACTAAATCATTCAAGATTATGGTATATGATTTTGACGTATTGGCTGTTTATTGAAATCGTGATCACGTGTCAAATTTATTTTCCAAAGATATGTTTATATATTATAGTTTTCTATAACGGTTTAGTAGGCCAAGTGGGAGAATGTTATTTCCACATTAAAATTAAGTGGTGGCCCAATAACCTAGTATTTAGCCAATTAAAGAATACCGGTCATCATTAAATCAAGTATGAAGATACTTACTCCTTGATGGAGGGGTAATAATGGGCCATAATTTATTATAAGAATAATTATTTATAATAAAATATAATTTCAATATAAGAAATAAAGCTATTTGAATTGCTAATGTTTAGAATCTGTTTTTTGAACATGTGTATTCTCGGCTCCTTTCTCCCCGTCAATAAGTTATATATAGAAACCCCTTCATGTGCGACATACACTCTTCCATCACTACGTAAAACAATTATGTGTATCAAAGTTTGCAAGGAGAAGAAGATATCAAGGACGCAAGATTCAGAAAACTCAAGTGCACCCTCATGGTCGCGTGTTCTTCAACGATATGTAATCTATATTTTTATTATTTTATTACGAGATGAGTTTGAATCAATGATCTCGAATATTTGTTTGTTGATTTCCGATAAATTCCCCAATGTAAGATCTCCTTGATTTATATAGAAAGTGATTCACTAATTCTCATTGATTTAAAGAAAGAAAAATCTCTCAATCTTGCGGATAAAATTTATTCTTCCTATCAACGATTAATTTTCCGAAAATAAGGATTTGGAAACTCGGAAACTGCTGGATAAATATCTTTGCATATCTCCGCCCCTCTTCATACTTATCTATACCTAACTTCCTCATATGCAAGAGGGATGTCCAAATTAGGACTTAAATTTAGATGGGCCGCCCGGTTAGTTCATGGGAAGACATCAGCGCTTTAGGATTCCAACCGGTGCCGCCCGTCTTGGCCATGGTAAGGGGCCTGTCATTTCACAACATGGGCCAAGTGGGCCCTAGACCCATTGAGTAGTGGGTATAAAGACTACTCGTACTCACAATACTCCCTTTTCCTCGTTGAATTTTGTGCCTTTCACTGTGGGGAAAACATCGCGCTTTTTAAACCTCGTGCGGAAAGTTGAAAGGGATCGGAAAATCAATGCGTCATCGAACACGCCGGAGCAGTGAAGCCTGCTTGATAAAGCACACATGGGAAGATACTTCAATATGTCTATGACGATGATGTTCCACGATACATTTAATACGCCGTTGATGTTGCAATTTCATATATAGGGTTATTCACTGCCGCTTTACTATATCACAAAGCCTTTTGCCTGTTGTAATTTCGTTTCTCTTGTGCTTATGCAAACTTTTCTTTCAAGGGAATCATCGGAGGTCCTTTGACTACTTTCAATTTTCCGATGAGTTTTTTCAAACTTCGTTTGTATTGCCTTTGCTATGTTTTTTGTGTCACTGTTCGTCAAGCAATATTTTGTTTAGGAAGCAGAGAGAAAGCAACATCTGATTAGCAAAACCTGGTTCGGAACCGAGTTACAGTGATTGATGTGAACAAAAATATGAACCAGTAGAGCTCATCAGGAGAATTGGAGGTTTCTTGAATCAATGGTAGTCATACATTACCCTCAAGAACTTCAGCAGAGACGAACGTGATGAGTCCTGAACCAGCATATTGCAGCACTGAGTAAGGGATTGGTATGTTGAAGCTTAACAAATTCAAATAATAACTCAAGAATTAACAATTTTATTTGTAAAAATTTGATCTTCAACCTTAGACTTCAAGATTTTCAACTCGCATTGTTTTTTTTTTTTTTTTCTCAAAGAATAGCTAAGGTATTCAAAACTATAATACATATCTAAAATATTAATTTTTAATATTAAACCCTCATCCGAAAAAATCTAATTTTCAAACGAAAAGGAATGCTATTCAGAAAAAAAATGTGAAAAATTTCTAATTTATACTTAAGGTATTTTATTAGGTTTGGGGTGTGACACCCTCGACCTCATATGGAAAAAAAATAAAACGAATTACACGTTTGAATACTAATTCCATATAATGCCACATACAAAGAATGAATGAATTTGACTGATTCTATACGAATTTTCTTCATGGTTACCTGCTTCTTCACTTGTTTACATAAACATAAACGACTTTATTTGATTAAAAAGTTGTTTCAAAATCTTTAGGGGAAGCGGATGGAAATTTTGAAAAGTTTGTATTCATACTTCTATAAAAAGAGCCATCAAAAAATAATAAAAAGTTTAATGTCCAAGAAAGTCAATAATTTTTTCAATATTGATATGCTTCATCAAAATCTAGAAGAGTTGTAATTGAATAGTACATAATCTTCATAAACTTTTTTTAAAAGTTTTAAAAAGTTACGTTAAATATATATATTTTTAAACAATGGACAACATCGATTAATAGGAATCTGCAAACAAAGGTTCCTCAGTACAAGCAGGAGGAACAACAGAATAAAAAGGACAATGAAGCATAGAAGACGCTCTTGGCTTCTCTTCTAACAAAGAAAATTGAAAATTGAGTTGATGCGGCAATCTTGGATCGCAATGCCAAACTCAGAGTTATCAGTGTATGGAGAATGGAATGCATCAACAATGGCCTTGGCATCTGAAGTGCCAAGTCCTTCCTGTCAAATACTAGGTGAAAACTTGACTTCTCACAAAATTATCTCCTTAAATTGTTTTCCCAAATTATCTATTCCCGTTATGGCTATGAGAGTAAAAAAGTGGAGTACTTCTCGGGAAGACTTTCTCCAAAGCCTAAGTTGGTACCCGACAGTCGGCTGGCAGTTGTTGGTAGTCGGATCCATTTTTCTCTATTTCATTTTTCTCTTTCTTCCTATTTTTTAGGAATTTCCTCATTCCTTTGTAATGGTCTATGAGTATTTCTTGACACGTGTTATCATATGACTAGTATCTCTAGTGGTTCCATCATTTTGATAGGATAGGTGGGCTCGCTTGGGTCCTATGTTGCCAAGCGACAAAATACGTGAGCTACTTTGGACTCGTCCTTGTGTCAAGCAGCAACTTCGTCGACCTATAAAGGGAAGCTTAGCTAGGGTGTTAGGGTCATGAGTGTGCTTATGTCTCCTGTTTACTAATTGGAGTCAAATAGATTGCATATATTGTCACCACTTGACAGTCAATATGACCTGTTTAGCATGGAGTTCAAAAGCAACATCTGTTAGGACCAATTTGGCGCTATTACATTAAATACATTATGGCTTCTATATAGTTGTAACTTAATATCCTTTTTAATTTCATAAAAAATTATTAATTCTCCTAATGCGAAATAGGCGCCTAAACAATTATCAATTCTCTTAATTCAATAAACCCGCCTAAATGAAGTTACCCAAATACAAAAAAGGATTGGAGGATGGAAGTGATCAATTAATGGCATTGATTGATGTCTGCAACTTTATGCTCAATAGACATTCATGCGCTTTTATGGGCTCCATAGTGCCTGCAACTTTAGATATTACGCGCATCTACCAATATTTAAGATCCGCTATCCGACCGCCGCGCCGGTGCCGCCTATGTTATGAAACGGATTCTCGCTCCACTCATTCTCACTAAAGCCGCATCGGACACTTTCCCCAGATGGAAGAGCTCCAAAGAGACCGCCTGGCAAGGTCAAACTTTCCAAGGCTTCGCGCCTGCCAGCCCGTCTAGGATTCCAAATCCCCGCACCCTACCATCCTACTGACATGGCAAGTCTGGCTATGTACGAATTCGATAAAGGCTTAAATACATATTGTGCTTCAATCTACTTACTTCAGCTAAATCCCTAACTTTGGCATCAACTTCGACAGAAAGAATCGGGTTCTATATGAAAGGTGATTTTGTCTAAAGAGTAGTTTAGATTCTTTGCATGCAAGGAGGGAGGAGGGATTCGTGAATCATTTTCTATAAATCAGAGGACTTCACAGAAAGGGTATGCAATCCTTAATCGTGAGAACTTTTTCTTCTTCCTCCGTATTTCTTATAACTTAACTAGAGAGAAGCACGCCACCTCATCACCGATCAATTTTTTATGTGCTTGGCAACAGGCTACTGATGTTCTAGGATACCATCCAAGAATAAACACCTAAGGCCAGCCCTGCAAACGGCAGAAAGTCCCAAGCAGATAGACGAAGAGTTTTGGCCAACGATTGTCATGAGTTCTCTATCAATCGAGCCTACCGATCCCCATTCTACTTCTAGCTTCACCTAAGGTAGCCAATATGGCGTGCATTCCAAATGAACCAATCGCCAGGGCTTATCACCCTCCATTGGCCTTGGTGACAATGTGGAGAGAAAGCAAGAGGAATAAGCAAGACATGAGAGAGAGTTGTAGGATCATGTCGAAAAGCCACGATTAGAACGATCACTCGCTATGGCCCAGACAAAAAGTTCAATCTAGGAAAAGACGGCGAGATACGGGTCGCGCGGTACCACCGATCGCCAGTCAGGGCGTAGAAAAGTGGCTCCATTCTCTTCTTGACGACGCCGACACCTAATAGACTATGAGCTTTCTCGTGCAAATCCCCTATCCTTGAATCTCCCGCCAGCAATGAATACTTGGGAAAGCACGGCATTCATCATGCGTAAAGGGGTCTCACCACCCGCCTAATGACCGTGGCGGTGCATCTTGTGGCGGTGCGAGGGAGGCGGGCATAAGATAATACCGAATAAACAGCCCTGGGAACCCCCCAAGAAAGCAATTCTAAACACGTTGCTACCAATGCCGCCCCATGCAAACCCGGCTGGCAAGGCCCGCCAACACTCTTACATACCGCGCCAAAGAGTCTCTCACCGAGATCCGACGGCGGCGGCTTTATCGCCCAAGGCAACACATTCCCACTATGAGCGGCCTCGCGGGTTTGCCGGTGCCAGCTTTGGCCATGTTCGAAGGCCTCCCGCCATCCTTTATGATCACATGCTCCACTATAATCGTGGTAATGAATTTAACGCCTAATGAATTAATCACAGTAAAAGTATCCCTGGGCTTAGTCTCGCGAGGGCCTGCGCCTTGGGCCTAAGCTCCATAAGCTCCCATGCAATTCAATAAACTCGTTCAACGAAGCCAAGCCGGGGCCGCACCCTCTTTAGTATCTTTGTTCAAAAGTGGTGAAGAGAACGTTAGCCTCTTGCGCATCATTCTAAAATACAAATAGAATCCATATACATTCTCATAAGAAGGTTCTGGCAAGCCGCTCGCAGGTAGAGGGGCTGAGAGCATGGATGCAAATTCCTTCAAAACTTCAGAGAAGCTTCAAGCCGCTCCACTCCTTCCGCACTCACTATCTTTGCACTGGCACGACCATGGAAGAAATTGTATAGGCGGGCATAGGTAATTAACGTCGGAAGACAATATCCTCGTGAGAAACACAACTCATTATGATTACAAAACCAACAGTGAGAGCAAATGTACCGGAGGTGGTGCAGCTTCGGGCTCGAATCTAAGGAAGGTTAGAGAGAAACTGTGCTTATCTCGTGATCAACACGTAAAAGAGAGCTCCCGCAGCTTCACCCCCTCAACATCTCAAGAGGCCGCCGCAACCCACTGCGGATTTGCCGTATTTCATGGTTTCGTGATCGCATCCGTATGGATCCTTTCCCGAAACAAGTCGTGCGGCGATTATCATAGTGGATCACGGGCGCAAAACCAACACAGACGTTAATAATATCTAATGTGAGGCATTTATCTGGGTGAGGCTTAATGAGATACGGAGAATCAAATCGGCGGGCGATGGAACAATAACGATCACATTTATGATTTGCATCGCTCTTACAAATAACAACGGATGATATTTAGAGGCCCGTCTCGATGACTCGCAGATTTGGGCCAAAGCGCCGCCCATTAGAAGAAGCACTTGAGAGCGTACATGGCCAAGGCCTCAGGTGAATGCATCCACACTAAGGCAATCCATGAAGGAACTTCCTCATGTCAGACCAATGTGGTCATTGTGCCCTATTATGATGTTCGTACTAAACTGATTCAAATAGTGGCTTTAGATGTGCATAGGGTGTTGTTGTATCCCGGTAGTCACGGTGAGAGACTCAAGCTGCAACTACTGTCTTTAAACATGAAGCTTCCACCTGCATGCCAACTCGCAAACGTGAGTGCCTTAGGATTCAACCCGAGTGACCACCTCATGACGCCTAGGGACGCTGGCGCCTCCTCGTAGAAAGGCCGAGCTAGTCACCAACAAGTCCCTTTGCTCTTAGTCACGTAAGACTTAAGGCGTGATAACGCGCCATAGTCAGCCGAACCTAGTCAGCACTCGATGAAGGTTATCCCCCAACATACAAACTGCATGGTTAGTTATTTAATCACGTCGGACACAAAGCTGGACTGCTATAGCCGGCCTAGCCACGACAATGTTATCAACTATCCACGTAGAATAAAGGAGAAAAGGCTCGACCGCCTCCCCAAGACCAAACCCCGATAGCAATCTTAGTTCTCACCCGTGATCGTACGAAGAGAAGGACTTCTTCGTCAGAGATCCTGAGACAATGGTGTTAGATGGGCCAGGGAAGTTTACATACGTTAGTTCTCTCCTATCCGATGAAGAAAAAGAGCAGTTACAAGGCGTGCAAGGCTGGCGATACGGACGTGATCGCCAGAGTCACTCAAACATGATCACCACCCACCGTCGGGCCTTCCCTCAAACTGAATGACATTCTCATGGCCATACCAAAGAAGACAAAAAGTGAGGCATTTCCATTTAGATCGCCATCAGATTATTCAAACAAAAGTAGACAATCTTTTGAGAGCAAGATTCATTAGAGAGGCAAGCACTCTAACGGCTTGCACGGCGGTGGTTCCAAAAGAGCGCCACTGGCGTGAGAGTATGCGTGGACTACACCCGGACCAATAAAGCATATCCGAAAGATAGCTTCCTCCCCGCCGCCTATAGATCATCACGACGCCTTTAGCCGCATGGATGCCGCCGCGGACGCTTCTCCGGATACCACCATTCTGGCCATGCACCTCATCACAGAAACGGTCTTCATTACACCACACGCTATATCGCTACAATGTAATGCCTTTCGCTCGGAAGAATGCTCGGGCGACCTAATGAGGTTAGTGGTGATCAAGATATTTTGGGTGGCACTCAGCGGCAAGACCATGGAAGCTCATATCGATCGATATGTCATAAACTAAAAGAACGCCCCGTCATATGTTACCCGTGAAGAAACCTTGAAGCATCGGGCAAAGATGCACAATATGAAACCTTAACTCCCTAAAATGTGCGTCGAGTCGCTCAGCAAGCTTTGGGGCTTTATGGTGACGTTATAGAGGGAGGAGGCCAATCCTATCTGTTCAACTTAGAGCTATTATAATCCAGACTCACCTCCAAAAAGGAGCGTAGTAACCACCGCCACTACCGCCTCGCTGCCCATCTCTTTACGCACCGTTAAACTGCTTTTCACCACACTAAAAAAGCTAAACCGACCACCGAAATAAGGAACGACCAAAGCCATGGAAATTCAAGCATTATCTCACCGAACTTAGTTCGCTAGCCCCGACAGTGATACGCCTATCTTTACCTGTAGAAAGGCTTAAATGTCTTGAAAAGACGTGTAACTTGTTCAAAGATGATGAAAACTCCGAGATAAAAGACCAAACAGACTTGTGTTAACCCTATCCCGACGTTAAACTCGATACACCTTGCCTTGGAGCAAGCTGTTAGCTCGTGTGGCGCTCTAAAAACTCACCTCTTACTCAAAGGCCAATTTATCATCAGATCGATCACTTTCCCTTCGGAGCACCATACATAAACCTGACTTGTCAAGAAGGATGGCTCGGTGGGCTATTGAGCTAAGCAAGTTCGGTATCTAGTATAAACCACACTTGGCGATAAAGGGACAGATATTGGCAAACTTTTTAGCAGAGATCCCCCAACAGGATGCGAACTCAAGGGCACGCCGATCAGCTGGATCCCCAATGTGGACGGCTTCCTGCAAATGGGAGCCGCAAGCTGGTTTGCAACTTAAAGCCCTACCGGGGAGAGAGGATAGGAGCAGCCATGCTGACTTCATCCAATAATGAGGCAAAAATATGAACTTAATGTATAGATCTCGCACTCTCGTGATCCTTTGGTGTTAATTTTATCATCCAAACAGATCTCAAACAATAGTAAAGACTTAAAACTGAATATTTAGATCAGACCAAAGAGATGCCCAAGTATGTATTCCCCGTTAATTCCTCTACTTGAGAGAGGCCGGTGGTTTGAAGCTTGAGCACATCCCAAGGGATTCAAAAGAAAAGGCATGTCTTTATAAGAGTGGTCGCATCCCTACTCTAAATTCAAAGAAATGAAGCAAGCTTCCCTCTCATCTATTACCACCGAGGTCATCGATCACACAACTCGGTAAACGAGATAGAAGAGGCACATCCCTCTGGATGACTCCACAGTTCGCTACCTAAGCCTCGGAGAATCCCTCGATAGTAGGGTCAAAGCCCATAAGATTCGCAGTTCGGGTCACCATTTTCTCCCTCATGAACTGGGCAACAGATAAATCCGGCTCAGCCGGCTGTGATCTTAAATGCACGCCTTACCACCCAAATAGGTAATATGTAACATAAATCTCATGAAAGAATATGAACAATCCAGCAAGAGGGGAATTTGGTATAGAGTCGATATCATGAAGGCTACTAGCCAACTATGAGGGAAGTGGATGCAACGCGCCATGTCAGAAGTGTGATCGTCGCAACTGGCAAGCCCTATCTCATGGGTGCCAACTCAACTGGCCGACTACACAAGCCCCGCCCTTTGCCTAAAAAGGAAATTGATACGTTGGATGTGGTTATTATTGCAGCAAATGCATCATTTTAGCAAATGGATAGAAGTTGAAGCCTTTCATTTCTATCAAAGATACAAAGATGTCATCCACTTTGTATATGGAAGAACATCATCTCGCCAAATAAATACCACAAATGATAGCGCATCACAATGGGCCATAGTTCGATAGCAGTATACAGAATTTTGCAACGAAGTTGAAAGTCAAGAATCCTAGATTCGACCCCACGTATCATGGTAATGACATCATGCAGCAACACCAACAAGACTTCAAACAGCCGAAAAAAAGTGTCTCAGATCAAATATGGAAAATGGCATGAACTACCAAGAGTTTTATGGGCCTATTGAACCACTAGTCGGAAGCCAATTGGGATGTCACCGTTCACTCTTACTTACAGGATGGAGGCCATAATCTCCACCAAAATTAGGATTCCCACACTTCGAACTGAAATTCCCGAAGAGGCTAATACTCAAAGTCAAGTATTAAAGACCTAGATATGATAAACGAAGCCATGTGAGGCTATCAAGCCAGGTATACATCATACCAAAGAAGATTGACAAACCTATACAATAAACGTGTAAAACCGCATACATTCCGAGACGGAGACCTAGTCTTAAGAAGAGTCTTTGAAAACAAGACTAACCCAACAGAAGGGAAGTTCCAACCAAATTGGGAAGGGCCTTATATGGTAGTCCAAATAGGGGAAGTTGGATCGGCATGGCTGAATAAGCTAGACGGGACTCTAAAGGTTCGTATCGTGGAATGCCATCTAAAAGGTATTAGTAGTAAAATTTCCTTTTGAAAAAGACACATTTCGCAAAGATCGCCTTTAAAATATTTTGAAATTTTGCAACCGCCTCTTCTCAAAAGACCATCGTGGCTCTGCTGATGCAGGACTCAAAAAACCATACTGGTGGGCTTTGAGCCTCGTCAGCACTCCAAAAGACCAAACTATGACTTAAGTCACTGACACTCAAAAGACCAAGATTGTGGCTTAAGCTCCTGTGGCACTTTCAAAAGACTAGATCAAGCTCTGCCTACCGCACTTCAAAAGACCAACCGTACTTAAGCCCGTCGGCACTCCAGTGCCACTCAAACTACGGCTCTAAGTCCGCCGGCACTTTCAAAAGACCATTATGGCTCTGGTCACTCCGCTGGCACTTCAAAAGACCAAATCAGCTCTAAGCTACATCGGCACTCAAAAGACCAAATTGTGTGCAGCCCTAAGCCCATCGACACTCAAAAGATCTGGGATCGTGGTCTCCAAGCCCCCAAAGACTTCAAAAGACCCACTATGGCTCTAAGCCCGCTGAAGACTTTAAAGACCAGACTGCGGGCTCTAATCCAGACCGCGGGGGTCTCTGCCCCGGCACTCTCTTCAAAAGCCCAGATGTGGTTCCGTGACGTCGGGCACTCGCAATACTTACACATGGTCCCTTAGCCTGCCGGGTATGCTTCGCACAACCGCAGCCTCTAGCTCGCCGACAAGGCCTGAGTCTCCCGAGAAGGTTACTTCTCCCAGCGATATAACTTAACCCCGTTGTCTCCGGCCAAACGATTCACAATCTAGATATAGCTTTTGCAAAGTAAAAAGGGGTCGTTTATACCAAGAATACCAAAAGTTATATCTCATAAATACGCCAATGTCGTCATTAGTTGCATGATGATATATGTCCAAGCGGCAATATTGGGCCCATTACAAAAAGTTATATCTCATAAATACGCTAATGGCGTCATTAGTTACATGATGATATATGTCAAAGCGGCCATATTGGGACTATTACAAAAAAAAAAAAAAAACAAAAACAAAAAAAAACAAAAGAGAAAGTCTAAAAGAGGAACTAAAGATGTTCCCCGCGCGAACTTAGCGGCAAGTACTTCTTCGCCCTCCTGGCCGCCTCTTTATAATGCACTCGACTTAGAGGATGTCAGATGCAGGTACCTAGGGCTCGCGAAGAACTAAGGAAGAAGGGGGTTAGTAGAGTTGGGCATACCATCTAGAACCTCTAGTTAGTCTCCACATATGTTGTGTTTGAACACACAGCATCCACAGCCATAGGCGAAAAACAGCTTCAGAGTATTCTAGTAGTCTCCCTCCACAGTTTTTATCTTTGCTCATCAGAAAAGGCAGGGGGAGAAAGAAATTCACAGTGAAAGATCAGTGAATAGTGAAAGATGCAACATTTGGAGTCTACCCCCTATATATAGGGGTGAAAAGTCACTGATGTGTACGAAATGCCATCATAAACTCATGCGCACGTGCATATCAAGTGGGACTTCAGTGGCAATACTACACGCTTGTATCAATCACGCCTTCACCTTCCGACATACTTGGCGGTACACCTTTCCAGCCTTCCAGCCTTCCATACTCAAGCTGGGGGAATATAGGACAATAGGTGAGCATCATGGCTTTAAACCCAATTACCTGTGCTTCAGTCCCGTTTTTGGCCTGCAGCACCCACAACGATGACATGTCCTGAGCCCACCCATCATTCTTAAAAACTCCAAAGCAAACAAGCCCACTCGGCACTCTAAAAATGAAGCTGAAAAGAGGTGCTCGCCTCACGTGGCACTGGTCAGCCCCTACCGTGGTCCGCTCGTAGCAACCAAGCCCCCAAGAAAATGCCTCGCTTACAAGCACAAGGGCTAACTTCACGCTTCTAACTTAACGCTGGTGTCCTAAAGCCAAATCATCCTAACTAAGAATTAAGGAAAGCGGCTGCGCCAAACTAAAGTTAATCAATAGCTTAAGTAAACTAGAAATTATAAAAGCAATGGCGTCAGGATGAGAAGTAAAAATACAATATAAGAAGCAGATAAAAAGGTGTATTTCATTAAATACTAATGGCGCCCAGAGAGTACATAAGGATGGCAACCGAGTCAGTCGCAAGTAAAAAGAAACAAGCAAATGAGAACGGAGAAAGAGGGACTAGAGTTACTAGAGCTACTAGAGTCCCCGCTTTGATCCGACTTTAACTTGTATGGGTTCCTCGATCCGTGTCTTACATATGATTTTGATGTGAGGATTAGATTAATCAGTGGACAACTACTTCGTCATGTTTTAATTGTTGTTTGTAGTCACTCACGCCGTAGTTTTTCTATCTATACCTACTGTAGTTTTATTTTTTCAAATTCCCGAGTTCCTCCAAAGCAAATTTTTGTGGTGCAGTACTTCCATTGATTTGGGAGTTGTATAGTCCTTTTTGTTGTTCTACCATCCCAGATTGTAATAGTTTCCTGCAGTAATAAATCTTTGCTTACTCACATCCTCTCGTGAGTGTATTTTCCTGGTGCATTGATTCAAGTATAACTTTGTTTCCTTTATAGGCACAAAGACATCAAATAATTCGTTAGGATAATGTGTTGGGGACAGTATGTTGACAACCTTGTTCATGTGTGTCCCATCGAGTTGGGGAATTGTGTTCTCAAAGGATAAATCCATGCCACTCCATGATGCATCAGAAAGGGAATATGGCCTGCCTCCGCTTGTCAAATTCGCCGCCAGAAGACTAATCGTGAGATGTTTGGGGAACAATAGTATAAAGGTGAATAATGCGAACTAGTGGTGTAGTAGCAAACTGGTCGAACAAATTTCTATTACTATTAACTCTTTTTGTGCAAATAGATGGAATATTACTGGCTACTATTAGCTTTAACATCAACAAAAGTCAGTGGAACACATTTTGTGATAGAGGCAATTGGCTAAAGTGAACTCTCATAGGGTTTCATGAGAACCTTTAGTAAGTGGCTGTGAATTACTGAACTTTAGACAAACTTATCTTCAACCCACATATGCAATCCTCATTTGAAAGCTACCTGAAAGAAGTAAACTAGCTGATTAAATTAATCCACTCTTCCAACCAGCCTTTCACTCAACAAAGAACATTATGCCACTACCAATCTTTAAAACTGTCTTAATCTTTCACTTTGGATGCCAATAAAACGCTCCACTTTCAAACTGGGCCTTTAGTATTTATACTTGTATAAAAAGAGTCATTAAAAGTAATAAAAGTCGATGTCTATGAAAATCAATAATTTTTTCAATATCGGTGTACTTCATCAAAACCAAAAAGAGTTGTAATTGACTAGCGCATGATCTTTATAAACTTTTTTATAGTTTTAAAAAGTTACTATTAAATAAATTATGACTTTTATATAGTTTTAATTTAATATACTTTTTAACTTTTTAATTTCTATAAAAATTACACTTAATGTCAATATTTACTTAATAGGGTCTCAATGCTTCAATCAGAGCTAAATCAAAAAATCACTGATATAAAGTAAGACCCAAGTTTCATGACTACTCTACATTTCAAGTGCAAACCCATACAGATCGCATTTCGAACTAAGACATTCTTTGAATCTCATAAAAGTTTTTTTTTCTCAAAGAACAATTAAGATATTCAAAACTATAATACATATTTAAAATATTAATTTTTAGTGTTAAAACTCTTATATGAAAAATTAATTTTCAACCTTCAGATCCTCAACCTCATTCTTACGCCTTCAGCCTACTTAAATGGAATGCTATTCAGAAAAAATATTACAAAAAATTTTCTAATTTATAAATGGGCGTATTTTATTGTGGTTTTGGCAAGTTATAACTCATCCTCAAAGGAAAATATATATAAACAAAGTGTCCTCGAATACTAATTCGTATAATAGCAATGTACCACATACAAAGAATGAACTTAAATTTATTAGTTTTGTATTGAAGTTTTTCTTCAAGGTCATTTGTTTCTGCCTGTTTGTGGTATCACCGTAAATTGCTTCAAGTCGTTTCAAATCTTTAGAAAAAGTGAAAGAAAATTTTGAAGAGTTAGTATTTATACTTGTATAAAAAGTCAATGTCTATGAAAATTAATAATATTTTCAATATAGCACATGATTTTATAAACTTCCTACATCAGGTATCTTTCGATTCCTAACTGAATTTGTCTTTGTCAAACAGCATACTCCTACTAGGAGTTAAATTTTCAAATATATATATCCTAGGGGAAATGCAATGAACATACATTTCTTGTTTTCAGAAGCATGAATAAGTTCTAGGACAATGCAAGCAGTATACATTGAATATGGACTAAAAATTAGTTCTTTCAAGGAAATTAAATTATGGGGTTGGATGAATTCAACCTCTGTGCCCCCTTCATTATATATTTTTTTTGTGATTTTCCAAATGTTTCCACGAACCATGCAATCATGTTTCCATGAGGTCAAGCAGTACGTATCCAATTGAAATTCAATTACTATACCACTGATACAAATCTCCAATCAAATTCACTTGTTGAACCTTGTTTAGAGGATGGAGGTGTTGACAAAGGACTTCCACACAATCCCGGGTTCCCATCAAAGTAAGCATTTGGACAAGTTGCAAATTGCTGTCCTCGTGGGATAGGCCATGTAAGATGATTATGAGACACATTGAAGAACATTCCTTGTTGGTTGTCGTGGGATCTGGGATCTCTCCTGAGAGGTTTTTCTGTGAAAATGGCACCAAGAACCAACAAGGAACCAGAAAAAAAAAAAAAAAAAAAAGGAGTCACAGTAACAAACATACAACCAGTTTGCTTGAGAAAGAAAAATCAGAGTATCAAGAAAACAATTACTTCAAAACAGAGCGTCAAGAGTTTATTCACTTGTCTCAGAACCCTTTTTCCCAATTCCCCTCAATCTAACTCTGTTTCTCAGAAAAAAAAAAAAGAACCAGAAAATTCTGATCTTCATTTAGAAAGGTGCTCTCTGTGTGTCATTTCAACAAACAGATGGCAGGCTTATTCACAGGAGCAGATTTCTCACACCAGAACCTAATTAGTTGAGCCACCTAATTACAACAGAACCTAACTACTTATCAAGTTTCAAGTTTCAAGTAGTAACCTTGCACTGATTACTGCTCACTTGTCTTTTATTGTTGCCCCCTTCCAAAAGTCTTCACAAACCATTCATGTTTCCTTGTGGTGAAGATGTATCCAATAATCACTCCAAAGAGTAGCCCACTTCCATATCCCATCAACACCACTCTCCTGTCAAACTTACTTGCAGGCTCCAGGTCTTGACCTTGTTCAGAGGTTGATGGTGGTGGTGATGATGTTTCTTTAGGATTTCCACATTTCCTTATCAAAGGATTTCCACATAATCCTGGGTTTCCCTCATAGGAATCACTTTGAAATGTATCAAATTGTTTCCCTTGCGGTATAAGTCCTGTGAGATTATTGTGAGAGACATTGAAGTATGCAAGGAATGTCATCTCTGTCAGCTGCCAAGGGATCTCTCCTGAGAGGTTGTTTTGAGAAAGGTCCAGCGCCTCTAGCTCTGTTAAGTTTCTCAACAATGTAGGGATGTGACCAGTGAGACTGTTGCAGGAAAAGTTGAGCAAATGAAGGCCCTTAAGGCTTCCAATGGAGGTTGGAATCTCTCCTTTGAATTTGTTGCTTGAGAAATCAATTGCTCTGAAAATGCCAGGGATCTTTTCATACACCCTCTCCATGCCTTTGTTTGTCATTGTCATTGAGTATGAGTAGTTGTCATATAACTTGTAAGTCTGGGTAGCAAAACCTGAACTTGTTTGCATATATGTGAAATTGTCGTCATCAATACTTTTCATGCCAATTCAATCTAGGAAGTACCCTAATGGCAACTTCCCTGTAAAATTGTTGTATGAAAGATCAATGATGCGCAACTTGGGAAACTCAAAATCTGTTCCAGGTCTGTCTATTGCACCGCAGAATCTGTTAGCTCGTAGAATGAGGACCTGTAGCTCTGGAAGGGCTCCCAACCAGAAGGGAAAAGTATCACTGATCTGATTGTTTCCTAGGTTGAGACTCTCCAACACGGTGCAGTTAGTCAATGATCTTGGCACTAGCCCATCTAACAGATTTTGACTCAAATCTATCATCTTCAATTTGCTTCCGACTTCCCATGCTTCAGGAATGGCTCCATTCAAGTTGTTGCGTCGTAGATTTAGTATTAGATAGAGAGTTACCCAAGTTGCTCAAACATTCAGGAATCATGCCACTCAGGGTGTTATTGGATAAATCAAGTATGCGAAGAAGACTCAAGTTGCAGAACAATGGGGGAATGTTCCCAGCGAATCTATTATTTTCCACAAAATAGGAAGATATGGAAGATGGAGGAACAGGAAGTGGTCCTTGCAACATATTAGAACTGAGCTCTAGATATATCAGATTAGCCCAGGGAAGGACAACTGGAGGCTGCTCAAAGCCTGTTAAGAAGTTGTGGGAAAGGTCCATAAGTGAAAGGGTTTCTTTACCTATGGTCCATATCCAATTTGGTATTTTTCCTGGGATTTTGTTGTTGGAGAGTTTTAGCAGTTCCAACTCATCTTGGTTCCTCAGGAAATTAGGGAACTCACCTAAGTTGCAGGAAGCCAATCCTAAAACCTTAAACTTGGGACCAGTACCATTGAAACTGATGTCAGTTTGTAAAGATAACTTGTTATCTGATAAACCAAGACGAGTAAGATTCTTGAGCTTAAGAAGCATGTCCAACTCCAAAATGCCAGTTAAGTCATTTGAACGTAGATAGAGAAGTTCCAGATTTACTAGTTCAAATATCGAGCTTGGAATTGGACCATGTAATTTGCTATACCCAAGAGCTAATGATGTCAATCGGGTCAAGTTCATGAACCAGGATGGAATTTTACCAGTTAGATGATTGAACTCCAGGCTCAGATAATCCAGTTGTGTCAAGTTTGTAAGAAAAGTGGGGATCTCACCTTTCAAATTGATATGGGCAAGGCCCAGATGAGTGAGTTTTGTGAGCTTACCAATCCAATCCATGGCTCCACCAGCAAAATTATTGAAGGATACTTCCAAGAACGTTAGGTGGGAAAGATTTTCCAAGGAAGAAGGGATTTGGCCCCTGAAAAAGTTCTGGGAAAGGTCCAGATGGATTAGCTGAGAAAGTTGACCAAGTGAAGATGGAACCAAACCTGTGAAATGGCATGAGCTGATATCCAGTTCAGTTCAAAGTTAGAGGTGTCAACTGAAGTAGAGCCACGAGAAACTTATTACCTGAGAGAACCAGGTGAAGAAGACTTATATGTCATTGATTCTCGTGTTATAATAATAGGCTTGAAATGAAATAGGATTTTACATACTCGACATTTGAATTCTGGCTACGATGGTAATGTAGGAACAAACTTTTCCTAACACTTTGCTCTCACACTATTTGATGGTATTCTTAAAATGGTGTTTTAAATTGAGTAGCGAGAGGGACTATAGATATGTTTATAGATTCTCATAAGAATCCGTCTTTTTATGAACCATCGCGGCTTTGAATTGAGTTTTAGATTTCAGTTCAAACAGTGCCACTTCGGATCTCACATTCTCCCGCGATTTGCAAAAATTAATCAATGCTGAGTAACAAAATATGAATCATAGAGATGGGTCCTCCAATAATGATTTTATCAATATATATCACAATGCACTTTTTGCTTCTCAAGTGTAATGTGGTAATGAAAAGCTTAATGAATAAACACCATGTTTATTCTGAGGTCCAATGATGTTTTCTCAAACTAATTAAAAGTGCACATGAAAATGAAAATAACTGAATGCTTAGAATTTCATAAAGTGAATGTATATATATACAATTACAAGAGGAAACAATCCCCATTACGTCCACATGATCTTGAATTTCATTGGTGGCATGCCACTTTAGTCAAAAGGATCAACAATCATCAACTTCCGATGCTAATAATATGATGACCACTTTCTTTCCTTAACATGTTCTAATGGCTAAAGAAATGTTGATAATAGGTAATGTGGCCGACTAAGACTTTATTCTTAGCGAAAAGAGCTCTGCCAGTACGAGTTGTCAAGAAATCTTCCAAAGGCCTAGAAATGAATCCATAACTCGGCGAAGTATTGAGCTCTGACCGCTTACACCTTGTGAGGTAACCCCCGAAAGCAAGATAAATTAGAGCTTCCATGGTAGAAGTGGCAATCAAGGAGTCACGTTTGACACTTCTCAAATCCATAAGCCGTAATGAATATGTACCGGAATGTGATTCGAGAGGCTCAACCTGGCCGGCGAAATACGCATCGATAGCCAACGCCCGGATCAGAGTTGTCGGAAATGCGTATGCGGCATACCTGTCTTTGGTTCCTTGTGGTACCTGGCTTTGCTGTCTCTCCAGTGGTCCCACGGATTACTTTAATCTATACACCTCCAGTTTGCATATGCAATATCGGGTCTTGCCTGTTGAGCATACACAAGGCTTAACTAAACATATGGAATATTCTTCATAGATTCATTTTTCTAATCATTTTTAGTTGATTTAGACTTAACTTATCGCCACCTTCATAATAGAGCAACACTTGGTGAACAATCCTTCATCAAAATCTCTCTCCAAAATTTTTATTTGATATAGGTTTCTGTGATGAAGACCTAAATACCCTGAGATCTATCTCTGGATCTTAATGCCAATGACATAAGATGCCTCTCACTTGCACCATCTTTCATATCAAAAGTTTTTGGAAGGAATTGTTTCACTCCGTACGTAATTCATAACCATCATTGATTTACCAGTAAATGTCGTCACGTGTAAAACAGAAGCAAGTTTTACTCCCAGCGACCTTAAGGTATATACATTGATCCATGGGTTTCAATGAAACCAAAATGAAATAAAGTACCTCCATAGATTTGTAATACCATTATTGGGGCTTGTTTCAAACCGTATATGGATTTCTTAAGCTTTACTTGAGCCAAGTATACCTTCCCACTAGAAGAGAAACCTTCGGGTTTGTTTCGCTGTAACCACCCTCCCTCTTCTGAATCACCCAGTTAGAAATCTTTGTTTTCACATCAATTTGTTTGCAACTCCAAGGTCTAGAGTGTGCAACTAATCTTTAAAATAATCTGAATCTTTCTTGGATGGGAGAAAAGATCTATCGCAATGATTCACTTCTTTTGAGTAAATCCTTACTTGACAAGTCTCGCTTTATATCTTTCCAATGTTGCCTAAAGAGTCTCTTTTTAGTCTTATAGACCCATTTACGACCAATAGCCTGCACCTTTAGGCAACTCTACCACAGGTCCCGAGACCGTTGCTTTTCATGGAATCTGCTCCCATCATGCGCTAGCATTATACCACCAGTCGGACTCGTTACAACATGGCATGAAAAGGTTTGGGGATCTGTTTGGAAGCTCAATATCGGTTTCTTGGCAAATACACTATGTAATCACTAAGGAATCGGAGCTTTATTTCCACAGTAGATAGATCTTAATGGCTAAGACATCTGCTCTGGAGAACTTGTGGATTTCCATTTGTTTGTTCAAAGATTATAAGGTAATTCACTGAACTTGTTATTTGATCCTCTGGAAGGTTCTCGATATTTGTGGAACTTGATGATTGATTTGTTCAACTTTAATTGGAACTTGAAGTGTAGTGAACTACAGCAATCTCATGTGATGGAAGGTTGATTTTCTATATGATCGTGATCAGGAATTAAATCCTTGAATCGATCCCTCCCACTGATCATGTCATTTCAAAGCACCAGCATTCCTTGATTCACAATCCTAGTTGAATGAGATGGAATGGAGTAAAATCTGCTCTGAGCGTTTAAGCGCGCCAATAAAGGAACCACTCAAGTGTCCTTTGGTCTAATTTTCTTCTCATGTGGATTATATATTCACCTCAGACGGACAACCCCAAGCAGCGCATACCATGGCTTCGGTTTTCGACCTTTCCATATTTGAGGTGTCTTTGGGGCGACCTTGGTTGGAACATCGTTTAATATATCTGCTTTGTGCGAGATCGTCAGTCCACAAAAATTGAGGAGGAGTGGGGTTGCTAGCATACTCCGCACCATGTCACTAAAGTTGAATTTCTTCCTTTGCGCTACACCATTTTGGTGGGAGAACCCGAGGCATAGTGTGTTGCGACGATTATCCACGTGCTCTTGAAGAAACTTTGCAAGGAACGGTGCTTGTCCATTCTCGGTGTACCCTACCATAGTATTCCTACCTCTATCGGATCTCACTATATATGTATTTGCTTCCATTGGTTCTCAACTTCAGCTTTAAAGATTTTAGAAGGCGGCCAATGCTTCATACTTCATTATAAACGTATACATACATATATAGGTAATGAGTAATCATCAATGAAAGTGATGAAATATTTTTGACAGGCATATCCATATCACGGGCGGCACTTAGCTATGTATCGGGTAATATTATGATTTCTAATATGTTTGAACTCCTATTGGCATGCTTCTTAGACTTGTTTGTCTGCTTTCCACCCCAATAGGTCCAGTCTCAAAATATTATAATAAGTCATAAGTACTCCATCTTTTAATCTCTTAATTCTATCTATGGAATGTGGGCCTAATCTCTAGATGCCATAACATGAAGAATCATAATTAATATTACCTCTTAGTATAATATAGGAACATGCAAAAGGGTATTAGTGTTTATTCAAATCTTAATAATTCTATATGAACCAAGAACTGGCACAAAATACACAGTTCAAATATTATTTAGTTTATAAAATAAATTTAAGAAATACATTAATAAGTAAAAAAGCCTAATGGAACAAGTCTAAACAGAAATCAAGTTTAAATTTGAGAAACTCGAATGCAATAAAGAGTCACCTCAAAATAAAACAAAAACCATTGTCTAATGTTAATGTGCACATCCGACCAGCCTCACAGGAGTGAGCCCATCTTGTTTACTGATGAATCTTTGGCTCATTTCAGCTATGGTTTGTACCACTACAGTTTGTGGGTTCAGAACCCGAATCAATCCACCAGGTGTTAATATGGCCCATTAACCATATTAGATTCATAACAACGAGGATGATATATTGCCTTTCTTCTCTGACCACTTCTTGAATTGAGATGATCTTTCTTCATTATCCAACTCTTTTTACAGAAAACGCTTGTTCCTTCTTGATAATCAAACTTTGAGGTGGTATTCTACCTTTCCCATGGGTTGATTTGAGGTGTAGTGGGATGTATCATTCAACGCGTTCTTCCACACGAAAGTTTAACGCCAACATGCGCACTTTCACTAATTCCATCTGAGCCTCTTCTTCTTGAACACATGGTCATTAATTTCATTGAGTGACATTTATCATATGTGTATTATAAGAGGGTCTTAAGGAGTCAAGGTATTGATGAGAAGAGTGTTTGAGAATAAAGTGCACTAGAAAGATCTGACATATCATCTGAGTTCTTAAGATTAAGGCATGATATCATAGTATGATGTTGCTCACGCACTAGCAACGTGATATGAATGGAAGAAAATTTCAGTCATTTGTCGAGTGCCCCTTTAAAAGCTTTTTAATACGAGTGACAAATTGTTCTCAATGGTTTTAGTAAATCTTGGACCTTATCATTATTTATCAAAGCGGAGGAACCTATAATACCTATGGTGATTTTGTGTAATGAACGTGCATTTAGAGTGGGTTAAGATTTCTTATAAAACAAGCATACAGCATAACTTAGATGGGGTGTGCTTTCTTAAATCCACTTAAGTTGGTTAGTTCTTATGGCGGAAATGGTGTCCATAACTAACTAAATGAGATCTCATTTCTTTCCATAATTTTATGGTTATCACCTAAGTTAAGATAATGCAGATTGCATATCGTTCTTGGCAGGAGTTGACTATGCAAGGACAAAACATGTTAGATGTAGAGGCGTGTATTATAAATTGCATTATTTTGATATAAAAACTACGCACTAAACTATATCTATTTAATAAGTTATAGTGGACCAATCTTTGCCAGTGAGTTGACTCACAAGCACCATTTTATGATGAAATTGTAAATTGTTTGTTTTAATGGGTGAACAACCTCTTTAATAAGAAACGAATGGGGAGAGTGCATTGTTATATCTGCAAAAGGTCGGTAAGTGGAGAGTGATTTCTTAAGAAAACCACTAACCTTGAGAATATGCCATGCCACTGTGAAGACTTTCCCTGGGCATACTTGTAAGTCCACACAAAGTACACTTAATAATTCTGAGGTTAGAGACACTATATAATTTTCTAATCCTTAGATAAAACTATGATTAATGTAATAATTCACCAATTCTGTGGGTAAGATTGTAGAAATAATTTAGCATCCATCCTAATTAAATTATGCTCATTGTAACAGTTTATGTGGATAAATTTTTAGTATATTAAGTATGATTAATTACAGAGTTTATGTCTCCATTCTTTATGGTCTTAGCAATAAATAGATGCAGTAATTAAAAGAATCATTGACTCGACTACCTTAACTAACAAATTATTGGCCTTTGATCATGGACTTGTTTTAATAAGGGTTTTAGTTGTACTTTCAATTAGCTGAAAACTTGAGTTCGTGTAAATATCAGAATTTTATTTAAGATAGCCTCAAGTCTAAACTTACTCTTATTATGCTATAAAAAATTGTATGATAATCATAATTATTTTACAAATTTGATTTCCTCTGAAAGAATCAAAGAAACATAAAATAATATTCTGTACTTGAAGGCATGGAATTTGTAATTTATTAGCATTGTCTTAATAAACATGATTTGAGCTAGTAATAATGCCTTAAACATGCAATGAATCTGGATGATAAAATTAAATGCTCTCAAACTTGCTAATACACAAGCCAGTGGCTTGGGTGAGCTCTTAAGTGAACCCTTTGCTCATAGGTTCAAACCTTATCTTTCCTTTTTTAAAACTTCAGTTTCGACAGCCACTTTCTATATTACTAAAGCCCAAAATAGACCTTGAAATTTGAAATAAAGGCCATATAAAATCATCTCTGATTGGATAAAAAATAAGAACTATATTGACAAGCCTTTTGTGAAGGCTGTTTTTAATTTGTTTTTTAAAGTCCATCTTCTTGATATGTGATGAACACCCAGATTCAAGACAGCCATCCCAGAGAAATAAACATATATTTGATGTCATATAATCACCTATTTTATTAAAACAGTGGAAATGTGATTTAGTAGCACTAAACAATGAAAAAGGTCAAATCAAAGGAATCACAAAATCTGGAAGAACAGGATAATGTCTTTCAAAATTTTCATCTTCATGAAATTTTTTGAACCACTTAAAACTTACGAAAATCAAGGCGGAAGTTGTAACCATGCTGATCATAAAATGAAAGACTTATATGTCAACTTGATCTCCATGTGTTTATAATAATGGAAGCTGTAGAAATAAATGGGGATTTTACACCTTACCTCGACCATTCAGAATTCACGAAACTAAGTGTTCCGAGCCTCCCAGGAACTTTAGTACTGCTATGGCACACTCTCACTATTTGATGGTATTCTTACAAATGATTGTTTTTTGTTGATAGCAAAGGGAGGGACCTAGATCTTTATAGATTCCTCCCCCATCAAAATCAAAAATCTTTATGGTGTCACCACTTTAAGAATTTAAGTTTTATTAAGTTCTTTGTTACAGCCGGAAGAATCTCACACCAACAACTTAAGGGGACTGGTTTCTTGAAATTCAGGCAAATAACCATAATATATCCAGTTGTTCCTCTGCAGCTGTGGAGCTTGGATGGTACCCGTATGTCTGTGAAATTCACCAGACAATCCACATTTTCAGAAACAGGGATGACGGAAGAGTGGATTTGCAAGTGCAGATGTTGGAGAAAGTATTCCTTGGCTGAGATCAGGTCTCACTAGGTGGACTGAATTTCTGACACTAGATTTCTCCAGATGAGTTTCTGGAGCTCAATTAGTTTTGTGAGAGATCAAGGGAAAATAGAGTTTGAACAGCACAAAAGAGCTCAAAGGATTTGGCGGAGAATCTGGGAAGAGGAGGAGAGGGATTTGAACTTCTAAGATTGAAGCTGGTCAGCTCAAGGGGATGTTGGAGTAATTAGAATCATTATCTAGAGAGATCAATGCTTTGAAGATATAAGGAAGAGAGGTGCTGCTGGGTTGTGGAACCAGGGCAACTGAGGTCAGAACAGATCACATGGCCGGTGATGTCGCGTGCCTCGACGCCGACGACGTCACTACTATAAGCTGAATTTCAGTTTGGCAAGCACCCAGGACAGCGAGGATCTGTCAAGGCATGCCGACACAGGAAGTTCACCAGCAGACTCAAGCCAAGGCAGAGCTTTCATTATCATCCACCCATAAAGTTGACATAGAAGAAGAAATTAAGGGACGTAAATCATCGGACAGAAAGCTTCAAAATTAAAATCAGTGAGTTCACCGCCATGAAGATAAATAGAGATGATACCATAATCTGATTCCTTCCTTTCTTGGACTAGAAAGAACTTGTGGATTGTTCGGTGAGAAGACATACAGGTGGAATGTACATGTAATAATTAAGGGACAAAGAGAGAAATGAATGGATCACTACTGAGAGTTTGTGGGCAAAAAAGTCAAGACACATGCAAAAAACTTTGGCAGAACGACAAAGTGATGAAAGAAAAAAAAGGGAATAAAACAAAAACTTCAGGAGGAATTTCAAGATTGAGTACTACAATCACAGTTAAGCTGTGCACAATTTTCAAATATAATATCAAAAACTCTGCATACAATTGTTAACTCTACCACCCCTTCCTGACAAAACCCTGATTAAAAGCCAGCAGAGAATGGCCAAAAAAATAAATAAATAAATAAATAGGTTATGTACAGCAAAATAGATGTATGCAGCTCTAAAATTAAATAGTGCGAGACATTCAATCTCTTACTTGTGTTCTTTCTACATTTCTCTTATTAGAATTACAAAAATGTCCACTTGAGTCCACGGGCATTATCAATATGAAGAAATTTGCCAGGGTCACTGGGTTATAGAAAAATATTCATGTTCAAGAGATGAAATTTTCTAAAGGAAAAAAATCGAACCAGTTCTCATAGACCAAGTTTTTGAGGCTGCAACATTGAACTTAGCATGAGATCTGATAGGGTTTGAAAAATAAGGCTTATAGGCCCACTCGCCAGGTCTAAGAAAGATGCCAGCCCAACGAAACACCCAGGTCCCTAGCGCTAACCCAAAATGAGAGTCCAGTCCGCTTATCCCAAAGGATGATAACAGGGGTAGTTGGGAAAGCCCATGGCCCATAAACCAAACTGAATCCTTTCAATATGGAAAATAGAATAATCCCCAGTAACGTCTTATCCTTCAAATCAAACTAAATCTCATCAGCAAGGAAAGAAAGATAATTCACGATATAACAGCTCATCATGCAGATCACGCCGGATCCCCCCAATAAGGAAGGAAGATTATCCCAAATAAACTGCTCTTTCTATATCCTTTACCGAATCCAATACCGATAAAGGCAAGTAATACCCATCCAATGGGAGAGAATCCTATTCACCATCCAACTGGGAAAACATATACTATAAATACAAGGCCACCCCATCGGTGAAAGGTACGCAAACATACGCAACACATTCCCGCCCCTCTGCGCCATCTTTTCGTAAAGAAACTCGACTTAGGCATCTGAGCTACATTTTATGAAGCCTCACGCCTTTCTTTTTTCTTTGGCTCGCAGAGGGCCTGATTCAGAGACCGCAAGTCAATAGCGCCGCATCCGGAGCTAGCGGACCAGCCCAAAGAATGTACTCTATCTCCTACCAAGGACTTAATAAGCTTCGCCTCAACCGGCTTGAAAATGCATCATCACTATGCTGCCAGGGGAACGACAGCTCTTTACAAATAAAGATCGATCACTCGGGCCATGCGATGGTATCAACTCTAACACAAGCAGAGCAATGCCAATCCATCAAGGATGCAGACTCCGCCTGCGATACTAATACCGACCTCCGGCGCTGCTAGGAACAATGCAGCCAACACGGATGAGGTGGGAGGCACACCACCAATCAACGTCTAATATAAGAGTTAGAACAACTCACTGCATTGCATGCGACCCACCACGGAGGCGCGACAGACTCAAGAAGGCCATGACATTCCCCCTCATGAAGGACAACACAATCTCGGCACTCCCCGAGGAGCCGAAACAGAAGCAGAATCCAGCCGAGCCCGGGGGCACGGACCACATCTAGCCCCTGGAGGGGAGGGCAACGAAGCAACACCCGGGGGGCATGTCGGGAACGAAGAACTACGTCACCCTCAGCAAGAGACGGGAGAGCAATCATGGGAGCAGAGGTTCAAGAGCCTCCAGCAAGAGCTCAACCGTGTGAAGGAAGTTGTAAGAGGACACGCCCCTGACACCATGGACACCTTGGTGCAACAGACTGAGTCACCGTTCACAGCCGAGGTGCTCCACTTCCCTCTTCCAGCAAAATTCAGAATGCCACAGGTGGAAGCATTCGATGGTGTCAGAGATCCCGTCGACCACCTCAATACTTACAAAAACCAAATGGAGCTGCATGGGTATCAGGACCCTGTGCGATGCAGAGCTTTCGCTACCACACTAAAAGGCCCAGCCTTGGCCTGGTTTAACAGGCTTCCGCCTTCATCAATCCCCTCATTCAGAGAACTATCCATTGCGTTCATCTCCCACTTCATCGGAGCCAGAACATACAGAAAGCCGAGTTACCACCTATTGACCGTCAAGCAGGGCTCGCAGGAAAGTTTGAAGTCCTACGTGCAGAGGTTCAACGCCGAGTCTCTAAAGATAGACATACCCGATGAAAAATTCGCGATCACTGCATTCATTGCTGGGTTAGGGGTGCAGTCGAAGATCTGATGTTTTCCATCTCGAAGAACCCTTAAGCAAGCATGGCTGAGGTGCTCGCTAAAGCAGAGAAGTATATCAATGGCGAAGAAGCCCTCATATCTAAAAAGGAAAGCTCCTCAATCCCTAAAGAAAGAAGCGGATTGATGTTTACCTATAATGAGCCCAAAAAGACAGTTTACCGAGAAAGGTCTCCTACATGATGGAGGAATGTCCCCAAAAGGTGGGAACCTCGGGGATCTGGGTCTCGGGGCCCACTGCAACTCGAAAGACGATGACGTTATTCGCCTCAGCGGTTCACCCCCATCAGCCCCGCATCGCAGTCCCCAAGGCTACACGAAACGAACAGTTCCTGAGGTGGCTAACTCAAATGAAGTCAGACCCCGCCACCAGAGATAATACCAGATATTGCGAGTTCCATAGGGATTATGGGCACTACACAGATGATTGCGTACAACTCATGAAAGAAATAGAATACTTAATGACGTGGCATTCCCGACGCTCATAGCACCCGAAATCGCCTCGTAATCAAGCCTTAACCCAGTCTGTGCTCAAGAAATCACCGCTACCGCCTACAGACAACAACTTTAGCACCAAAGAAATTTCAGAGAAATCCATGATCTCGTGGAGGATTCAGGAGGAGGGGAGTCCAAATTTCACCAGAAGGCCTATTTGTCAAAGATCGTGTCGTGAGATAATGAGATACAAACAAGGTCCAAGCCGTCACTGACACCACTCATTACATTCTTCGACTCAGATCCGAGGGATGCAAGACCCCATGATGACCCCTTGGTAATTCGAGCAATGGTGGCCAACAAAACAATCCATCGGGTCCTAATTGACAACAGGAGTTCAGCCGACATCATTTTCGTTCCTACTTTGATAAGATGGGCACGGCGGAGAAACCGAACCCGTCGGGGCACGCCACTTGGCGAGGTTTCTCCGGAGAAAAGGTGCTACCAAGGGGCTCTATACAATTAGTGCTCACCTGAGACTCCATGCCAGCAACTACGACAAAGAAGATCTCCTGTCAGGACGCCCATCCGCCTATAATATGTCGTTGTGCGCACTCTCTCAATGCAATAAAGGCCATTCCCTCCGCTTACCACCTAATGATCAAATTTCCTACCATAAGCGGAGTGGGAATGGTTCGAGGAGACCAACGGGTGGCTAGGGAATGCTATTCAGCATCCATGAAGCAAAAGGTGGTCGATAACATATGCCTAGGATGAAACTCAACGCACACGGCATCATCACCCGAGCCCTCAAGAGCCGGAACCCGTAGACACTGGATGATCGACCCGAACACTCTTAGGCCTGGGCATCGGCCCTACCAATGGAAGAACTCAAAGGCCCTCTCACCCAATTTCGAGATGTAACAAAGACGCCTTTCGCGTGGGAAGCAGACACGGGAGAATTGATCCTACAAGAATTACACACATAGCCGAACGCCACCCGTCCTTTAAGCCAGTCAAGCAAAAGAGGAGGAGCTTCGCGCCAGAAAGGCAAAAAGCCATCAACGAGGAGGTCGGAAAACTCCTCCAGGCAGGAGCAATCAGAGAGGTAGAGTACCCTGAGTGGCTAGCCAATGTAGTACTAGTTAAAAAAGTGAATGACAAGTGGCGACTCTGCATCGACTTCACCGACATCAATGTGGTCGCCCAAAAGACAGCTCACAAGGATCACCTAATCGTAGATGCCACACCGCCATGAACCTCGCTGATGATGCCTCCCAGCCACAATCCGATCAAGATGACCCGCATGACCAAGAAAATACCTCATTCGTCACAGGGTAGGGAACCTATTGTTACCGTGTGATGCCCTTCAGACTCAAGAACGCAGGAGCTACCTACCAGAGGCTGGTGAACAAGATGTTCCAGGCGCATAGGAACGAATTAGCTGGAGGAAGAAGGCATGACATGTCAAATCCACCACTACCGAGCTCCACAGGCCTCATCTGGTCTCGAGGCGTTCCGCATCCCGAGGAAATACAACATAAACCGAACTGTACCAAATGTGCTTCGAGGACAGAAAATTCAGCTTCATACCAACAAACTCGCTGAATAGAGGCAAACCCAAACAAGATAGCATCGACATGCCATCGCCATCAAGCATAAATAAGTCCAACGCCTTGGACAGAAGGATTGTCGCTTGCCGACATCTGCGGTCCAGTATTAGTGATAATGTCACCTTCTTCCAAGTTTTAAAGAAAGCCTTCAATGGGACAATAAAATACGAGGAAGCATTCTCAAAGATTGAATAAGATACCCCCGGGGCTCTAGTGTCCCACCGGGCGGGAGCTACTCACTCTATACTTAGCGGTATCAGACTTCTCGACCAGCGCTGTCCTCGTCAGGGACAAAGACCGAGTACAACACCCAGTTTATTATTGCAGCCGAGCTTTAAGAGGAGCGGAGGAGAGGTATCCCAGGATGGAGAAATTAATCCTGGCCCTAGTAACTAAAATGAAGCTCAAATTTTATTTCTAGGCTCATACCATTGGTTCCAACGCACATCCTCGATGAAGCGTATACTACACAAGCCGAGACCTCAGAAGGCTATATGAAGTGGGCCATAGAGCTAAGCGAGTTCGACATCGATATAAGCCAAAACTCGCGCAGAATAAAGCGGGCAAATCCTAGCAGACTTCGTCATGGAATTCACCTCAGCAGTGCCTGATGAGAACGCTCAAACAATGACTGACCTCCCATCTGGAAACTCTCTATAGATGGAGCTTCAACGCACAAGGAAGCGGAGCATGTCTAATCCTGACCTCCCCGAAAGGAATAGACATTGAATACGCACTCAGATTCGAATTCCAAGCCTCCTGAACACGGCCGAGTATGAGGCCATTACAGCTGTGCCCACCCGCCCATTCACCTGGAAGTTGACTTCAGCCTAGAGGTCTCGCAGCCGATCCCGGGCTGGTAGTAAGACAAATAGAAGACACCTACGAGGCCAAAAGTGGAAGAATGATCCTATACCTCAAAAAGGTACGGGACTTATTGAAGAAGTTCGCGATGGTCCAGGTCAAACATATTCCCAGAGCAGAGAATTCCCGAGCCGATGCCTTGGCAAAACTAGCGACAGCCTCACAGGAAGACCTCAAAGAATTAACACCTATCACTACCTTGCAGCCTCTCTATAGATCTCTCGTGATATGGGTGCTGCCCAAATTAGGTCCGAGCCGGTCACGGAGCCCATCCTGATTACATAATAGACGGATCGTCTCACTGACGACCGGAAAGCATGTACAAATTAGGACGAGGTCAAACAGTTCAATTAATCATATGGTGCTTGTACAAGGAGGTTTCTTCACACCCATCCTTAAATGCATCATGGAAAGACACTCAATACGTACTAAGGGAAGTAATAAAGGTATATGAAATCATATCTGAGCTCGCATTAGCAAAGAAAGGTCTTAAGATGTAGTGGATACTTATTGGCCCACAATACTCAAAGATAACCGACTGCTTCGGGAAATGCAAGATCTGCCAGAGCATGCTAAGATCTCACGCTCCACGAGCCCTTAACATAAATTACAAGCCCCGCCTTTCCAACAATGCGGGGTTCGACATCGACCTTGCCCCGGGAAAGCGGCCAATGTAAATTCATCATCGCCGCAAAGAGATTACTTCACCAAGTGGGCCGAGGCCGAACCTTTGGCCACAATTACATAACAAAAGATACGTAATTTTGTGTGGCGAGCCATCATATGCAGGTTTGGTATCCTAAGAGCCCTCGTGCATCGTGATAATGGAAAGCACTACAACGCTGTCTAGGGATTTTGTGCCGAGCTCGAATTACACCATTACTCGTCCCAAAGACATCCACGCCTCCAATGGTCAGCCGGTTACCATTAGGACCCTTAAGGTCAAAGACCGAAGACAAAATTGAAATATCTTAAAGGCAAATGGGTGAATACCTCCCGAGGTGCTATGGGCCTACAGGACTACTGCAGGTCGAAGAACCCAGAAACCCCATTCGCCTCTAGCCTTTGGCACTCACAAGAGCCCCCGTTGAGGTCGGTTAAAACTCCTGCTGGATCGAGTTAGCGACAGTGGAACACAATGACGAGGCTCTCCGCTTTTAAATTTGGACTCTTAGATGAAAACGCAGCAGGTTCTAAGGCACACCTGAGGATTACCGCAGAAGACGCACGAGGTACTACAACCAAAAAGTCAAACCCATGAGCTACATTCCGGGTGATATAGTCTTAAAGAAGCTCTTGCCAGCAAGGAAGAATCCAGCACACGGAAAACTAGGCCCCAATTGGGAAGGCCCCTACATTGTATCTCGAGTCATCAAACCAAAGTAACCACGAGCCCGCATGCAGGAGGGAAAATTTACATCATGCATGGAATGCGAGCATCTTAAACTTTTTATCAAGAAACCCCATTTGTAATCTCAAATGTTAATATCCATCTTCTGCGACGAATCGAGCGCCTATCGTGGTTTAGTTAAACATTGCAACAACACAAATGCATGTATCGCGCAAGAAATTAAATACACTAGAATGTGAAAATTCATGGTTCAAAAAGGAAAGTCTCTCTTTATTCCAGTCAAAATTACATTCAATTACACCGCAGGCCATCGATTACATCTCGAAGTACACAAAGATAAGGCCTCAAAAAAAAAAAAAAAAAAAAGCTAAGAAGAAAAGAGGAAAGGAAAACGAGGTGGAAAAGAGGAGAAGAAGAAAAAAGGGATGGAAGGAGTTTGTGCGAAAGAGGGAGAAACAGACATGGAAGAAAAGAAGAAATAAAAAAGGGGAGAATGAGATGTGGAAGAAAAGAAGAAAGGAAGAAAGAGAGAACGGCGTATAAGGAGAAAGAGACGAAAAGGAGAGGGAAGAGAAAGAAGAATGTAGAACAGAAAGCGGCACAAGAAATGTACCGCCTCCTCGACACATTCCTGGAAGACGGGGTTGGGGAATAACATGACTTACAAAGGGAGACTAGGGAAAAACACAACTCCCACGCGAAGTCCAACAAACTGCAAACTAATCTTCGTGTGGGATCCCTGAAGATGATCAAGCTTTGACGCTCATCTCGCGCATTTAAGCTACGCACCAGAAGAGGCAGAATATCCAAAGTATAAACTCCATAGCAATGAAGCTGCCATTTATAAGAAGACCAAAGCACTCGGAAATTCACGCAATCTTTTCAAATTCTCCATAAATCAGCATTAAAGACGCTCGCACCTTTCCAAGAAAACCAGAAGTCGAATGGTCATGACGCAGCGTACCACTTTGAAGAGTTCGTCTACTCGCATTGTGTCACGCAGCCTAAGGAGTCAAATCACCAAAGAGATCGCCACTGGGCCTGGCCGCCAGAGCCCAATAGCTCACTTTGAAGAGTTCGCTCACTCCGCACAGCTCACGAACCCTGAGTCAACAGTTGGATCGCACCAAGGCCTCGCCGAGCTCCGGGGCAAGAGCTCACTTTGAAGAGTTCAGATACTGCACGTGTCACGAACCCGGGACGACGTCAAATGGATCGCCACCAAGGGCCCCGGGCGCCTGTGAGCCTGCAGCTTACTTTTGAAGAGTTCGCTCTCTCCGCACGTGTCACGCAACCTCGGGAGTCGATCACCAGTTAGATCGCCACTAAGGCCTCGGGCCACTGAGCCCGCAAGAGGCTCACTCTTGAAGAGTTCGTCTACTCGCACAGTCACTAACTGAGACAGACGCCTCAGCCGGGATCGCCACCAAGGCCTCATCAGGGAGCCCGCAGGCTCACTTTGGAAGAGTTCTTCTACCTCTACTGCATCACGCAACCCTCGGAGCCGATCAGCTCGGGCCGGATCGCCACCAAGGCCTCACTGCCCGCAAGAGCTCACTTTGAAGAGTTCGTGATACTCCTCGCACGTGCTCACGCACCGGGAGTCATATCAGCTCAGCCGGATCGCTACCAAGGCCTCAATGAGCCCAAGAGCTCACTTCAAGAGTTCGCCTACTCTACACGTGTCACGCAACCCGAGTCGACGCCTCAGCCTGGATCGCCACAAAGGCCTCAGCCGCCGAGCCCGTGAGCTCACTTTGAAGAGTTCGCCACTTCCATGACAGTCACGCAACCTCGAAGTCGATCGTACCAGCCGATCGCCACAGCGCCAAATACCGGAGCCCAAAGAGGCTCACTTCGAAGAGTTCGTTTACCGCACGTCACGCAACCGGGAGTCGCATCACCAGCCGATCACCACCGCGCCCCGGCCGCCTGAAGAGCCCGCAAGAGGCTCACTTCAAGAGTTTATTCACTTTACACGCGTCACGCAACCCAGAGTCGGGACACGGCCGGATCGCCACCAAGGCCTCAACGCCCGGAGCCCGATAGCTTACTTTGAAGAGTTCGGTCACTCACGTCGCGCTGGAGTCGATCACCAGTCGGATCGGCCACCAAGGCCTCGCCGGAGCCCAAGAGGCTCACTCAAGAGTCTGTCTACTCGCACAGTCACGCAGCTCAGAGTCGATCAGCGAGGCTATCGCACTCGCCACGCCCAAAGCCCAAAAAGAGCCTCGTAATGACGAGTCAATTAATTTGTACTGTGCCATGCACCAAGAGGTAGTTCACTAGGCACTAAGCTCACGTTTCACCAAATTTCAAGTGAGAAGAGCTATCCACTCAACTCAGACTTGTTATCAGAGTCGTGACGCCTTAGGCTATATCGCCACTTGCTCACGCCTGAGCTCAGCAAATTTAATGACGAGCTTGACTACTCGCATTTAATTATGCAAATTAAGAGGCGCCTTCACTCGTATTAATTCAGCTCACGAGCCCACCAAATGGGCGAAGAGTCAAATGCACTACACCAGATCGCACATCAGAGTCACTTCCATCAGACAAGTGCTCAAATTTCCACTCTCTACTCAGCCGCCGGAGCCCAACAACAACCAACACGAGCTCAACCATTCTACACAGCCATGCACTAGGGAGCCGCCTCACCAGCCACCGCCCCGCGAGCCCACCAACTCCGCCAAGAGTCACCCACCCAACTCAGACGGCTACTCAGAGTCAATCTACCAGACGCTCAGCCCCACTCGGCCTCAAATACGCAGCCCACCGTGAATGACGAGCTTGACTACTCGCACAAAGGCCATGCGTACTTAAGAGGAAGTTCACCGAGGCAATTCACCACGTGAGCCCACCAAACATTTATAGAAGAGTCACTTAATCTAACTCAGACGTGTTACTAAGGAGTCAATTTGTACTGCATATTACACCCCCACTAAGCCTCGGGCCGAGTCTGAAGAAATTCGCACGACGCAGCTCAACCATTCTACACGTGCCATGCACCAGGAGTCGTCAACCAGCCATTCCAACACGAGCCCACCAAATTTCGCTAAGAGCTTTAGCTTTCACCCAACCTAAGACGCGGTTACTCGGTCGGCCAGTCAACAGCTCCACCCACCAGGCTTCAAAGATCTAAAAGCCTAGAAGCTCACCGGCGTACACAATCGCTAAACGTGAAGCCCAAGAGCGCTGCCCAAATGTGACGCTCAACTCAGGCTATGCAAACCAAGAAATTAATTCGATTCATGCAGAACAACGCGAAATGCATTAGTAGAGACACAAGTGGTAAAAAATGAATATTTATTAAGGAATATGATATGTCTCGGGGTCCCAGCCCAACAAAAATATATATAAAAGAAAAGTATAAAGTCAACATCAAAGTGTGCCAAGATCAGTAATAGAGTATTCGCACTCGAAGGAGCAGAGGGTGAAGAAGGAGTCGACCCGCCAGGTGCCTTGGCTCTCCAAAATAATCACAGAGAGGGACCCTCTATCCTCCTCACTGGAAGGTCAAAATTGAAATCCAAATGCAATAGGGCATCAACAATTTATTCAGCTGTCACCTTAAACCCATTGAGCATGGCTCGCCGCCTCCTATAACCTCATCCCGTTGAGCAAACTGTAGAGTTCCTGTCACGGAGGTCCCCACGCAACCTCAAGACTTCTCGGGCCGTGTTCCACCGAGCCAGTACCGGAGGCCCGACGAGCCCCGCCCGCAGCTGCCTTATCACGCAGTCGCCTTTAATTTAGCTACCCTTCCTTAGATTCCCGCACGCTCGATGAGAAGCTCATCCCAACTAACAGTTCATTGGGCGACTTGTACTCGTCCCTACCTCTAGCAAATCATTTCAGGCACCCGCAACTCCATACCGGAACCTCCCTAAGCTCGCCGTCGCCTCAAGTCGCTTTCGCCTCATCTTCTCACCTCTACCGAAAGCACGCGCCGGCTGGTGGCGCTTCAAATCAGATTTTAGCTTCACTCGTTCCCACATATCACTGCACCACTCCCGCAACTCACCCTTCGATACAGTGAAGCCACCCGCTTTGTAAGCCCGGCCACTTTGGCATGATCTTTCGCTTAGTCTGGCCTTTTTGGCCAAACCCTTCAAACAGCAGCCACCCGCACACCCAAATGTTTAATCAACATCCAACACAAGTTCAACACTCAACTCCAAAATAATCCACACCACAAACAGGGAACTTACTGAGGCGAATTTCGAGAGATAGTGGTCAAAGCTCATCAACTGCAACACACACCTCTTGAGATCGTAATCTACACTGACGATCAAGGCCACAAGAAGTTCTAGATTTGAGAAGCAAAGAGTCCCCATTCGCCAATTCCTCGGGATTCCTGATCTTTCCTCCTCAATTCTTCCGCCCTCGAGAGCAGATCTAACACTGCGAAGGATTCCGCACAAGAATGGGCATGACCGCCAACGGCTGCTCAACGGTTCCACCCAAAGGACCTTGTTTCGCGCAGTTGCACTCAGATCTGGCCGCGAACTCAAGATCAGAGAGCCTTCCCGGGCCGAGGCGACAACGCCCGCCCCTGGCAGATGAGTAGACGGAGAAGACGAAGACACCCCCACTCGAACTGACCAAAGCCGACCGATCTCTTCTCAACGGTCCGTGGTTTTCATTTCACGCCCGCTTCTCGAGACAGCTCTTAACTGAAAAAGCCAAGAAGTTCCCTTAGTGGGTTTAGCAAATGAGGCCCAATGGGAGAAACTTCACGGCATGAGAAAGTGCCCTCAGCAAGAGAGCGCCGACTCCTCGAACAAGGTTGGAATGTTCAGACTTGATCAACCCGCGTAGGAGCGCAGGGCACTCACCAGCCCCAGACCATGGCGCATCTTCGTGGTCGAGGTTAGGCTCGAGCACCTAAGAGGCACGTGGGACGAGGAAGAATTAGGAAATATCAATAACCTCACAAAAATCATATCGAAAAACAAAGCAACACCTTCACGATTCTGGGCAACTTGCCTCCGAACGCCCGCAGCAGTCGTCTTATCCAAAGTGAGTCATATTCCCAATTAAGTACCATCGACAAAAAGTAACGCTTTCCGTAACTTGTGGGAAGAGGAGATCGGAAATCACTGCAGAGCGCCGAATCACGGAAAAATAGAGGAAGCCCTCGGAGGTTTCCTTCGCGACAAAAAGATAAAGGAACGCAGCTATACTAGGGACACCAAGCCCCCGGTCCCTAAAGAAAACCAGTAGACCAACCAAAATGCCCCAGCCATTGGGCGAAAGCTGAGAAGGACAAACATTGAAGTGCTGCAAAACCCCTTTTATGAAGGGATGCGTATAGGAAGAGGCTAATTCTCATTTTCCACACACCTCAAAGAAACATACCATATTAAATGCTTAAACTACATAGAGGTCAGAAACGCCGAGATCAAACCTCGAATCGCCAAAAGGAGGCTCTGCACATCCCGGTAAAAGTGGCCCCATACAAAGGACCGACCTTGCTAGGCCCCACAACTAAAGCCATGCTGAATGGCAGATTTTAGGTATTTCACCCCAGATACTTAATCGCCCATCCCCACCATTCAGCGGGAAAAGGCACCCCACATCTCGGTTCAACCCCGGCCGAACGACGGAGACGCCGCCGCCCCCGTGAACCAGCAACAACCGGAGGAGTCACCCAATACACGTAGAAGAAGAGCCGACCTGCACTCCATGATGGAAGCAAGTGATAAAAAACAAACTCGCTAACCTAACCTTAACGCCCTCATCAGACGTCGAAAAGAGACCAAGGAGATAAAGACGCAGCGGACCCAGGAATACAATAGAAAAAGCTATCCCAAGAAAGACGCCAGAAAAAGACTCTACGCAAAAAGGTTCAGACATAAGACTAAGGGAGAGGGAAGTCCGAACTCGCTAAAGGCAAAGAAAAGGTCTCAGGATCAGGAGCACACAAGACAGAGGATGTCTACGAAAGAAACAGAAGGAAACTGAAAGGAGTGGGAGAAATGAGCGCAAAAATCGAAGATATCACCACATCGCGTGAGATATGACCCGCCGACCAAGCCCTAACAATCCAAACCCAGCCCCAAGCAGACAAATGGAAATTGCACCCGATGTGAGAACGCGTTATGCCCGCCCACGCACAACGCACACAAGGGCTGGGGCAACCGATGGTTCAAAATAAGGCTCACAAGCCCACTACCATGCCTGAAGAAAGAGGCCGTACCCCAACGAAACACCCGTGTCCCTAGCTTAACTCAAAAATGAGAGCTCAAATTCGCTTTATCCCAAAGGATGATAACAGGGGTAGTTGGGAAAGCCCATGGCCCATAAACCAAACTAAATCCTTTCAATATGGAAAATAGAATAATCCCTAATAACGTCTTATCCTTCAAATCAAACTAATCTCATCAAAGAAGGAAGAAATATAATTCGACTTATATAACACCATCATGCGTATCAATACTGATCCTAATAAGGAAGGAAGATTATCCCAAATAAATTGTTTCTATATCCTTTACCGAATCCAATACCGATAAAGGCAAGTAATACCCATCCAATGGGAGAGAATCTTATTCACCATCCAACTGGGAAAACATATACTATAAATACAAGGCCACCCCATCGGTGAAAGGTACGCAAACATACGCAACACATTCGCCCTCTAAGCAGTCTATCTTTTCTCTCATAAAGAAACTGACTTAGGCATCGGAGCGGCTACGGGCGAAGCCCCGTCGACCCTTTCTTTTTCTTGCCTCAAGCAGAGGAGGGCCTGACCAGAGACCGCAAGTCAATAGCGCCGTGATCCGAGCCGCCGTGGACTGTACCAAAGAAGAGCTCCTATCTCCGGCCCGACTCAATACGCTCCACTTAGTCCATGGAAAAAGGCATCATCAAGATCAAGGAAATCCAATTTGAATTAGAGTAGTAGCCTTCTGTTGATAGAACCAAAAGACAACTGCCACCAAGGTAAATGTCGCATTCAACCCCATCCTATGTATGAGCAGTAATCACTGCCTTCTCCACTCATCAATCAAGAAGCTTTGCTTGAATCCTCGCTAAGAGCGTATTCAAGGAAATGGCATAGTGACTAGTGCATGGAAGAGAAAGAGTTAACCACCATTGATTGCATACACAAGAATAAATGAGAGCGCATGCTGAGTTTAAACTTTCATGGGAGTTTCTCGAAAATTAAGGGGAATTTTCATTTTTTTTTATGTGGATTGAGAATACTAAATGAGATTATTAAAGAAACATAAGAGAAAAATGAAAAAAGAACAAATATATTTATTAAAAATTAGAGTGAAGTGACACAAATAGGGAGCTATCCAAACAGAAGCAGAAGAAAAAGGAAAAATAGAACAGAGATTCTGCTTTGAGGTTAGTAGTTCACTCAAGAAACTGGTACACTACATATGAAACCCAAGCACAGTGAATAGACAAGAAAACGAAAAGAATGTTAGAAAATTGTCTCCTTGTTGTAGAAACCCAGGAACGCATAAAACAATTGTTTAGACATTCCAAGCAACATAAAGATAAAGCTGCAAAATAATGGTTATTCAAGAAAAACCAAAATAAATTAAATCAATAAGAAATGAGGAGAATATAACCAAGTTGGAGAAAACAATCGAGTATTGTGAATTCACAATTTCCTTAAGACAAATTTGACTACTTCACCAGTGCTTTGAGATTCCCAAGGTGTCTATCCCCCAGGATAAAACGGTTGTCGAATGGTTGACAAAAACACATAGTCGCCACTCTAGCGAACTGATGATGTGTTCGCTCTATCAACGACAAAAGGATGAAGGAAGGAAAACTTGAGACTCGATGACCTTTTGAGTACCATTTTCCAAAAATACCCCAACAACCATTATATAAAGGAGAGACTTGACCTTTTGGAATGCCAAACCTTTTGGCTTCCTAAACTCTCAGAATTTCGAAATTAATTATTCATTCAATGTCATTAATTTCTTCATGAATGTCATTAATTTCATATAACTAAAATTCATAGAATTCAGAACAAAGAATTATTCAGTGAATGTCATTCATTTCATTCACTATATCAAACAATTCCTCACATGAATGAAATTAATGACTAAAGATGAGACATACTTGGTGATATAACCAATTGTTGAAACCTACATAGGAGAGATAGGTGTTACCCTTTGAACATTTCCTTGTAAAAATATGTTTATTCTACTAACTAAACAGTAGATACGATGTCCTTGAACTGTTCTGCCATTGGTGAGACGATGACATATTCCACACAAGAATCTTCCTAACACACTTCAGTTCTCACTTTTATGTCCATTTTGGCCATGGACATGCGCCTGGTTCTCGCAGTTATTTAATAGAATTGTTCTCTATTCAATCCCTAAGAAGTGCCCCACTTCACTCTTACATAGGTGATCTCCTAACTAAGAGTAGCTCATTTTACTCTTCCCTGACTTTCCATTCCATAGGGATCATTAAAAGCATAGCTTAACCTTCTTTTTACAAGCATCACTATTTCATCATAGGACCGAACAAGGGAATATCCCCATAGTGATTGTATCTAAGTCCTTACAATTTAGTTGTCCCTTTGAACCTAGATCTTGGGATTTTCAGTTAGCTAGGTTGGGTATCCATTGTATCGACTTGTTCTTTTACGGGCTTTAGTCCCAATCCTTTCGATGACTTTTCAACCAATTCTTTGTTTAAGCATTTGGTTAGTGGATCCGCAATGTTATCTTAGATTTTACATAATCTACAAAAAAAAGATAACCTCACTGAGAGCGGTTGTCTACCCAGACAGGTTTACGATTTATCATGTCTAGACCTACCATTGTACATACTGTTTTGTACTCTACCAATAGTAGATTGACTGTCACAAAGTATGCATATTAGATGCATCGACTTTGCCCACCTTGGAATGCCCTCTAGGAAGTGGCGTAGCCATTTTGTCTCTTCCCCACATTTGTCTAATGTTATAAACTTAGATTCCATTGTGGACTTGGAAATAACCGTTTGTTTCGAGGATTTCCATGAGATTGTTGCAATTCTCAATGTAAACACATTACTACTTGGGTAAATTCAGTCAGAACATCATTACTGGAGTCAAATATCATTTTCAAAATATTCAAGAAAATGTCAATTTCAATAATTTAACACAATCCTTAATTATAGCCTAAAGGTTTAGGCTTCTCGATAGGCAATTACGATCTTTTACCCAAGGTCTCAAGTTTGATACTTGTCCTTGTACTATTGCAACAAGGATTTTCCAAACCAACTAACCCCTTGTATGTTTAAACAAGGATTTTTCAAACCAGCTAACCTCTTGTATGTTTAAATAGGGTTTTTTCAAACCAACAAACCACTTGTATGTTTCAACAAGGATTTTTCAAACCAACAAACCACTTGTTTGTTTGGTTGTAGAAGTGTTTAGTTTTCAAATAAATGAGAAATTTTTTTCCTTAAAAAAAGAACCTCAAAAAACTCTTTTGTGAATCCTTGTTCCAAACATTATTTTTCAAAAAAAGGTTATACCTTCCTCTAGAGAGAAGAAACTCATTTAAAAAAAACATGAATCAAAATTTTTGTTTTTTTTCCAAAAAGACAACAAACCAAATTGCTTGTTTGTCAACAAATATATATTGACAAATAAAGTATTTATATATATATATATATATATATATATATATATATATATATATATATATATATATATATATATATATTTCTGTATATCCATCCAAAGCCAAACTTGATATTTTCTTTTTGGAGATTCACATAGAAAGACCCCAACCCAGTATAATCACAGTTCACTAGTTCTGGTTTTTCCCCCTAAACAACAAATCGTATTGTTTGTTTGTTTTCAAAAAGTTTTCCCACAACTTTTCCTATTCAAGAAACAAAAGAATTGTTTTTTTATTTTTCTTTTGGATGATCAAAGTTTGCAAAAACCAAAGAAATACCAAGCTTTAAGTGTTTTTTTTTCCTCCGAAAACAACCCAGGTTTTTTTTTTTTTCAAGCTAAACAAAACAAAAAACCATTAAACAACCAACCGAAAGGTTTTTTTTTTCCATTGGGAGCACCACAAACCATAAATTGCTAGAGGAATTTTTTCCTGTCCAATCAACAACTTCTCATGGAGTCAAAATTTGTCTTAAGTTTGTTAGAAAATTGTCTCCTTGTTATAGAAACCCGAGAACGCGTAAAGCAATTGTTTGGACATTCCAAGCAACATAAACATAATGTTGCAAAATAATGGTTATTCAAGAAAAACCAAAATAAATTAAATCAATAAGAAAGGAGGAGAATATAACCAAGTTGGAGAAAACAATCGACTCTTGTGAATTCATAATTTCCTTAAGACAAATTCGCCTTCTCCACCTGTGCTTTGAGATTCCCAAGGCGTTTGTCTCCTAGGATAAAATAGTTGTCGAATGGTCGAAACAAGCACATTGTCACCACTCCAACGAACTGATGATGTGTTCGCTTCATCAATCGATTAAAAAGGGGATTTAAGGAAGGAAAACTCGAGACTCGATGACCTTTGAGTACTTCGCTCCGAATACCTCGACAACCTTATATAAAAGAGAGACCTGACCTTTTGGAATGCCAAACCTTTTGGCTTCCCAAACTCTCATAATTCCGAAATTAATTATTCATTGAATGTCATTAATTTCCTCATTGAATGTCATTCATTATATTCATTGAATGTCATTAATTTCTTCATTAAATGTCATTAATATCATATAACTAAAATTCATAAAATTTAGAATAAAGAATTATTCAATGAATGTCATTCATTTCATTCACTATATCCAACAATACTCCACATGAATGAAATTAATGACTAAAGACGAGACATACTTGGTGATAGAACCAACTGCTGAACTCGTGATAGGTAGGTAGGTGTTAATTCTTTTGAACCTTCCTTGTAAAAATATGTTTATTTACTAACTAAACAAGAGGACACGTATGTCCTTGAACTGTTCTGCCATTGGTGTAGACGATGAAATATTCCACACAAGAATCTTCCTAACACACTTTAGTTCTCACTTTTATATCCATTTTGGCCATGTACATGCGCCTGGTTCTGCAAGAGTTTAATAGGAATTGTGCTCTATTCAATCCCCTGTGAAACAACCCCACTTCACTCTTACATAGGTGATCTCCTAACTAAGAGTAGCTCATTTTACTCTTCCATGACTTTCTATTCCATAGGGATTATTAAAAGCATAGTTTAACCTTCCTTTTACAAGCATCACTATTTCATCATAGGAACGGACAAGGGAATATCCCCATAGTGATTGTATCTAAGTCCTTATAATTTAGTTGTCCCTTTGAACTTAGATCTTGGGATTCCCAATCAGCTAGGTTGGGTATCCATTGTATCGACTTGTTCTTTTACGGGCTTTAGTCCCAATCCTTTCGATGACTTTTCAACCAACTCTCTGTTTAACTATTTGGTTAGCGATTCCGCAATGTTATCCTTAGATTTTACATAATCTACAGAGATAGCTCCGGTTGAGAGTGGTTGTCTAATGGAATTGTGTCTACGACGAATATTTCTAGACCTACCATTTTACATATTGTTTTGTGCTCTACCAATAGCAGATTGACTATCACAAAGTATACATATTAGAGGCACCGACTTTGGCCACCTTGGAATGTCCTCTAGGAAGTGGCGTAGTCATTTTGTCTCTTCCCCACATTTGTCTAATGTTATAAACTCATATTCCATTGTGGACCTAGAAATAACCGTTTGTTTCGGTAGGATTTACAGACTGCCAATTCTCAATAAACACATGACTACTTCGTAAATTCATCGAACGTCATTATCGATTCAAATATCATTTGAAATATCTAAGAAATGTCAACCCATTAATTCAACAAAATCCTTAATTATAGCCTAAAGGTTTAGGCTTCTCGATAGACAATTAGGATCTTTTACCCAAGGTCTCAAGTTTGATACTTGTCCTTGTACTATTGCGACAAGGATTTGCCACACCAGCTAACCCCTTGTATGTTTAAACAAGGATTTTTCAAACCAGCTAACCCCTTGTATCTTTCAACAAGGATTTTTTAAACCAACAAACCACTTGTATGTTTCAACAACGATTTTTTAAACCAACAAACCACTTGTTTGTTTGGTTGTAGAAGTGTTTAGTTTTCAAATAAATGAGATTTTTTCAAAAAAATGTTATGAAAAAAAAAAAACTAAAAGGAAAATATATGCACTTTTTTTTTTTCAACAACCTTTTTCCATTATTTTCCTTGGAGAAGTTTTTTTTTTTTCCGAATAATATTTTCCATTTTTTCTAAAGAAAATATTCTTTTTTTTTTCCTTTCAAAATAACCTTCCTCCAAAATTATTTTTTCCAATTGGTTCCTTCCTTTTTTCTTCTAATCACTTTTCCTTTATATCCAAAAGAAAAGAAAATATATATATATATATACCTTCCTCTAGAGAGAGAAGAAACTTATTTTAAAAAAAAAACGTGAATCAAAATTTTTGTTTTTGTTTTCCAAAAATACAACAGAACAAAAATTCTTGTTTGTCAACAAAGAAAATATTTTTTTTTTCCGTATATCCATCCAAAGACAAAACTTGATATTTTCCTTTTGGATATTCACACAGAAAAGCCCCAACCCAGTACAATCACATTTCACTGGTTATGGTTTTCCCCCCCTAAACAACAAATCGTATTGTTTGTTTGTTTTCAAACAGTTTTCCTACAACTTTTCCTATTAAAGAAACAAAAGAATTGTTTTTTTTATTTTTCTTTTGGATAATCAAAGTTTTTGAAAACCAAAGAAATACCAAGCTTTAAGTGTTTTTTTTTTCCTTCGAAAACAACCAAAGTTTTTTTTTCCCAAGCTAATCAAAACAAAAACTGTGACACCCCGACCTGGGGGTCCGTTGACAACCCGTCAACTCGCGGAATACATGTAGCCATTGAGTGCCTCAATGCCACAAACAGTGGTTCTACCCGAGACTCAAACACAGTAAAATACAATGCTGGAAGTCATACATCCATACTCTTTCCACAATATAACCAACTATATTAACAGTTTCAATAGCAATACACCTCTTATACACAAACATGTATCGATCATAATGTTTCATAAGATGTTTTACAAAATATATACTGGCCACATCGCCGGCTTTCTTCTCAAAAAAGTGGCTCTAGTGAGCGACGCCTCCCCAGATACTCCCCACTAAAGGGGGATCCCACGACAAAAGGTGCAAAGCCCAAAGAAGGATAATCTCCTACGAGGGTCAGTTCCCACCTAAGTACTCATGCAATGGAAAACACACACATTCAAATGAATTCACAATCTTTACCGAATGTCTACATGCCCAATCCCATGCCTCGAAGTCCTCACGACTCTCACATGCTTATGCCATGTATGAAAATCGTTTCCAAACAAAAATATTTGTTTTATTTGTGGGCAACCCTCCGATATAAATACATTGGACAATCTTCTGAGGTGAATTTGTTGGATAACTCTCCGAAAAAATTAATGGATCTCTCCGACTTGAATTGTTGGACGATTTCCCAACACAATTCTTCGGACAACTTTCCGACAAAATTATTGGACAACCCTCCGAAATATTTCATGTCATGCACTCACACCTATTATTCTAGGTACCAAGCATATGAAATGCACATATCACCTCACAACACCATGTTAATATATCAAGATGCATATATTAACAAACAATATTACCAACATGTTATTCATTGTAGCATAACACAAAATCTGGCCATGCAGCTAATAGAAAATCCGACGCTCAACTCTTGCACCGCTCCAAATCATCACAACAAAGACAATCAGACCACTCTTAAAGGGCTCAACCCAACCCGACTGGTCCGAAACAATCCAAAATTTTCTCCACCTTCTACCCACTCCTGGGGACCATTGTTCAATCCACTTACTCCAAACATTATCAACCATTTCAGATGGTCCTGTGACAAGAACTAAACCAAGTAGGAGAAAGACTCTCACCTCCTGGAAGCCCAGTACATGAAACCTAGCATCTGCTTACAGGTCTTGGCAGCTGGGATCAACTTCGCTTCGTCACGGACTCACTGACCATCTGGGAAATTTAGATATATGCAGAGCTTCTCTCTCTAAAAGCTCTTCTTCTCCTCTCTTCTCTCTCTTTTCTTTTCCCTCCCAAACCAGTTGGGAGAAGATAGGGGTCAACTTGGTATCCTCTCACTTGCCAAGTGTCAAGCTTCCATTGACTCCTTAGATTACACCTTATCTCCTTATCCATCTACCATGGATTTTCACCCAATCACATGTTGCCACATGTCTCTCATGGGTCCCATTTGAGCTCATGTTTGACTCATTCTGCACATGACATGTGACACTTCTTGAGCCACTCACACAAAGTTAAGGTCCAGCACCACCTAATGCTCGAAAACGCGAAATTCGATCGTTCCTCTAATTCGAATAAATTCACGTGGTAGCTAGATTTCGCGATACGATTCAACAACACAAGTTCGCTTCTTCATACAAGATCTAGAAAATTCTGATTTTCGATCGAATTGTCATTTATCATTTTCTAAAATTAGAATTTTCTGAGGTCTTACAATAACCCTTAAACAACCAACCGAAAGGGTTTTTTTTTTCCATTTCCATTGGGAGAACCACAAACCATAAATTGCTAGAGGAATTTTTCCTTTTCTTTTTTTCCCTATCCAAAACCAAACCAATCAACAACTTCTTGTGGAGTCAAATTTTGTCTTAAGTTTGTTAGAAAATTGTCTCCTTGTTGTATAAACCCGGGAACACGTAAAGCAATTGTTTGGACATTCCAAGCAATATAAACATAATGTTGCAAAATAATGGTTATTAAAGAAAAACCAAAATAAATTAAATCAATAAGAAATGAGGAGAATATAACCAAGTTGGAGAAAACAATCGAGTCTTGTGAATTCACAATTTCCTTAAGACAAATTTGTCTTCTCCACTGGTGCTTTGAGATTCCCAAGGTGTCTATCTCCCAGGATAAAACGGTTGTCGAATTATTAAAAGCAGATTGGTTTCCACTCTAGTGGAAATGATGATGTGTCTGACCTATCACTCGATAAAAGGACGTAAGGCAAAACTTGTAATAATCTTGAAAATTAGAAATTTTCAAAAGAAAATTATAAAATAATAATAATAATAATAATAAATTTCTAGAATGGTTTAGGGAAGCCTAGAAAATTCTCTAGATCTCGGAAGATGAAACAGATTGTGCCGTTGGATTCGTCTTGTGAAATCTAGTGACCTTAAAAGTTTCACGACTCGAGACAACAAATCTTTTTTATGATTTTCTGGACGGTGAGCTGCTGACTCCAAGGACAAAGATTTTACGAAAATCTAGGAAGTTTGAATGACTGAGCTAAGTTCCTATTTAAAAAAATCGAATCGAAAATGAATCGTTTTCGAGATAGAAACGAACTCCGAGATCTGAAAGGACACTGCTCGACACTACAGCAAGTAACTTAAATGAAGTTAGAACAAAAAGGAGAAAATGGCCATTTTTCGAGGATCCGACAGTTGAGAGGAGAAGAGAGGTGCAGAGAAGCTCGACCCTCTCTAAGACTACTGAGTTTGGGTGGTCATCTCACGTCTGCCAAGACTTCAAAGCCTGAGTACTGCCGAGGGCAACACTGACACTAAAACCGGGAGTTTTCGCGAGATCTGAGCTAAAAGTTCAGAGGCCGTGGCCTCTAGCTTCCGGTCTTCTCGAAAAGCTTTGTCTTCTCTCCAAGAGATAGGAAACCTTCGTACTTGGGTTTATTTTCCATCTAGGAGTCGTGTCGTCTGGGTCGAGCCCTGTATATGCCTGACGGTGCCTTCGAAAGCACCAAAAGGAAGAAAAAAATTTGTCGATAGTTACTATTCATGTGAAGCCTCTAACTTTAGACGACCATAACTTTTTCGTCCGAACTAAGATTTGCACATTCTTGGAATATATGAAAAGCTCTTTGAGTCTAGAATCCATCCATATATATCTTAATGAAATTTTGAGCCTCATATTAGTCCGAAATGACAAAATACAGTGTCTCGCTGGCCAATTTGAGCTGCTAGGGCTTCGCCCAAGGCCCACCTGGCTCGCAATGTGAAGTAGTTCAAGCCCACCTACCATAATAAAACCAAGGGGCATTGCTAGACGAGAGAATCTGAAAACCCGTCTATGAAAGTCATGGTGTCTCCCCAAATGCCATATTCGGGGTGTCTCGTCTAGAGTTTTTAGTCCCCCAACTGGCTATCCTTTCGTATATGGCAAGTTCATTATTGATAAATAGATAAAGGTGGGAATTACCCAAAGGATATTTATCCACAAATTTCCTAGTTTCCAAATCCCATACTTCTCGAAGGAATAATCTTTAATAAGGAAGAATTAGTTCTTAATAAGGGAAAATAAGTCCTAGATAAGGAAAACCAGATTTATCCCTAAAAATAGGAGATTCCTTCTTGAGATAGGAGGGAGATTCGACAACAAATTTTTATAAATCAGGAAGATCCCCCACGAGGGAGAGGGAGGCAATTCTAACAATGAGAACTTTCTTCCCCTTTCTCCGTACTTTTGCTGACTTAATCATTAGAGAGGCAGTCGGCCCTTCGTCGCCGGATCGTCCTTTTTACAGGTTTGCATTGCTCTACTGATGCCCCGGAGGTCAGATGTTCAAGGTAACAATCATTGGCGCCGTCTGTGGCAATCGAATAGAAAGTCTTGTTTACAGGCTATAAGGGCTTGGCTTCAACGATTGTCCACTAGCCCTTCGTCACCTGGAACTCTGTTGGTTCCCCTTTCCGCATCTAATTCTCTCGAGGCAGTCGCAATGTCAACTATACCTGATCCACCGCCGAAGATCAATTCCTCCATCGCTAGGGACATGAGGAGAAACAGAGATGCAAGGGCAATGAAAGACACAGCTCATGCCGAATGATTGCAGCAGAGAGCAACTGCCATGCGTCTAGACGAAGAAAAGTCAGGATTCTCGATAGCTGGCATGATAGCGATCGAGTCGCTATCCAATCACCAAGAATAAAGAAAAGGAACCCGTCATCCTCGCCGATTGTCGATACCCCATATGATAATCTATCTTCGGGCAGCTCTCACCCAGCTCGCCAATAAAAACACAAGGGCTAAGCTCAACGATAAAAGGGACTCGTGATCGCCCTCGCTTTCAGCGGAGATGTCGTTAGTGACGCTGGTTACACCGGGCAAGGAAAGAAGCAGTGTGGTAGTATCAAATGCATCGAGCCCCGGGACGACTAGCTCAGATGTCAGCACGATGCCATCAATGTCATTTGTATATCCCACCTTCCTAAGACGGGGGTCGACATTTTACATGCCGCCAAGAGCTTCACCCAGGACTCGACGGCATGCTCGCCCTAGGGTAACGCAGACTTGACTACGAGCCACCTTACGTTCGCCATACCCGCTCGATGTTTGACTACTCACGAATTCTGCGTTCACATGCTCACTATAATCAGTATTTGAGTTACTAAACGCCAAGAATGCATCGCTCTGGCTGAGGTAAAGTGTTCCCGACAAGCTTGCGAGGACCCACGTTAGCATGGTTCCATAAGCTCTCGCGCAACTCAAAAACTCATTCAATGACCCATAGGCGACATTCGTATCGTAGTACCTTTGTTCGGTGTGACAAAAGAGGAACATCAGCTCCTTACAGGCTATTCTCAAGCAAGAATCATAATCTATTCGAGACTTCACAAGGAGATTTGGGCAAGCCGTTCAACAGATATAATCTTGTAGCATGGATGGGGTCCTCTAGAACTTTAGGAGAAGCTTTGGGCTGTCCATGCTGTAACACCCCAAATTATACCCTAGTAGTTTATTACAGCTTAATGTTTTAATAAAAGTCAAAATTGTAATTTCGGAAATTTAAGTGCTAAGGGTAAAATGGTAATTGTCAAATTAAGGTCTTAATGGACATTATGTTTGAAAGAGTATATGTTAAAGTAGAAATATGATAAGATGAATTGCAAATAGAAGGAAGGAGGAGGACTAAGATGCAAGGGCTAAGAATTTAGGCAAAAATTGAGATAAAGCCAAACATGGTCTTGTTGTGTTAAAACATTCTATTTGGTGTTTGGAGAGCTAGGGCATTTACAGTTTGAGGGAGAAGAGCCAAGTTGGTTTGAAATTCTCCATTTCTTGGTTCTCCATGCTCAAGTGAGAAGGAAGGAAGAAGAGAGGGAAAAAGAAAGCTAGGTTAAAGTGTTCAAGATCAAGGTATGAAACTTTTGTATGGAACTCTTGTATGGAAACTATCACAAAGCCCTCTTTATCTATGGCTTGTTAGGAATTAACCAACTCCTTTGTCTGTTTAAGAAAACCTCAACTCTCATTATAAAGGTGTGCTGGTTATTTAAGTCAATTTTGTAGTTTTGTTTTGAAGTGGTTTGGTTTTGGTTGGAAAGTGTCCGATGAGAAAGGGCAAAAAGGCCCCATTTTTGTTTCAGCTCGACTTCTTTTTGCCTAGGCGAACTTGAAGCCCATAAATTGTCCAGTATTTACCTCGCCTCGACGAAGGTTACTTTGCCTAGGCGAACCTGAAATTCTATTTTTGTTCCTGTCATATATTAATTCTAGAAACTATCAATTGGATTAATGTAGAATCCTAACAAGTGAACGAAGGGTTCAGATCAGATAATGTCCACTAAGAACACACAGGCTAAGAACAATAAAATGTTCAAAAGAATACATATAATTGTATGCTTGCCTAAGATCGAATAATGCATTAAGCACCTCTGCTATGACATTCTTGCTAGTCCTACGAATACTGCTATAATGGGCGTGCACGTCTGTTCAAAGGCTACGACATTCCTAGCCAAAGGCGCCGACACTTCTATAACGTGCAAAGTGTGTCTTTGATTATGCTTCGCACCTCCGTTCAAGATCAGACCGCACCTTCTAGTACCTATTATGTTGTGCCCCTCTCATTCATTGTTACTCTATCATGCACAAATACTTATATGTCGGCAAAATGGAACAATATGATATATGGAAATAATTATACGAAATTACTAATCGCTCGCTTTGTAGTGTACCTACGGTACCTTATATGTTACAAGATTTCATATACTTATAGAGATTGAATATTGAAATATAAGAATTATGTTATATGTATACTGTAATTGAGGGCCACTACATGTGGTTATTTATGTTATCTGTTTTCCTACTAAGCTATAAGCTTAGCACGAGTGTTTTATCCGTGTAGGTACTGAAGAGGACATTCGAGGCATTTCGCATTCGCCATGGCCAACACAACATTAGGAGTCCACCATATGTAGGTTTCTGATTCTGTTTTGTAATGTAAATGTTTTATTTTGGAGATAGTACAACTTGTGTAAGTACAAGTAAATGAGACTTAGGAATATATGTACAAGAACATCTTAACACCACTACGATAGTAGTATTACAAGTTATGTCATTATGGATGAATTTATGGATTTAAGTTATGTCAATATGATCTTATGGATTTTTATTTCAAAATGGGCCCACCAATATCAGAAAATCAGGTTAAGAAGTCTCAGTCCCGTGTGGCGTCCCCTCTCTTGCCACGGTTAGGGGAAGGGGCGTTACACACACCGTTCTTCCAGTCGCTATCTTTAGACCCACTAGAGACAATGGAAGAATTATATAGGCGAGCCTATAAATACTTAATGTTGGAGGACAACGTCTGTGCATCAACCCAAACTGTCATGATCACAAGTCAGCCGGCCGAGAGACATAAGCCATTTAGGAAGAAGCGATCCAAGTCCAAAGGAGGGCAGAGGAGAGACCGAAAACGATCCCATGACCAGTCACAAAAAAGAGAGAGCCCCCACATTTACCCCCCTAAACATCTCGTATGAAAGTCTATAACCCCTCATCCGTGATTTTCTAGAGTTTGAATGACCTACACCAATCCAAACAGATCCTTCCCAAAGAAACAAGTCCTTGCGATGCGATTATCATAGGAATCATAGGCATGAGACCGACAGGTGGTGAAGCCTAAAATTCTTAGTAGAAAAACTGGTCAAAGTTGGGCACCTCATGAGGTATATCAAAGAAGCATATCACAGAGAGGAGTCAGTAATGAGAAGGATTTGGGCCAGTAACCTGGCAAGAATCATGTAACTTGTGACCAATCATAAATTATATATTGGGTAGCTCGTCTAACGACTAGTATCAGTTGAAGTGCCAACAGAAGAAGATCTTAAGAGCTGCCACAGTCAAAGCCAGGGTAAATTCTATCCACATAGAAGGCAGTCGTGAAGAAACTAGGCTCATGGATGGCCCCATATCCTTCCTTCCTGTAAACTTGAATAAGATTATTATGCCTCAGTACAATGCATTAGTACTCACCCTCTGTATTAGCGGTTTTGATGTGCACAAGGTATTGGTGGATCCTGGGAAAACAAATTTGTTACAACTACTCGCCTTCAACCAGATGAGGCTTTCCTTAGGGGTGTTGAATTCAACTGGGCAAATTCTCTCCGGTTTTAATGGTGCGACTACCGTAACACTAGGAGATGTCACGCTCCCTGTAAGGGCCAACCCAGTCACTCAACAAGTTTTGTTCTCCGTCGTTGGAGACTTGGGTCCTTACAACGCTATAATAGGGTGGGCCTAGCTGCATTCAATGAAAGTTGTTCCTTTTACCTACCACAAAATGGTCAGTTATTTTACTAACGATGGTCAGTCAATTTATTTAGCCGTATAGTAGTGTTATCACTATCTACGAGAAGAGGTGAGAAGAGCTCAAATTTTCCGAGGATCAAACCTCGTAGTAATCATCATACTGGCCACAGATCGGGCGAGGAGAAGGATCTATCAAGCATGGACCCTTGAAAATTAAGTGAGCTGGGGACGGCCGAAGTCTATTTATGCCATCGACCGATGACCAAAAGAACACATTTACTTACGTCGCTGAAAGCAACATAGATGTGTTCGCCTGGAGCCACTTGGATATGGTTGGAATTAATCCAATGATGGACTCTCATAAACTAAACATCATCTCCATGGCCAAACCAGTGAGACATAAAGTAAGGTGTTTTCACCCAGATCGCTATCGGGTCATCCAGACGGAGGTGGACAACTTAATAAGAACAGGTTTCATCAGAGAAGTAAAGTACCCTGAATGGCTAGCCAACGTAATGGTGGTTCCAAAGAAGGGTGGCAAGTGGCGAGTATGTATAGATTACACTAACCTCAACGAAGTGTGCCTAAAAGATAGCTTCCCATTGCCCCGTATAGATCAAATTGTCGACTCCGTAACTGGGCACGGGATACTGTCGTTTTTGGATATCATCGAATTCCCATGCACCCGCAAAACGCAGAGAAAATGGCCTTCATTACACCTCACAGGTTATATTGTTACAATGTGATGCCTTTTGGATTGAAGAATGCTGGGGCAACCTATCAAAGATTGGTAACTGAGATATTCCAACCGGTGTTGGGAAACACCATGGAAGACTATGTCGATGATATGCTTGTGAAATCCAGAGAACACTTCGATCACATCCAGCATCTATAGGAGGCTTTTGAGCTATTATAAAGGTACGACATGAAACTCAACCATTTGAAATGTGCGTTCGGAGTTAGTTTGGGCAAGTTTCTAGGCATTATGGTGACCCAAAGAGGAATAGAGGCCAACCTCGTGCAACTCAAAGCCATAATGGACTCTTAGGCTCCTACCTCCGGGAAAGGAGTACAGCAATTGACTGGCCGGCGAACAGCCCTCGAGCGGTTCATATCCCGTTTCATAGATAAGCTAAAGCCATTTTTTATCAAGCTAAAGGGAGCCAAAAGGGTTATTGAATGAGGAACGCAACAAGCTTCATGGCGATCAACCAGATTAATCAAACCACCACTTCTTTGGTCGCCAAGGGGCTGTGATACACTCCCCATCTCTACCTGTGTTGCTCAGCCTGTAAGTGCAGCTTTGTTCAAAGAAGGTGAAATCTTAAAACATAGACCAATATTCTTTGTAAGAAAATCCTTGACATAAGCAAAACCCTGGGTGATAAACCCGCTTCAAAATAAGCTCAGACCGCCCTACGTGGCGCCAAAAAGCTTCTCGCCCCACTTTCAGCACATCTTATCGTCAAAGCAACCAATCTCCCTCACGAAACACCGTATTACAAGCCCCAACCTATCGGGGAATGATGGCCCACTGATGATATAGAGCTATGAGTTCTGCATTCAAAGACAGATCGCGCTAGCATTGAAGTGGGTAGGGTATTGCGCATTTCTTAGCAAAATTCCCTAGCCTATGTGGACCAAAGATAACAAATGTTGGTGGATTCTAATGGACTCGCGCTTCTCACTATACAAGAGCTAGCGTCGGCTTGCAACTTAAAGCCCCAACTAGGGAAATTGTAGCCATACAACTAGACTTCCCCACGTCCAATAACGAGATTGAATATGAAGCAATCCTAATGGGATCGACCAAGACACCAGACACGAGAATTTCTTCATAATGCAGTTGACTCCCACCTGGTAGTGGGATAAAAACGGAGAATACAAAACGCGAGACTAAATGTGATGGGCCGTGCATGGGTCTACCAAGCAACGACTAGGTCGAAGCTCAACATATCCTAAGGACTATAATGAAAGTGGCGACGCATTAAGCAAGCAATGGTCATTATCCACCAATAAAAGAAACTGTATTCCTCCCAATCTACTACGAACCGGCGTCGTCTATTACAACCGATCGTGTAAGTTAGATAGATAAAGCAAGCCCTTCTTGGCTGACTCCTATAATGCATTATCTAAGCTCGGGAGAACTGCCGGATAACAAAGTTAAAGCACACAAGGTCTAGGTCTAAGTGGCAAGGTTTTCCTTGGTGAACAGGCAATTATATAAGCAGTCTCTAAATGGGTCATATCTTAAGTGTCTCACTACTCAACAGGGATAATATGTGCTGGCGGAACTCCATGAAGAGGTATGTGGAAATCATCCGGGCGGCATAACTTGTGGCGACCCCCGTGCCCGACCCAACCCGATTTGGCGGATCCAAATCGAAACCCCGGGGACACCCGTTTAATAATTTTTTTTTTCATTTTTGATTTTATTACGTTTTCTTTTTCAAAAGTGTTATGCACCCGAATCCTAGCCGATCCGAAGGGCGTCCGAACCCGAGTCCCATTTACCCGAATGCTTTCATTTATCTATCAAACATTTATTTATGTCATTTCGTTTTAAGGTTTTCACTCGTGAAGCATTTTCAAATGGGAGGCCCATAAACTTTCACATTTTTAATAAAATGTACTACATGAAGGCATTCTATGCCTTTTTAAAATGATACACAAAACAAAACATTAATTCAAAGTTCAACTATTTTGTTCACAAAATATCCCATTATCAAAAGGAAATGATATGCAAATGACGAGGTATATACTTATACGTGATTAGTGCCCAAAAAGTGCTATTTTGAGCCTTATCCAAGATAGGTTTTGAGTGCTTTTTGCGCACTAATCATATCAATTAAGCCAATTGATGTGTGCAGGTCCACTTAGTTCCAATGATGCCATTTCGAGCTTGTTTTGGTGATTTTATGTGTCTGCACTCTCACCATCAGGTTTAAGTTTGATGACAAGATATGTCAATGCCAAGGAATCACTTGTTTTCAACCATCAAAATAAAGAATTTGAAGTGGATTTGAATACAGAGATGCAAATGAGATGTAGTGAGCAAAACAGCGATCCCGTGATTTTCGCTGATTTATCAGAGTTACCGGGATTACAAATTTCGCAATCATACGGGTACCTCAATCCTAAATAAATTGAAAATCTCCTCTGTACTAGCGAAATTTATCATGCCTAGCGAAATTAACCACCCTCGCTTATCCACATAATACTTTTCAAGCAGCTCAGCGAATTTCTAGCTAGCGAAATTCTGCTGATAGCTAAATTTCAATTTCGCTATCTCAGAGAATTCTATTAGGTTAATAAATTCGCAGACTAGCCAAATTTTCACATGCTAGCGAAATCCCCCATAGCTTAAATTGCCGCCCCGTGATTTTTGTATATTTGATCCTAAACGACTAATGCTTTGATGTATTACCATTTGAATTCTTATGTAATATCATATTTTAGGTATTTTGGTAGTTTCTCACACTCAATGTACTATATAAACCCTACAAACTGTAACCCTAAGCAACTTTGAAGCAATTTTCATTTTATGTAAATTTTCCTGCATTTTCATTTTAGGGTTTCATTTTGCTTTCCCTCTCCTCTTTCTTTTCATTTTCTAGCCGCTCAAACACACCCTTTGAGGATGACAACTCAAGGATGCTTGGCTGCTTCCCATACTTTGAAGAGGAGGGTGGCTATTGGCTGGGGGTTGTCGCAGGCTGTCCTCATGCTTTAAATGATACAGTACCGCATTTATGGTTCCATACCTTCCAAACTAGGGCTTAATGCCATTTAATGTTGTTCCTTATCAATACTTGCCATAAAGTTTAGTGGTTCGGGTTGCATGCTTAATGCTAGATGCACTCGATATCCTTTAGATGCCATTTTACGCAGCCACCGAACGAGGCTGAATAGATGTGGTTTTAAAACCGAATCGGACTTTGAATGCTTAGTGACTTGGTTTGACTCACAGAGTGGTTCTAGGGTTAGGTTTCATAGCTAAACAAAGATCCGGTTTTGGCTTTGACTATAGGTCATTTGCCTTAATGCGAGGATATAACCCGAGGACACTTTAATAGCCCCATGTTATCAAGCTAGTGACCCAAGCCTTCAAGGTTACCATTTCACACTTCACTTTAAGCCATTACAGTTAGTCAGTGAACAAACAACTTCCACTGTTTTGAACCAAATTTAGAAATCCAAACAGAAGCCTCACCATTTTCCAAACACTGATGCAAATCATTCATAGGATGAAAACCCATCCTCGTGTTCTAGACTTAGATCGCTTATGTCAGCAGTAAATCGACTACTAGCAGGAGGAACTAAGGATACAAATATTGTTGATTCCGAATCACCCTACCGTGGCACGAATCAAATGGCGCCGTTGTCGGGGATGGTGCCAAACTACGTATGATGAGTTGATGTGTACTTGTAATCCACATTACAAGTGTTGGTGACCTTTCAGTCCTTTTGACAGTAGTGCAGCACCGCAAGTTTTCTTCACTCGCGCCACGCATCGTTTTGTTTCTTGCAAATACTTGTTTTAACTTAACACCGACTTTAGCAAGCTTTGTTTGTGTTCTTGTTGTGTCTTCTTACTTGTGTAATGTGTGTTTATGCATCAATGGGACAGGATATCGTAGATTGCAAAGAGGAGGCACCACTGGAATGCGCCGTGAAATCAATGTGCACAAAGGACTAAACGTGGATCCTCTACCGAGGAACAACAAAGTCAACAAACACCTCCCATGAATCAAACGCAGATATTAGATCAATGAGGGAACACATACACCTCCTAGAGTTAGTGCCCTCTCCCGCATCATACCTCCTGAGGATAGCAAAGAGACCCTACCTAGTACCCCCCGCCTCCCACCTTTCATGGTATGAGAATGGAAAATCCATATTCACACATACCGGATTTTGAGGAGAAGGCACTACCTTCAAGGAAGGTATAACCGATACGATTTGCTCAAGCTAAAGCAGATTCCCGTTGACCAAGGACAAAGCCAAATATGGCTCAACTCACCGAGGCCGAACGCATTAGAAGTCAGCGTATCTTTGCCGACTTGAAGAAATTCTTCTTCGCCAAAGACCAACAAATAAGAGGCGCATCTACACTTACTCCTGGGCTTATGACAATGAGAAATTCACCAATGTCGAGAGATTCATGGATACCATCGTTGCTTGTCCACATCATGGGTCTCGATAATTCGGATGTTAGTGAATCATTTCTATAATGGTATGTCCCCCCGCCATGAAGCAATCATAGAAACCATGTGTGTGGAGGTGATTTTCCTCGAAAGCAAAACCCTGACAGGCCATGGATTTCTCGAAAGCTATGGTCGAAACTTCCAAGGGTCAGATGAGCCAAACCCGAGAGAGGTGGAGAAAATGAGGCCCTTCAAGACACTAAAGGGGAGGAATTTTTACACTTTCAGAGGACATGGAATGAAAGCAAAATCTCAACCCTAACTAGGAAGGAGGAGTTAGAAGGAAAGAGGTTCCACTAAGTGCATGCGTGGATCGAAACACTACAATGTGCCAACCTAAGCAAAGAATTATCGCCCACTCCGTCCATCTAGGAGAAAAAACCATCCGAGTGTCCCATCGCGAAGGATCTACGTCGAATACGCCACGTCGAGGTCAATACAAGTCACAACCTAATCTCCTATACCTGCAACACATACAATTCCACTGAAGAATCACCCTAACCTCTCCCAAACCTAACCCCGCCTATGTGCTCTAAGGTGCCAAACCACGCTTTGTCTCTCTTATCTCAACCACGTACCACCATCATCCACTTCTCCAAATAACAAGCGATAATCGACCTGGAAAGTAAGGGCGGGCAACTTTGGTGAAAGAACAAAAAGGATCAATGCACAATGCACAAAGGATTGATACCGTAGAGAGCACACCGAACAAGAGAATAGATGGGCTTGAGAGCAATCTTAATCGAAAATAGACAACTCATAAAGATTCTATCACAGCATCAACAATATCTGAGGTGATAGGAGAGAGGAAGGCCCTCCCAAACATTGCCAAATCCAAAAGGAGTAACAGGTAGGTTCATCTGAAGCACTCCGTGAATGGATGAGGTCATACTATAATCTTAGGGGTGGAAAAGAGGTTGATCGCCCAATGCCCAAGCCGCTTGAGGAAACCAAAAAGGAGAAGAATTGGAGCCGTAACACATTTTCTCCTCGAAGGAGGACTAATGAAGCACTCGCATGCCACCTCCATTTCCTCAGGCACTCAGAGGCAAGAAGAAGGCATCCCAAAGAAAGTGTGCATCCTAGAAGTCCTAAGGTAAAGGTGAACATACCCCTTGACATCATCAAACAAGTCCCCCGCTCATGCAAAGTTTTCAAGGATCTTTTGTACAATCAAGAAGGTCAGTATCGGAAAGGCATTTTTAACTCGAGCAAGCCGCTTGCCATAATCCAAAGCAAGAACCCAAATAAATACAAGGGATCCAGGATCTCCCACAATTTCAGCTTAACATTGGTGGACTTGCACAGGATGTTAACTTCTAGATTTGGGGAGTTTGTAAACCTACCGCCATACTCGTATGCAAAGTAGGCTCGGGGAGAGCTTAAACCTACCAACATCACTCATCACCGGGCCGATCGACGGAAGATCCCTAAGGATAGCTTGAGGACGTGTTGGTCATGGTAGACAAATCTCTACTACCCAGTAGACTTTGTAGTCCTTGACACCCCAGCCACAAAGTGGGCCCAACCATGTGCCAATGTCCGGGAAGACCATTTCGCCACCGCTAATGCAACTACCACCTCGTCGAATGGTAATGCAAATTACATTTGCAACATGACATCGAGCTGAATATTTTTCATTTGAGTCACAAGTACAAATCATTGGAAAGTGAAAAAGGAAGGAAACAATGAGTCTCGGCCACTTGATCGTAGTTCAGAAAGCTAACCGTCCATGAATCAGTAAGAAATAGCCAACCAAGGTGAAGTAGCTTAATGGGAATTTGCTGATTTAACATCGCAGAGAATTCGTCACCCAAATTCAACCAAAGGAGAAGCAAATCAACAAATGAGGAATCAAGCATCAAGGCATCAAAGATAGGTCACCTTCTGCTGAGGAGATCCTCCTCCTCACCTCCATGAGTATCTAGCGTTGAAATCAATATTTAGATTCACTAAACCAAATCATACTCAATAGTTTTTGGTTTTTATTTTTATTTGGTCAATTTCCATTTTTCTTGGCTATTTTTAGTAGTTTCCCGATTTAGCAGTTTTCCTTTTTAAGTAGATTAAGTTAAGTATTATTTTTTTTATTTTATTTTTTATTTTTATTTTTAGGTTTTTATTAGAAATAATATTTATTTTTGTTTTCTTTTTGTGTTGTTTTTATTTGGCCTAAATAAATGATTTTTTTTTAATTGCACTGCTGATTATGGTCGAAATTTGCTAAAATAAATAAATGGTGACTCTTCTACTACTTAATGGGGCTTTATAAGCGAGAGTATGGGGAGCTTTTTGAATTCACATCATCCCCACTGCAGCCGGGCCGTGGTCTCGTGGAGCCCCGGGTTTTGCTCCAACCGAGCCCCAGCCCGGCTGTCGCGCCCCCGTACCGCACGCACACACCGCGTCTACCACCGAGCCGCCGCGCCACCCTGTCCGTGCCCTGAGCCACCGCCTGCCTAAGAGCTGCAGCCACCACCTGCCGCACGCGTAGCCGAGCCCCGTCCGGTCGCCCTGATCGCAGTTGTGCCTCGGGCCATCACCGTGGAGCCCCTGTCAGCTGCAATGCGGCTCCCGACTCCAAATGAACGCCATACAAATCTCAAAGGCTACATCAAAGCCACCCTGGGCCCAAGAATATTCCCACAAATACAAGGTTCTAGTCCACCCCCGGGCCGCAGAGCCCCGCCCTCAGATCCTTCCCACTACCCATGGTCCGCACTACAGGGTGGGTCCCGCTACAGGCCCTCAGTCGTTCCGCACCAGCAAGAGGCGCAGCTCCAAAGGCTCCAACCCAGTCCCGTAGGGCGGGCCCCCCGGAGTGAGCCTCGGGTTCAGAGATACCGCACCCTGGATGGGGACCCCTGCCCCTTCACCGCCACAGAGGAGAGATCCAGAGGGCCCTACTCCAAGCTGCCCAGATTCTGGACCGGGGAGTCATCATCATCCGTGCCCGAGCTATCACAACCACCACAACAACACCTGCAGAGAGCCTATCGCCCGATTATCCCCAACCTCGAGGATCAGGAGGCCCTTATTCGTCGGGCACCCTATCCCGGGGAATGTAGGGCTCCACTCTAGGGATTTTCATGGGGAGTCGTATTACACCGCCCGGCCGCCGATAGCCGACCCCGGGATTCCGGATCTGCGCGACTCCGGACGAGACACTCACTTCCCGCCGTCTCACACGCCACGACGCCTCTACTATCCCCTGGGCGGTACTACGCTCTACCATTCCATGACCCTCCCGGGAGCGCCGAGTCCGGAGCCCGATTCAAGATCGGCAGATCGTCCCGGGGAGTTCTCGTGTTGCTGATATTTCCTTTGGGCCGCACGGCCCGCCACTGCAGCCAATTCCGAGGTTATCGAGATCGTCTCAGCTCGACTCAGAGAGTAGATGGTCCGCACTATTGACACCACTCGCTCGACCCATACTGACCTCGAGGCGCCCCGCCTCGATGCTTCTTATTGATCATCCGCTCCGACCAGCCTTCCCGCCGCAAGACCACGCCCAGCCAGAGGGGGCCATCCTCGAGGCTCAGACCGATCTCGAGGGGCCTGCTCCGCCTCCTCCAGTCGCGATGACCGTGACATTACATTTTAAAGATATCCACTCGAAAGTGGTCTGCTCGAGCAGAGAGTCTACCCTTATTGATGCCACGACTGCTGAGCCATGTCCTGGAGCACTTGGGCTTTCCAGAGGAGCCTTGACGAGCTTAGTGATTGGGATGCCCTCAGTCCCGACTTCGAGCGAGCTATGGTGATGCCTATTTCTTTTCTCCTCCAGCAGCGGGACCAGGAGGAGGTACCGGACGAGGAGGCAGAGGACTCACAGAGGAGAGATATTCATGCTCCTGAGGTCGAGATGGAGAGGAGTCCAGTGCCAGATGTATCTCCTCCATCTCCTCCTCCACCCGTCAGCCCATGCCCTCCGGGCCGACACCCCGCCCATCATATACAACACAAAGACTCTCCGCAGCACGCTCATGTCGCACCAGGAGATAGCCTGTTATGGATGTCGTCCCGTCTCGCTATCTCTACACAGCACGCCTGGACCATGGGATCGACCTCGAGCCGAGACCACTTTGTGAGCACCGTCACTCCATGCCCAAACAGCATCATGGAGTCACCTTTCTGCCTCCCGCATGTTCCCGCACATCGAGACGAGAGCCCATCAGCAGAAGAAGAAATTTCTTTAGACATGTCGGCATGTTAGTGAATGTTCTCGTATCCACCACCACCACGAGATTGAGGTGAATATACTCCTCGTTCTTAAACTTTCCTACTCCTATGACATGTCTACATTTTCGACTGGAGGAAAAGTTAGAGATAGAGTGTCTTCTCTCGTTATGTTTTTGTATAGTTTTCAAAGATTATCAACTCGCTCTACCGATTTTGTTTAGATTCATGTACTAGCCAATAGTAGGCAAAGTGATATTTTTGTATGTTTAGCTATATTTCTTTGTGATAGCCATTTTCGTTATATCAAAAGCTGACAAAGACTATTTACGCTTACTATACTTGTGCAAAGTACTTTCAGGTCTTTATTTCAGGTATCTATTCTTCTTTCAATTAGAAAATTGAATTGCTTTAATTGAACAATTGAATTGCCTTTAATCGAGAATTGGAAACCCTATTTGCTACCTTAATGCTGTGGGACAATTCCATGCATGATTTAGTTTTGGTCCATCAAGTTTTAGCTTTCAACTTGAACATTCTCGACCTTAATTCACACTGCACACCGATTGTACCATTAGGGTCAGAAATTATATACTTTTCGCTCGCAGCTGTGCCTGTACATGCTGACAACCCGTACAGGTTGCGATACTCATATGAAGGCTAATGTTGTCTTCCAAAAGGAAAAGAAAAAGCAAAAGAAAAAGAAAAGAAGAAAGAAAATAAAGCCGTGACGTCATTTTGAAACCCGAATACGGTCCGCTGGGTATACGGCAAAGTTTCAAGCCCGATGCCCTAAATCTTAGCTGGTCGGGAGTCATCGACTCGTAGTGTTCAAGTATGCAATGGGTGGATGTGGGCAGAGCGAGCGTGGTTGTAGTTTAATTCCTCGGTCATTCTGAGTCCAGAAGCCCGCAGAGTTTGTGGTCAAGGATCCTTCGGGCTTGATGCCCTAAACCTTAATTGGTTGGGAGTCATCGGACCTCGCACCTGACTCTCGTGAAGTCGAATCTTAAAGATTACACCCCTACAATTTAGTCAAGTAAAGAAATAAGTGTGTAGCTAATCCTATTTAGGTTGTTCAATGGTTTAAGGCCATGGAATTAGCTAGGTTGCGGGGAGGGAATAAGTTTGCAATTTATTGCCTAACTCGTTACATTAGGAATCATTAGATTTCGTGGAAATTCAGGTTACTCCTAGGATCCACGCCGCCTAAAACTTGTTCTTATATGGTTTCTCGCTCTCTCATGTCGGTTTTCTAAATGTGGTGTAAATCGCTCATTTTAAAGGTAATGTTTATCCGCATACACTTTTTGAACCATATTTATACTTTTGTAAATCACAAAGACGTATCCCATTATTGTTTTAGCATCATAAGGGACTAGCAACGCGCTTCCATTGGGGGTGTGATTAGTGCCCAAAAAGTGCTATTTTGAGCCCTATCCAGATAGGTTTTGAGTGCTTTTTGCGCACTAATCATATCAATTAAGCCAATTGATGTGTGCAGGTTCACTTAGTTCCACTGATGCCATTTCGAGCTTGTTTTTGGTGATTTTGCGTCTGCAGACTACCATCGTTAGTTTGATGACAAGATATGTGTCAATGCTAAGGAATCACTATGGTTTTCAACCATCAAAATAAAGGAATTTGAAGTGGATTTTCAAGGCGTAGGATGCAAAGGGAGATGTAGTGAGCAAAACAAAGCATCCTGTGATTTTCGCTATGACGTGAAAATTTTCACTGATTGCTAAAATTTCGCAATCATAGCTAAAATTTCGCAATCCTACGTAGTTCGGAAAATTTCGCTTAGGTTAGCTAAATTCGAAGCATTAGCTAAATCTTTACGTGCCTAGCTTAATTAACCACCTTCTCGCTATCTCACATAATTCTCGCTAGCCTACGAAATCTCCTCTTAAATTAGCCAGTCTCATCATGATAGCTTAAATTTCTCAATTTCTATTCAGAATTTCGCAGTTAGCTTAAATTTCGCTAGACTAGCGAAATTTTCATGCTACGAAATCCCCTTGCATACGAAATTGTCGCCCCGTGATTTTTGTATATTTGATCCTAAAACGACTCACGCTTTCATGCATACCATTTTAGCCCTTATGTAATATCATATTTTAGGTATTTTGGTAGTTTCACACTGGGTCAGACATATAAAACCTCTACAAACTTGTAACCCTAAGCAACTTTCAAGCAACTTCTTTCATTTTATGTAAATTTTCCAGCCTTTCATTTTAGTGGTTTCATTTCGCTTCTCTCTCCTCTTCTTTCTAGTCGCTGAAACACACCCCTTGAGGATGACAACTCAAGGGATGTCACAAGCCTCATACTTGGTGCTATGAGGTGGCTAGCTTGGTTTGGCTGCCGTGTGCTGTCCCCATGCTTTAAAATGATACAGTAATCGCATTTGTGGTTCCATACCTTCCAAACTAGGTTTGGGCCACATTTAATGGGCCCTTCGTCAATACTACATGCTTTTAGTGGTTCAGCATGCTTAATGCTGCATGCACCGATATCCTTTAGATGCCATTTACGAGCCACCGAAATGAGGTTGAAATGATGTGGTTTAAACTCGAATGAACTTGGAATGCTTAGTACTTGGCTCACTCAAAGAATAGGAGTGGTTCTAGTGTTGTAGTTTATAGTTAAACAAAGATCCGGTTTTGGCTTGACTATAGGTCATTTGCTCCTACGCGAGGATATAACCCGAGGACACTTTAATACCCCATGTTATCAAGCTAGTGGACCCAAGCCTAAGGTTACCATTTCACACTTCACTTTAAGCCATTACAGCTTAGTCAAAGGAACAAACAACTTCCACCTGCTTTGAACCAAACTAAATCCAAACGTAAGCCTACCATTTTCTTAAACATCGATGCAAATCATTCATAGGATGAAAACCCATCCCCGTGTTCGACCCTAGATCGCTATGCTGCAGTAGCTTGACTACGGTAGTAGGAGGAACTACGGATACAAATATTGTTGATTCCGAATCACCCTACCGTGACACGAATCAATACGCCGTACTCTCTTTATGACTCTACGCTTCACAATCTTGTCTTGCTTCCCGTCTACTCGAAACCTGCGCATAGATAACACTACACGCTAAGCATTTTCATGCTTAGTGGTTCTATACAATTCTATTTCAATATTCAATTTAACTTGACATGCATTTGACATTAAACCATGCCTATTATATCAGCATATACTCATGCTATTCATTTTCGCATGCTTTCATTTTACAATCATTTATCACAACATGCAATTTCAATGCAATAACTAATTCACACCAATTTATAAGATTTAGTTTATGCATAAAATCCATTTTTCTAAATTGGGCCAATGTTGGTTATTTCCACTTTGACTATCCACTTCACATTTATAATTTTGATTCGCTTGTTGAATCCCGCCCTTATCATCATTTGCAATGTGCTTACACATTTACCCGTCTCCCATCACGACGGGATGTCGCTTGGTACAACTCGACATGTGGTATCACTCAAATGTCATACGCCATCATTACGAATGCCGATTGGTGCATCCCGCCAAGTGGGACATTTCTTCAATGCCATAGGCCATCATGACGAATGCCGATTGGTGCATCCCGCCAAGTGGGACATTGGACAATTTCGGGGTGCCTTCGTGACGGATGTCGATTAGTGCATCCCGCCAGGCGATTCATTCGGTATATCGATTCAATTCAAGATGTCAGGAATTGACCGAATCGTTTACAATTCGATTTATCAATCACATTCATCTCTAAGCCAAATATCACATTTCACCATATTCACTGTGATTCTCTTTCAAAGATATACTCAATCTATGTACTCATTTCATATACACATTCACTTACTCATTTTATATACTCATTCATGTACTCATTTCATATACTCATTCATGCACTCATTTCATATACTCATTCATGCACTTATTTTATATACTCATTCATGTACTCATTTCATAATTACTAGGTAAACTACCAAAATACTTGAAATAAGAATAGAGTAAGAGAACAAACATGCAAAAACATGAAACGAGGAATAGAAGTTGGTAGAACAAACAGTTCAAATCTTGAAACGAGAATAAGAGATGATAGAACAAACCCAAAAATCTTTGCACTTTGATTCCAATCCTTGGAATCTCAATCTCAGTTTGGCTTTTCCTCCTCGTCAGCCCCTATTCCAAAACCATTAAAGAATAATATTATTCGCGCACTAGTAGTTTTGCTAGATTGATTGAGTTTAATATGAGTTCCAATTTCAACAATCTATATATAGATGGATTCTGACTAATTACTTTCCATGAGTCTTAAGAACACCCGAAACGGTTCGAACAAAGGAGTTATGTCCTCCTCAAGTCGAGGTCATACGTAGTTACACCCACCGAAAGCTGGATCAATTAAGCTGACCCCGACTCCCCAAACTTGGTCTGACACCTTGGTTTGACATATTATATCCTCCTTAGAATATGAATGAATTCTTGACTCAATGGGCTTTCCATAGAGTCCAAGAACACCCGAAACGGAGTTCGACGAAGAAGTTATGACCTTCCGAAGTTGGAGGTCATACATAGTCACACCTAGCCGAGCTGACTGACTGAGATGACCTGACCTAGATAAACTCGGTCTGACACCTTGGTCTGACATATTATATCCTCTTTGTGTTATGAATGTATTCTTGACCTAATGGGCTTTCCATAGAGAGTCCAAGAATTCAAACGGAGTTCTGACGAATAAGTTATGAACTGGGTCGAGGTTATATGTAGTCACACCTAAATGAAGCTGACTGACTGAGCTGACTTGACCTCGGTAAACTCAGTTTGACACCTTATCTGACATATTCTATCCTCTTCAGGCATATGAAAGTATTTTCACTCAACAAAGCTCCATGCTAGAGGTCCAAGAACACCCGAAACTGAGTCTCACGAAGGAGCTACGGACCTTCCCGGCTGGAGGTCACACGAGTCAACCCGCACGAGCCGACCCGAACCGGCCGCCACAAAGGCCGACCTCCGAATTCCCCACAGGATGAGTTCCGCTTGGACCTCTCGCTGACCCTATAGGATGAGGTCCTCGTTGACCTCCGCCGGATGAGGTTTGGTCGACCGGATGAGGTTTATCGACTCCTCTCGATGAGGTTTGGCCGACCTTCATAGATGAGGTCTCGTCAATCTTCCGCCGGACGAGGTACGCCGACCTCGCCGGATGAGGTCTCGCCGACCTCCATGTGATGAGGTCCCGCCGACTCCTACAGACGAGGCCCATCGACTCTACAAAGACGAGGTCTCATCGACCTCTACGTGATGAGGTCCGCCACCTCTCCGTATCGAGGTATGTCACCTTCCGTAATGAGGTCCATGAACTGGTCGACCCTACGTAATCATGAGCTCAAAAAAAGGACCATAACTTGGTCTACAGAGGTCCAAATTGAGAAATTCAAAAGCCTAACATCAAGTTCATTGATGTGGCTACAATTTACTTCACTACCAAATTCCCTTTATTTCGTACCCAAAAATCAGCTCTAAGGTCCGACTAATGGGTACTACCACAATGTGGCAGCTTCCCATGGTTTAAAATACAACCAAACATTTCCCCTAAGGCAAGATAACCACCACACAACCCTTAGGGTAGAAAATAACAAAGTAGGAGAAGACCTACCTCTTGGAGTTTGTCGAAACTCCCTGATTTCTGGGCTCTATCAAGTAGCTCTTGTCACGAGGAAGAACTTTCCTCTTGCTTCTGAAACCATGGTCCCCGATCGTTAGGAAATCTAGAGAAGTGAGAGCTTCACTCTAAAATATCTCCTTTTTCTCTGTTTTCCTTTTTGATCACCCTTAATCGTACTTTTAAAAATGAGGAAACTTCTCCCCTCTTTCCTACATGCCACATGCCCTTTCCTTTGATTTTTTTTTCTTTATTTTTATATTTAGGTCCTCTATTTCTACTATTCTTCATTACGGAATTAAGTCTCCTATTATTTTCCCTTGCTCATTTATTCTAATTTCACTGACATCTGCAAACTTATTTGCAAATTGACCCTCAAGTCCTCATTTTACAATTTCCATATTTTCTTTTCACTGGTTTATTTCCTGGATTCAATAATCATTTAATCAATATTCATCTTAACAATTCCTTAAAATACCTAAGTCGCCCAATTATACCTTAATATAATAATTTTTATTATAAAAATTTAGGTATTTTGGGGCTCTAACTCGCCTCCACTTAATAAATTTCGTCCCCGAAATCACTATAGCTAAACAAATATGATACTACTCGCCTCATCGCTTTCTCACTTTCCCAAGTGGCCTCTTCACCAGGGTTTCTCCACAGCACTTTGACTAGCGTAATCTTCTTGTCTGCATTCTTTCACTTCACGAGCCAAAATCTCTATATCGGCCTTCTTCATATGTCAACCGGCCTTAGCTCAATTGTTCCGGGCGGACTACATGATGGGTCCGACGGTGACTCTCCGTAGCATGGACACATGAAATACATTATGGATATTTTCCAAGTCCCGAGGTACGCTAATCTATATGCCACTAGACCCACTTTTCGACATTTCCATAGGCATTAAATCTAGGCTCAACTTGTCTTCCAACATCACCCTCTATGGATACTTCAAACCAATTTCTCACAACTGATATCAATTCTTGCAACAGATTTCTCTATCTATCGGTGGTCACTTAATCTTTCTCTAATCCATTTCTAATTTTTCTTCACTTTGCATCAAATCTAAGCCAATCACTTTCTTTTCACTAAATTTCATTCAACTCAACGGTGTTCTACATTTTCTCCCATATGCTCGTAGCGCGCCATTCCAATTTTTTGATTGGAAACTATTGTTGTAAACAAATTTAACTAAAGTGATGTGCCATCCTAACTACTCCTCAAAGTCGATCACACAACCTTTAACATATCTTCCAAAATGGCTTTCTTTAATTCATAATCATTGGGTACACAAACCCTATCCTTATAAAACAAGGATCCATCTTCCTTTACCTCAAACTTGGTTTCTCTACCATCTCCAATATCACATCCAATTCTCTGAAGGATAACTCTATCAAGTCTCCCAGAAATTCATATTCCCTTATTTTGATGGGACAATCTCTATACACTCTCCCTTGGTCACTTTGACCCTAAGGGGACTTATACCATCCATGCTTACCTATGAAGACTGACAAGATCCGCGTTAGAGTCATGTCATCCTTTATATACAAATGCAATGTATGTCAAATATTATTTTCAAAATCCTTTTTCAAAATCGTTTAGGGCCTTTTTCTAGAAACGCCTAAACCTAGACTCTAATACCACTAAAATTGTGGCAACCCCCATGCCCGACCCAACTGGATTTGGCGGATCCGAATCGAAACCCCGGGGACGCCCGTTTAATAAATTTTTTTTTCATTTTACATTTTATTACGTTCTTTTCAAAGTGTCACACATTCGACCTCTCGCCGACCCGGCGCGTCAACTGAGCCCGATGCATCTGAATGCCATTTATCTTATCAAACATTTAATATGTCATTTCGCTTTAAGGTTTTCACTCTCGCGGAAGCATTTTCAAAATGGGAGGCTCATAAACTTTCACATTTCAATAAAATGCAATTACAATGAAGGTATTCATGCCTTTTAAAATGATATACAAACAAAACATTAATTCAAAGTTCAACTATTTTGTTCACAAAATATCCCATTATCAAAAGGAAACGATATGCAAATGACGAGGTATATACTTATACGCCGTACTCTCTTTATGACTACACACAATCTTGTCTTGCTTCCGTCTAATTAAAACATGCTCATAGATAAAACTACACGCTAAGCATTTTCATGCTTAGTGGTTCTATACAATTCTATTTCAATATTCAATTTAACTTGACATGCATTTGACATTAAACCATGCCTATTATATCAACATATACTCATGCTATTCATTTTCGCATGCTTTCATTTTACAATCATTGATTATATCACAACATGCAATTTCAATGCAACAATTCAATTCACAATTCAATTTATGAGATTTAAGCGTATACATAAAATCCATTTTTCACTCGTCATTGTTGGTTATTTCACTTTGACTATCCAATTCACATTTATGACGGATTCCGTTTGCTGAATCCCGTCCTTATCATCATTTGGTAATGTGCTTACACATTTAACAATTCGGTCTCCCATCATGACAGATCGCTTGGCACACCTCGATTACGTGGTATCAATTTAAATGTCATATCGCCCACTACGGATGCCTACATGATCATGCCAAGTGGGACATCGACACTGGTGCCTTCGTGACGATGCCGATTAGTGCATCCCGGCCAGCGATTCATCCGAGATATCGACTAATTCAAGATGTCAGGAATTGACCAATCGGCGATAATCTCGATTTATCAATCACATTCATTCGATTTTCAAATATCACATTTCAATTCCATATCTACTCAGATTCTCTTTCAAAGATATACTCAATCTATGTACTCATTTCATATACACATTCACTTACTCATTTTATATACTCATTCATGTACTCATTTCATATACTCATTCATGCACTCATTTCATATGCACATTCATGCACTCATTTTATATACTCATTCATGTACTCATTTCATAATTACTTGGTAAACTACCAAAATACTTGAAATAAGAATAGAGTCAGAGAACAAACATGTAAAAACATGAAACGAGGAATAGAAGTTGGTAGAACAAACAGTTCAAATCTTGAAACGAGAATAAGAGAAGATAGAACAAACCCAAAAGCTTTGCACTTGATTCCAACTTGGAATCTCACCTCATTGCTTTTCCTCCGTCACCCTATTCCAAAACCATTAAAGAATAATATTATTTGTATGCATTTCAGTAGTTTTGGTTAGATTGATTTTCGGAGTTTAATATGAGTACCAATTTCAACAAGCTATATATAGATGGGTTCTTGACTCAATGGGATTTCCATAGAGTCCAAGAACACATGAAACGGAGTTCGGACGAAGGAGTTATGACCTTCTGAAGTTAGAGGTCATACGTAGTCACACCCAGCCGAGCTGACTAATTGAGCTGACCTGACCTCGGTAAACTCAGTCTGACACCTCGGTCTGACATATTATATCCTCCTCAGGAATATGAATGTATTCTTGACTCAATGGGCTTTCCATAGAGTCCAAGAACACCCGAAACGGAGTTCGGACGAAGAAGTTATGACCAAGTCGAGGTCATATGTAGTCACACCTACCGAAATGAATGACTAGCTGACCTGACCTCGGTAAACTCCGGTCCGACACTCAGTCCGACATATTCTATCCTCCTCAGCATATGAATTTATTCTGACTCAATGGGCTTTCCATAGAGTCCAAGAACACCCGCGAACGGAGTCTGGATGTAGCTGAGCATGACCTTCCGGGTTAGGAAGTCATAATGTAGTCAACCCAAGAGCCGACCAATCGCCGCTACGTGATGAGGTCTAAGCCGACCGCTGACCTCACAAAGATGAGGTCCGGGCCGACTTGGAGTGGATGAGGTCCGACCGCCGGATTTATATGCCGACTCCTACGTGATGAGGCCCGCCGACCTCCATAAGAGATGAGGCCCGCGACCGACCTCTATGTGACGAGGCCTCGCCGACCCCATCGGATGAGGCCCACCGACTCACCTGATGAGGGTCCACCCACTCATTGATGATAGTCCCACCTCACAGATGAGGCACTGAACTCCACGAGTTTAGCCTCATTCACCCTCAGGACGATGTTTGTTGACTCCTTACAAAGATGAGGTCCCCGCTCACCTTCCGTAATGAGGTCTCGCTTCGACCTCCGCGATCTCTACAGAATGAGGTCGCAAAAGGACCATAACTTGGCCTGCGAGGTCCAAATCAGAAATTCAAAAGCCTAAATGATCAAGTTCATTGATGTGGGATACAATTTACCGTAAGGACCTACCACCAGTTCCATTTATTTCACCCAAAATTCAGTCGGTTGGGTCCCACGCGTACTACCACAATGTGGCAGCTTCCCATGGTTTAAAATACAACCAAACATTTACCCTAAGGTAAGATAACCACCACACAACCCTTAAGGTAGAAAATAACAAAGTAGAGGTTGACCTACCTCGAGTTTGTCAACTCCCCATTCCTGGGCCTCTACTTGCAGCCTTGTCACGAGGAAGGACTTTCCTTCGCTCTCATTTCCAAACCTATGGTCCGATCAAGCCGAAATCTAGAGAGTGAGAGCTTCTACCAGTATCTCCTCTTTTCTCCTGCTCTTTTATCACCCTAATCGCATTTCAAAAGGGATAAACTTCCTCCCTTCCTACATGCCATGCCATTTCCTTTGATTTTTTTTTCTTTATTTCTTTTTGTATTTAGTCCTCATTTTTTCTATTATTCTTCACGGTTCTATTGCTTTGCAACACTCGGGTCCAAGAGGGTGTACGCATGTGTAACCTATGTGCACTAAGGGCTTCCTTAATTATTTTAGGTGCCATAATAGAATTTGAAAGTTGTTTTACAATGAATTATAAAGTTTTCAAAAGAATTGTGGCACTTTGCAATTAAGGAAAGTGGGAGGGGTGAAATTCCAAGTATGAAATTTGAGGATAATAATAATAATAAATTACCAAAATGGTTCAGGAAAGCCTAGAAAATTCTCTAGATCTCGAATAACGAATCTGACCGCATTACAATTGCCCTCGCCAAATCTAAGAACTCCAGAAAGTTTCACAATCTAGAGACTATTTTATGAATTTCTAGGCGACGGGTTTAGAGTGAAACCTGAAAACGGGATTTTAGAAAATTCAAAAATGACAAATATTTAAAGAATATTCAATTATGATAAATAAAATTTTTTGCGATAGAAATAGACTCGAATGGGGCAATAGAAATTATTTATCTAAATAATAATAATAATAATTAAAGAAAATAATAATAATTAAAGAAAAAAAGGATAAATCAAACTTATCTCTGACTCGATTTAACAGAGGGCGTCGAAGAGTGAGAGAGGGTTTTAAAATCTTTATTTTTCTATTGCTCTTCGCATTTACTGGAATCGGATCGTAGCGTCTGGCTTCGAGAGTAGAAGTCAAAATTGGTATATCAAGAGAGCCACGCGATGTGCATCAATATCTTAGCCTTTTGTCAAACTTTAAAAAGGTAGAAAATTTGCTCATTTGTATTATTTCCAAGCCTAAATACATGTAGAATTGCTCTGGAATTTCTGTAGATCGTAAAGGCAGAACTTCATCCCAAAATTTTTGGGACCGAGTTTAGGAATTTTTAGGAATTTTTTGGGACTGTGTTCTGACAAATAAATATTGAATTTTTGAGACTCAAGCTGACATGGTTGAAATTTCAGGAGGTAGCCTGATTAAGCCTGACAAAATTTTCAGAAATGTTTCGGGTATTTTTAGACTCTATGGAAAGTCCCTTTTAGTCAAAGTTATTAAATGTATAGTTTTTATGGGGCATTTAATGTGTAGGGACATTTTGGTCAATTTCTACATCATATTATCGATGTCCATATGTAATGGGACTAAATCGCAAAGTTTGTTAGAATCAAGTTCGTTCGATATAGTCACTTTGAAAGCTCGTGTATGTTTTATGGTTAAAACGTTAAACCGAGGATATTTTCGTACTCAATGAATTGTGTAGCGATTTGAGCATCCGATGAGAATTCCAGAAATGGCTGACAAGATTCAAAGAAATTAGCGAGTAAAAGGTGAAAGACCAAAATCATTTTCTAAAACGAAGTGTTAAATTACAGTTTGTAAAGTGCTTTGAAAATATAGATTTACAAAGCATTTTATTTACCTCCCAATTGTTATACTCAATAAAAGTTCGATTTTCGTATTTAAGAAACAAAGCTTTGGCCTGGTTTAGCAAACCCCTGCAGATGGCACAAATTCGCTTCCTGGCCGAGGTATTTCGGATTGTGCATGGCAATGTTATGGGATATTATGACTAACTATATCGTATGGCCTGCGAATTTGGGGTTAGATATGTGATATATTTATATGAGTCGCCCTCAAGTATTTATCAGGTATATAAGAAGGCTGACTTACTACATAGCGATGAGGTGTTGGTTCCGAGGTTCCCCACCGAGCATTTTGGTTCCGAGGTTCCATTATGCTATATAGACTCGCCGTGTTCACCTGACTATCTTAGCCTGCAAGGTTCGAGGTTCACTACCGATGCCGTTCCGAGTGGTTCGCGGCATCGCTTTGTATTTTTAAATGGGCCACAAAGGGTTGGTACTTGATTTACGTATAGCACTTTCGCATATTAACACCATCGAAACAAGCCAGCAATGTAAATAGTTTTCGTAACGCTTTCAGCAAAGGTAAACAGCTGCACGCTTTAAATGGTTTTCATAAAGAAAACTCGCTTTCAAAATGCTTTACAACCATTTATGTACGTATTTTCATATTTGAGGTACAAACAACAGACAAAGCAAAGATATGAACTTATAGTACTCACCGAGCCCGCTTGCCTAAGGCCGTTTTTAAAATAATTTTCAAAGTGTGTGTTGAAGCCAGCACCTTTCCGTGATCCTCTCGTCCTGTATGCCGTGGTTTGGGTGATTATATATAAGATAAGGTAAATTAAAAATAGTAAAAGTTAAAATGTATGATTAGAGCATGTAAATATCGTTTGTAAATATGCATGCATGGTTTCGAAAAACAAAGTTGCTATGAAATTATGTTTGATTGATTCGTATCTTATATTTTGAGGAGGATTTGTAGGTCCTTATGATCAGGAAGGATTTGGAAAATATCGGGAGTGTGTGTATTTGTTTACATACAGTGATTTTTGTATTGGTTTGACCACTGTAAGGCCAAGAGGCCGCTGATTTTGTTAAATCTAAAGGTGTGATTTTGATAGAAAAGGAAAATTTTATAACCCACGCTTCCAAATACGCTTCAGCAAGCCAATCTGGCTTTAGCTTCATGGTAACTCGTCAACGAGCGAGTCACGGGAGGTTACTATGGAGTCGCTTCGGCAGATTTCCGCCACCAGGAAGCGGGGCTTGTCAATTTCCCCCGCTTCATTTATTTCTAATTTCATTTAGACATCTAAACTTATTTGTAATTGACCCCCTTAGGTTCCCATTTTACAATTTCCATATTTTCTTTTCACTGGTTTATTTCCTATCTGGCAATAATCATTTAATCAATATTCATCTAACACCCTTAAAAAATACCCAAGTTGGACCAATTATACCAGGAATATATAATAATTTTTATTATAAAACTTCTAGGGTATTTTTGGGGCGTTACATAACTTTAGCTCACAAGGCCCATACACATGGGTATTATTGGCCAACCATGAGAGCAGATGCAGCCACCTACGTCAAGAAGTGCGACCGCTGCCAACGACAAGTCCTTGTGTCAAGGATGCCTACTCAAGACCTAGCCACCATCACAAGCCCCTGGCTCTTTGCTCAATGGGGTATTGATATAGTAGGACCACTGCATACCGCCCAAGCTCAGAAGAAACTGCTATTGGTTGCCACCGACTATTTTAGTAAATGGATAGAAGCTGAAGCCTTCACCTCCATCAAGGACAAAGATGTCATCCTATTTGTGTGGAGGAGCATCGTTTGCAGGTTCAGAATACCCCAGTCAATTATAACTGACAATGGGCCACAGTTTGATAGCGGCGTATACAAAAATTTCTACCAAGAGCTAAAGATCATAAATTTCAGACTCAACCCCGCGGCACTGTGAGCAAATGGTCGCTGAACATCCAACAAAACCCCCTTTGACTTTGAAAAAGTGTCTACATTCTACAGTGGGAAAATGTGGGTAGACGAGCTACCAAGAGTTCTCAGCCTATAGACAACCAACCGGGCCGACCGGTGTCACCATTCGCCTCACCTAATAGATGGAAGCAATCATTCCTATAGAAGCCTGGATGCTCACGCCTTAACCCGAAATCCCCGAAAGACTAATGTCAAGCCATCACCAAGATGACTTAGATAATGGGCATTAAGCTCTAGGGAAGGGTACCACCATACTATAAATTTCAGACCAACAAAGGATGACGAATCTATATAGCATGTGTGTAATGCCACTTACGTTCCGAGATGGAGACCTAGTTGTAAGAAGGGTTTTTGAAAACACATTTGACCTGGTAGCTGGCAATTTCCAACCTAATTGCGAGGGGCTATACATGATAGTGAAAGTGACAGTTGGCTCATACGCACTCAATAAACTAGACGGGACTCTAGTACCTAGGATGTGGAATGCTACGTATCTTAAAAAGTATTATCAATAAAGTTCCCTTATTCAATAAAATTTTCCTTTGAATTGTTTTCTTTCAATCTTTACAACTTACCCCACGCAAAAACCCAGATGTGGCTCTAAGCCTACTGGCACTTTCGAAAGACCAGACTTGTGGCTTTAAGCCTACTGGTACTCTCAAAAGACCAGACTTATGGTTTTATGCCTGTTGGCACTTTCAAAAGACTAGACTTGTGGCTCAATGCATTCTGGCACTTTCAAAAGACCAGACTTGTGGCTCTAAGCCTGCTAGCACTCTCAAAAGACCAGACTTGTGGCTCTAAGCCTCCTGGCACTTTCAAAAGACCAGACTTGTGGCTCTAAGCCTGATGACACTCTCAAAAGACCAAACTTATGGCTCTAAGCCTGTTGGCACTTTCAAAAGGCCAGAGATGTTGTTCCAAGCTTACTAACACTTTCAATGAGCTACCCTCGTGGCTCATAGCCCGTCGATGCATGTTTAAGCATAGAAGTAGCTCTTAAGCTTGTTGGATAAATCCCAAGAATGGTGTCTTGCCTACTGAACCAAGCCCAATCTCTACCAGCTCCTAGCCCCTAAGAGACTTAACTATCCTAGACAATGTTCGTAGAAAGGATGAGAAATAGTAAGGATCTATTACATGAGAATACCAAAAATCGTATTTCATTACACCATTGAGCGTCAATGACTACAAAAATATGTATGTCTTGGGGGCCAAGCAGGGCCCCTTATAGAAATTGAAAAAAAAAATGGAGTGGTGAGGATAAGTAAAGTCAGCTCTGATTCCCACGCAGGTATTCTCCTAAGATCCTTGTCCGTACGATCGCATCCACCTCAGCCACGCCGCTTTCTGCAATAACCAGTATTGGACCTGGGGCACCTGGGTTCGCAAAGAACTCCCGAGGCAATGGTCGAGGAATCGTGCATGTCGCCTAGAACTGGCTATTTCCAGAGATGTTGTGTTTAAACATACAACACCCGTAGCTGTAGGCAAAGATCACCTCCAAATCCTTCTGGTAGTCCTCCTTTATGGCTTCTTTGTCTTTACCTGCTTAGGACTTAAGGGAGGACACTTCGTCTTTCGCCACCCTAAGCTCCAACAAAAGAGACGTTCGTTTAACCTCTAGGTGAGCGATCTCAGCCTCGGCCTTGCGTTTAGCTTCCTTCGCAACTGCTAAGGCGTCTCGGACCCTAGCCATGTCATACTCTGTCTGTGCCCTTGCATCACCTACTGCGACAACAACTAGCTAGGCAATCTGAGCTTCCTCCTTGGCCTTGTCCCTCTTCTTCTTCTCGCCCGTGGCTCTTTCTGTGCCCTCCTTGGCCTTTTGCTCCTAGTACCTAGACTTAGCCCTGGCCTTGACAAGGGTGTCATCTATGGAATTGGTATTAGAGATCATAGACTAAGTATAGTGTTGCAAAGAAATGACATCATTCAATCTGAGATAAAGTCTCTGCGCTAGCGCGCCATATTCGACTGGTGTGGATACCACGCGATGTGCATTCCGCCCCGTCATGTGCAGAGGGACTTATTGTTCAAATAGTTGGGGAAAGGGACGAAGTACTCTTCTAAAAGCGCCACCATTGGTATGCAATGGCTAGTGGGGTAAAGGTCGCGTATGTTAGCAACAAAAGTATCCCTCTAGTTGAAAGGGCTCTAACAATGATGATCGACTGGACAGACGGACCTCGTGGATAGCGCCACCTCGGGTCAAGGCCATCCCACTTCATTGGATGATTCCGGTGAGTTGCTAATCAACCTTCCAAGATCCCTTAGCCCACGGGTCGCGATTCGCAAGCCTAGCCGAGAACTATACCACGCCTATCTCCAATGGAGCCCCCACAACTCTATCGCACAGAGGCCCCATTTGGAACCACATCATCCAAATACGAGCAAGCCTCCTAGAGCCTCTCCGGGCTGCATCTCCAGTTGGTGGCGCCCAAGGCCCCGTTCCTGTGAATCCACAACGATCCGTTTCCAGCCTCTCATCCCGGCCAGAGGAAGGTTTGGGGCGTTTGCCACCTGGTACTTTAGAGCCGGGGGTAGTCTCCCCTTGAGAGCTCGCAACTTGCTTATGCATCCGTGCAGCGAACCTAGCAGCAAGGCTAGACATACCGTCCTCCCTCTCCTCAACCAGCTCACTAGCAGTTAGATTCATCCAATCCAATAAAGCTCCCTGGGCCCCGTACAACAAATTTGTCCGTCCAATCTGGGTATTTCTTCTTCTTCTTCTTCTTCTTCGTCGCTTAAGGGGTAGGTTGTGGATCTTGCTCGGCTAAAGGAAATTGGTTAGGCCGATCAAATTTCACCAAGCCTCCTTCAACGACCTCAGCTTGAGTAGAACTCGCTTGGGAAGAGCTGCCCAAGATCGACTTGAAAAAGTTGGCAAGAACAAAGTGCTCTCCCTTGATAGGCTCTACCGGCAACGGGCGGGGGATGACGGGAACAATATAATGAAAGGGGCTAGCGCCTAACTCCCGCAAGTTCTTCACGGACAAGAAGAGCTTGTGATTGTGCTCTACCTCAATAATCTTGAGCATCCGTCTGACATGCTCTAGACTGGCCTTCTCCACCCAACTGACTAGTCAGCTTAGCCTACACTTACCTACAAAGTCTGAAGAAATGGGCTATGTCAAAATATGGGAGATATCAAAGAAAAAAAAAGAAAAAAAAAAGAGCCCCATCAAGCTGAGACAAACCTGGGAAGGAGAGATTGTCTGGGGCCAGTGGAAGCCTTGAAGAGCCCATCTCATACCACAAAACCCCAACTAAACACTTTCTACGCCTTGGGAGTCCGTGGAGCCCTGCTATGAATTGTAGCCGGGGACTGTGGGCCGACATAGATAGGCGGCCTTCAATCCTAAGCTTCAAAATGTAAATGAAAGACCTTCAAATGTATGAGTCAAAGAAGGCCCTAAAGTGGAATGAAATCCAAGCCACCAACGAGGTGATAGGAAAGCGGTCCCGCAGCAAACCGCCCGGTGAAGTAAACGCCATTGTCCGCCTATCCGCGCTGAGACAAACCCCGTCTAACAACCTGCACTAATATTAGCCAGACTTGGCAAAAGAATTCAACTCCTCCACGTGATACATAAGAAGAATAAGGTCGCCATAGCATGACATTCCTAGTCTTGTACGCCGTCCGACTAGTGTGGGTCTCTTCCCCGAATTCTGCCATACTACAAGCAAACAACAAAAAAAAAGAGGAAAGGTAGGCACTTCAGCTCGAGGACCTTAAAGGAGTGAAGGCGTCAAAACCTAAGAGGGATAAAAGGAAACCCCCTTTGGAGGTTTGACAACGCACTAACAACAAAATGCAATGGGATGACTCCAAAGTCAATCCGAAAAACTGCCTATATCTTCGTCATCAGAGCCCCACCAATGAACGTTGGATGCACCCTCAGCCGAGGCAATGCAAACGAAGTTTGTAAAAACTTACCAAAAATTTGAAAAACGTCGAAAAGGCTCTAATGATGGCTTTGAAGCAACAATTCGTAGAAGCATAGGAGAAAAGAAATTGCAACAGGTGAAAGCCTTTATGAAATAGTGAAAGAAGCAACATTCGTAACCTAACCCCTATATATAGGGGTGAAATATCAATATCTACATTAATTGTGCCGTCAGATCATCATGCATCACAGACATATTGAGAGATGTGCACTACTCACACGCCATGTGACCCAACACGTTTCACCTTTCGGAGCGTTCGTGGTACGCATAAATTTTCCAGTCTTTTCAGCCTCCCACACTTGAGATTTAAAACATAGTATTTTACCCAACTGAAAAAGCACAAAGGCTCCAGCCAGGGAAAATGGGGGCATTGTGAGTACCATGGTCTTTAGACCCACTACTCACTAGCTCAGTCTGCTTTGGCCTATGTCCACTGGGCTTACAATTTGAGGGGGCGTTCTGGGCCCACCTACTCATATTAAAAACTAAATCTACTAGGACGGAGAATCCGGGAAGCCCATTTATGAAAGTTCTGGTGTCTCCCAAATGCCATATTCTGGGTGTCTCTGCCTTAGGAGTTTTACCTCCCTACCGGCTATCATCCTTTAGTATATGGCAAGTTCGTTATTGATAAATAGATAAAAGTAGGAAATACGCAAAGGGTATTTATCCGCAAATTTCCTAGTTTCCAAATCCCATACTTCTCGGAGAAATAATCTTTGATAAGGAATAATTAGTTCTTGATAAGGGAAAATCAGTCATAGATAAGGAAAAACATATTTATCTCTAAAAATAGGAGATTCCTTCTTGAGATAGGAGGGAGATTCAGCAACAAATTTCTATAAATCAAGAAGATCCCCCACGAGAGAGAGGGATGCAATTTCAACTGTGCGAACTTTCTTCCCATTTCTCTCATACTTTTGCTGACTTAATCATCAGAGAAGTGGTCGATCCTTCGTCGCCAAATCGCCCTTTTTGTAGGTTTGCATTGCTCCGCTAATGCCCCGAAGGTCAGACGTTCAAGGTTACAATAGATTCTGGAATCTCTCCATAGAATTTGTTGTTTGATAGATCAATGACAATTAAGAAGTCAAGGATCTTCTCGTATTTCCTTGCCATGCCTCTTTGCTTGACATTGTCATTGAGAACTCGTAAGGGATTGACCATGAATACTGTGGGACAACAAATCCTGTATTTGCATGCAAATAGGTCAAGTTATCTGCAACCATAGCATTCTTGGCATCCCAAATTCGGAAGTATTATGAAGGCAAATATCCGGTAAAACCATTTTAAGAGAGGTCAATGATACGCAACTTTGAGAACTCAAAATCGGCTCTGGGGCTCCCTACTGTGCCATGTAAGAGGTTGGACCCCAAATAAGAACTTGTAACCCCTTAAGAGATGAGAGACCCCAACCATGAAGGGAAAGTATCATTGACCAATTGGCCAATGATCTTGGTATTTGCCCTTGTAATTGATTCTCAACCGAAGTCTCATCCTCAAATTGCTAGGGTTGGAGCATAATGGAGGAATGATGCCACACAAGTTGTTGTGTTTGAGATCAAGTACAAACAATGAAGAGCTACGGCTGGTCAAGCATTGAGGGATCCTGGCACTAAAATTGTTATAAGACAATGCAAGCCACCTAAATTGTTTATTTTTTTTAATATTATATTTCTATTAAATATTAAATTGTTTGTTTTTTATATGCTTAAAATCAATATGTTTTTATTTATGAATATCTTAAATATATTAAGAAAATTAATTTAAGTTAGTAAGTGTTTGTCAAATGATGATCTAAATTTATTATTAAGATAAAATGAAAAATATTTGCATAATATATGTATAACATATTAATATATTTAAAAAAAATTAAACGATAAAATTATTATGATAAATAATTTATTATTATCATTCATTCATACAAAATAATTATTATATTTATTTATTTTATATAACTAAAATAGAAGATATAAAATTAATCATTTTAAAAATAATAGATTGATGAAACTAAAATTAAATATTTCGTGTTTTAAAAATATTTTGTGTCGATTATACGGATTCTAAAATATAGATTTTTCTATTAAGAAGAAAATTTTAAAAATTCATAAATAAGTTATATAAAAACAAAAAACAAACTATATAAAGTTTGAAAACAAATTGCTTTAAGAAAATAGCCAAAAAAACAAACACCCTTTAATTCATTTCCAATTACTATTCTTAAATCTTCATTGTCCTTAAAAGTATCTATGTGATAGCTACTATGGCGAGGATGAGACCAGTTACGCAATTTAATAAAATAAATGTTAGTATATAAAACATACAGAGAATACCTTATATTATATGTAAATAAATTTGAACAAAAAAAGAAAAAAGAATTACCTTGAATTAATCCTCTCATATTTCATCCAAAGCAGTAAATTTTTCTGTAACAGGGTCTCATCCAAACCTAGAGCTAGATGGCAAAAGATTGCAATAGTTAGTGTATCTTAAACCATTTGAAATGATTTAAATATTGTGAATAAATTATTTGGCACCCAAGTTTTTCATCGAGTGCAGGGGAGTGTATTTTTTTTCAACCATAACTGTAACGCCTTGAAAATACCATAACAGTTTTATAATATGTTCAGGGTGTAAAATAAATTAAATAATATTTTTTTTGGCGTTTAAATGGCTAAAAACAAAAAATGATCAAAACCCGGAAATTTTATAAGAGTAAAAAATAAATTGGTAAAAATGCCAAATGAGGACTATTTAGAATAGCAATGAAGGTTGTATCAAGATGAAATGAAATGAAATGAAGTAAAATGAAATTGAAATAAGTTTTATGTGTGGGTAAATGAGAAGAAAAAAAGAAGAGAATGATGAATTAGTGTAGCTAAACATGACCTTAGTCATGAATGGACAAAAGACCACTTGGTCTTTGAATGCTATAACCCACATTTTAGGCAAAAAGGGAGAGGAGAGCTAAGGCACACTGCGGTTGAGGAAGAAGAGAAGAACTTGGTAATTTTCTTCTATAGGATCAAGGATTTAGGTGATCAAAAAGAGAAAGCAGAAGATTGAAAGAGATTTGAGGTAAGTAAACCAAACTCTAACCCTAACCCCCATTTTCTTGTGTTTAGGTAGGGGAAAACCCCAAATTTGAATAAAAGTGTCTTTATTGGTTGCTCTAAGTTGTTTTTTTGGTTGTTTGATTGGTTGTGGTCCTCAAATGAGGAATTTTTGTATAAGGAAATGTTGGGTTTTTAGGGGAGATGCTGTTAAAAATTTTCTAAACCCCATGTTTTTGTTTTGGCCATAACTTGGCCATCACTCATCCAAATTGAGTGATTTGAATATATAGGTAAACTAGACTTCTAGGAGAACAAATATCCATGAAATAAGTATATCCAAATTTGGACCCCATTGAACCCAGATACCACAAAATGGCATCATTTTTGGTCAATTTGTTCGGGCTTCTCATACGCTGCGGTTCGAGTGTGTCTCGCATTTAGATCATAACTTGGCCATCACTCATCCAAATTGAGTGATTCAAATTTATGGGTAAACTAGACTTCTAGGAGAACAAATCTCTATGAAATAAGTGTATACAAATTTCCATTGAACCCAGAAAATTCGTCAAAGTGAGGCTCTATTTTCGAGTCAATTCTATTCAGTTCTGATACAGTTTTGGTATTTAGGCCATAACTTGGCCATCACTCATCCGAATTGAGTGATTCAAATTTTTTAATAAACTAGACTTATTGGAGAACAAATCTCCTTGAAATAAGTAAATCCAAATTTGGACCCCATTAAACTCAGAAAATTTATCCAAATGAGGCATATAGATGCCTAAAAAGAATGTCTAAGGATTAGGAAATGGGGAAAAATGAAAGGAACAATGTACCATAAGGGAGTCAGGTAGAAATAAGACCCAAATAGCTTAGAATACCCAACTAATATATGATTTTCATTTGTGATGGATTAGGGGCTAACGAGGAGGAAAACCCGAGTTGAGGTTGAGATTCCAAGGACAGGAATCGAAGGACGACAATCATTTTGGTTTGTTCTCCACTTCTCTCTCTCTAATTCCAAAGTGTTTGAATTGCTAAAATGATTTGCATATGAAAAATTGCATGAATATTGAAAATGAATTGTTTGTACAAATTTACATACTATACTGTATTTTACTATGAATGATTTGAACGCCTTTAATAGAATGTTAACCGTTAAATTCGATTTGATGATAGATTGGTATACCAATAAGGGTCAAATTAGCGCATCGGAAATGAACGAATGATGTGTCACTCCACGCATGTTCACAGACAAGATTTCCGTAGTGTTCATTTAATTGATTTTATAACCCACAAGAAATTTCAAATGACTATACCGTGTTATAAAACAAAATGTTTTTTTTATTTTTTATATCGACCTGTAGCCCAGAGGAACCGTGCCAGTGATTCCGCTATCCTGTGCACCGAAAGCATAGGTTAAATTTGTTTAAGGGCAAATTGAAATGATAAGAAAATTGTGAAATGCATAATTTGTGTTTTGAAAGATTTATTGCATATGAAAGTGCATATTTGGAATGATCAATAAACTTTAAATGAATATATATGAAATGAATATATGTATTGTATTGCATTGATTATTCAAAATGGTTAAAAAGCATTGTTTAGAAAAATTGCATGATTTGTATTAAATTGGAATGGAAGAGAGAACTATATAAAACCACTAAGCATAAAAATGCTTAACGCGTTGTTTTATCATCATGCAGGTACCGAGAGAATAGGTACAAAGGCAAGGGCCACTAAGATTCAACGTCATTGTTAAAGCCACACGAAGGATAAGTAAAGCTCCTTCATAATGGTACATGAATTTGATTTGACTATTTTTGTATTGAAACTATAATTCGAAAAGTGAACTCTGATTTTGTTTTGTAAATGTTTTTTATATTGAAAAAGGCTTATAATGTCAGATTGTAAGGGTGGAAATGAACTAAATGGGCATATATAATCTCATAATGAATGAAAATGCATTTGTGAACAAATGATGGGCCCCTTTGCTAGGAAAATGATGTTTACGTATATGTTCATAAGGTTAATGATCTTTACAAATGAGTATTTGAAATGTGTCTTAAATGAGAAATTTCAATTGATTTGAATGTATCAAAGCACAAGTAGCATAGGGTTACCGCATTGAAAACGTGATTTGTATTTGTATTGGTGTTTCAATATATCATAAAAATTAAAAGTAATCGTAGCGTTAACAGACGCTACAATTGTTTTGGCACGTGAGCCAAGGTTCGCGATTCTACAAAATGATTTTGAAATTTTTTTTGCGACATGCATTGCGGTTTTGCATATAAAGGATGACGTGACTGGCGCTTCTGATCTTGCCTGGGTCTTAATAGTGGGGCATGGATGGTTCAGACCCCATAGGGTCAGAGGTGACTCAGGAAGTTGCCCAAATAGCCTTGCTAGTATGGAAGGTGGGCAAGCGTCCCATGCTCATCGATCGAGCGCAGTGCCAGAAAGTGCCATGGATATCCTCCAAAGAAATAGCTCAAAGACCGCAAAGAGCAAAAGACAACCAGTCATAGCTTGTTCTCAAAGAATCACCATTAGAGAGAATGGCAAAATATCGACCCATGGATTTCCTTAGGAAGAAAGATGATGAGCCTTCCATGGTGGAAAATTGGCTCGAAAGAACTGAAAGAATGCTACAGAAAATGCATTGCACACCATATGAGAATTTAGAGTGTGCGACCTCACTTCTACAGGATGAAGCTTATCAGTGGTGGGTTTCCATGACTAGGACTACACCACCAGAGAGTGTTACATGGAAGTTCTTCCTGGCAGAATTTAGGAAATATGTGGGTCGTATTTATCTAATCAATATGAGACGAGAGTTTCATAATTTGAAACAAAGACTGATGAGTGTGATTGAATATCAGAGAGAATTCACCCGGTTGAGTAAGTATGCTCCCAAGATGGTAGTGATTGAGGAAGAGAAATGCCGCAAGTTTGAAGATAGCCTCAATGACCATATTTGGGCCCATGTCACATGATTTTGCCATGGTGACTTTTCTAAAATTGTGACATGTGCTTTAAATGTGGAAAGAGTAAAGAAAGAAGAGTATGAAAGAAAAGAAAGAAGACAGGGTAAGAAAAACCCTAGACAGTCAAGTTCTTATCAGCACCAGAGTAAGAAATTTAGAGGACCACAGGGTTATAATCAGCCTACATGTGACGCCCCAAAACCCGGGGGTCCGTTGACAACCCGTCAACTCGTAGAAGACTCGTGGATGTCGGGTAACTTGACACCACCCCATCGTGTCCCCTTTTCCGAGACCCACGATTTAACGAAAATCGGGCATATTCTCCTTTACACAGGGAGCTCTACTCAAAATACAACATGTGCAATTACATGGCAACATGACTCAATATTATACAACGACCTCATCGGGTCTCCATACAAGTAAAAATGGCCACGTAGGGCCCATTTATCCATACTCAAACATATAAGCACATGACTATAAAACCATAGTCCATAAGAGTTTAAATTACATCACTCTTATACAAAACATATATCAAAATTAAGCATTCTAATACATGTTTTACAAAATATAAATCAAAGCCACAATCCAGCTTTCTTCTCAATATCGACCTCTAGTGAGCGTCGTCTCCCTACACATCCCCTGTATTTGAAAGGGAGTCCCACGACAGAGTGAGCAATGCCCAGTAGAGTAAAATCCTACAAGGGCTACTTCCCACCTAAATGCACATGCAATGGTCATTCAACAACAAACACTCCTCCACATGCCATCCTATAATACGGAAACCCATGTCATGAATGAGATGTAACTCAACATGTCCCATACCAAGCTCCTTACCGACCCTCTTAACCCGGAAGTCCCAACCCGACTCTCACACATGCTTATGCCCAGAGTGAGAAACTCACCATTGGTATTTCAACCAATGGTCCTTTATCCAAAACAAAAGCTTTTTTTTGTTTTATAAATCAAAAACATTAGACAATCACCGAAACCACTTTAAAACAAAAGCATTGGACAATCTTCGATAGATAGCTTTATTCAAAAAGCATTGGACAGTTGATTAGTACCCAAAAAGTGCTATTTTGAACCCTATTTAAGATAGGTTCTAAGTGCTTTTTGGGTACTAATCATATTAGTTAAGCCGATTGACACGTGTAGGTCCCTTTGGAAATGCTAATGATTGTATTTCGAGGCTGTTTCAGGGTGGTTTTGTGTTTCAGAGACCTATTCTATCATATCAAGCTAGGCATATCTAAGTTGAGCTAATTTACATCGAGTTCGTATGATTTATCTTCGATTGCATCAAGATAGAAATGAAGAAATTGAAGCTGGAGCAAACAGGAGCAAGCAGGGGGAACCAGGAAATTTCGCTATAGTAGCGAAATTTCGCTACAATAGCGAAATTTTCTCTATGTATAGCAATTCGTCACATAATAGCTTAAAATTTGACCCGTAGCGAAACATCATTCCTCCTGCTTTTGTGTACAAACGACCGTTTGTTAATCTCATTTCTACCTCACTGGGTAATTATTCTAGTTTTGGTTAGATTGGTATTTTCACTGTCAGAAGCTATATAATCCAAATTCTCAAATAATTTGTAACCTAACTTTTCATTAAAGGCATTTCCATTACGGGCCCCTCGTTTTTGGCCTTCACGTTCTTCTTCTCTCCCTTCTTTCACTCTAGGCAACTAAACATACCCTTTGATGATGACAACTCAAAGGATGTTTGGCTAAAGCTCTCTAAACCTTGAAGAGAAGGGTCATAGGTAGGTTGGATAAGGTTTCAGGTGTGTTCCTTTGTATTTCATGAAGCAGCATTTATTTATGTTTCAAACTTTAAAACTAGGTTTGAAAGCTATTTGATGTACTTTCTTTGGTCAATACTTGGCAAGCTTTTAGGGTGCAGTGTATTCTTAGTGTTAGATACACTGACATCCATTAGTTGTCATTTACGAGCCATGGAGGTAGATGAAATGCTAGATTTCAACTTCTGGAACATTTAATGCTCAGTAAATGCTATGTTTTAAAGAGAAATGGTACTGAGGGTTAGTTTTTAAAGTTAAACAAAGATCCGGTTTTGGAAATGACTATAGGTTATCTTCCTTAATGCGAGGTAAAAACCCGAGACACCTTACAACCTTATCATACCAAACTAGTGGCCCAAAACTTCAAGGATTTCTTTTACATTTTATTTTCGACTACCTCTGCCAATATAGTGACAACAACCATCGCTTTTGGTACAAAACTAAAATCCAAACAAAAGCTTCACCATTTTGACTCATTAAAAATCATTCAGCACTAAAACCCATCCCAAAGTGTTCGATCCTAGAGCTGCTATATCACAGTAGTTATGCTACGGCAAAGAGGAGCAATTTAGGTTATAAATTTTGTTGATTCATAACACCTACTTTTGCATACGAATCAAATACGTCATGTCGGATAAGGCCTTATTACAAATGATGAGTTGATGAGTACTTGTAATCCTCATTACAAGTAATGTGTCCTTTTTAAACCTTTTGAATTCCATTGTTTAGAATTTCAAGTTTTTTCTTTTTCTCACAAATTTCACTGTTGCGCTTTTTTTATGAATAATAAATATTTTATTTCTTAGTTAACACTCGATCTTTGGCAAGCCCCGGTTGTCGCTCTTGCTTTGTCTCTTTGTTTCATTGTGTTTAAGTGTACCACTGTGGTAGAGGTATATCAGATTGCAAAGAGTTAGTACACCAATTGAATAAGGTTGTGAAGTCAAGCACACAAGTGAGCAAATGGATCCACTACTCGAAGAACAAAGTCAAGAAGGAGCTCCAATGAATCCCACAAAGATATGTCAATAGGGACCACAGATACACTTCTAGAGTGAGTGCACCTTCCTCGCATCATACCAATTGATGATGTGGTAGTGAGATCCTATTTGATGCCCCTGCTTCCCCTTTTCATGGAATGGAGAATGAAAATCCATATACGCATATCCGGGAGTTTGAGGAAGTTTGTACAACTTTTAAAGAAGTTGTGTCTGACATGGACTTGCTTAAGTTGAAAGCATTTCCATTGACACTGAAAGACAAGGCCAAGATTTGCTCAATTCATCGAGGTTTGAGAACAATTAGAAATTGGGCGATCTTCAAGTCACTTTTGAAGAAATTTTCAAGACAACTAAGACCACGCTTGAAGAGGCACCCATACTTCACTTACCACGATAATGAGAGAAGTTTTATCAGTTGTCGGGAGGCTTATGGAGACCATCGCTGCATGTCCACAACATGGGTTTGATACATGGACGCTGTGAATCACTTCTATGATGGTATGTCTCCTGGCCATGAAGCAACCATCGGAAACCATGTGTGGAGGGGACTTCCTAGTAAGAACCCGCATTTGCCATGGGACTTTTTTGAACTATGTGGTCGAAACCTCCAAGGCATCGACTAAACGTAATCCAAGAGAGGCTAAAAAATGAGGCCTTCACCCACCAAAGGGGAGGTATTTGCACTTTTCCGAAGACACGAGTATGAAAGCAACCGACCACTTTGACCGGTCGGAGGAGCCAAATGAGAAATCAACATGAAGTGCAAGTAGTGATTGAATTGCCTGCATCTCACCCAGCCTGTTTTAATTGTCAGTCAAGTAGCCATCTTGGGGAGCATTGTCCAATGGTTCCTTCAGTGAGGGATTTGATGCAAGAGCATGCCCATGTCTTAAGTTAAAATAAGCCACCGACAAATGCTCTGTATGGCAACACCTATAACCCCAATTGGAGGAATCATCCGAACTCATCGTTGAAGCAAACCCCAGATATGCTCCCCAAGGAGCACAAAGAAATACTTAGCTCACCCTCAACACAAATGCCAGTGAGCCTCCACCTTCTCCCGTTGAGCAAGCAATTTCGAATTTACATGGTAGTAGGTACCTTCGTGGAGGAACAGCGGTGTCAATGTTCAAACTAATCGTAAAAATTCGAGACAAAGAGAGCCTTCACCAACAAGAAAATAGACAAGATGCATTCCTGAGATCTCCACCAAATATGACAACTTGCAGTTCCATTTCCTGTGTTGTCTAATCCAAGAAATAGAAACCCCGAAAGGAAAATTCCTTCCTGACACAACAAAACCCGAGGGGAATGCATGAGATAGGCTCTGCCAACGATCCCAGTGCAAGAATTGATGAAGTCAAAATAGTAGTAACTTTGAGAAGTGGTAGACAACCCAGATCGCTAGCCCCGCATTCACTAAGAAGTTCTACAAATGTTGAACCATCAGAGGAAGGAACAAATCAGCAGGGGAAGAGGTGAAACACAAGAAAATTCCCCTCCTTTCCCACGCACTGGAAAAGGAGAAAACGCAATCAAACCGGAATTTTAGAAGTACTACGAGCGTGGAGGTTAACATCCCTCTTTCTCGATATGATCAAGCAAGTCCCCACGTATGCAAAGTTTTTGAAGGACCTATGCATGGTGAAGAGGCCTTAATGAATAAAGGCCTTTTTGACTCCAGAGCAAGTGAGTGCCATCATCGAGTGCAAGACCCTCAGAAGTTAAGGGAAGATCCGGGTGCGTACAATCTCCTCGTTAACATAGGCAAGACTTGTGTGGAAAAGGCATTGCTAGATTTTGGGGCAAGTGTTAATCTACTACCTTTTTCCATGTATAAGCAGCTTGGGCTAGGCAAACTTAAGCCAACCACTATCACTTCTCATTTCCTCTAATGATAGGTCCATAAAATACCAAAGGACAATGAGGATGTTTTGATTCAGTGGACAAATTCTTACTATCCAAGGATTTTGTAGTGCTTGATACCGAACCACAAGCAGAGGGGCTAACCATGTGTCAATCATCCTCGAAGGCCATTTTCGCCACTTCCAATGCGATCACACTGCCTAACGGGGTGATGTAACCACCCTTGGAAATATGACCTAAGCTCAATATCTTCCATCTTAGCAAAAGCACATGCACTACCAGAGGATGACTGTGGAAGAGGTTTGTGTGATAGAGGCCATCATTGAAGAATGCTAAATGAGTCGTTTTTGTAAGATGTACAACTAATGAAATGGTCGACAAAAATGAAGACTAACAGAGTTTAAAAGTGAACCTATCGCATGGGCAATGGAGAAGAAAGGTTGAAGTTTTACTCTACTTACTGGAATGAGAACATGGTCCTCACGCTAGATCTAAGCTCCTCTACCTATTGAATTGAAATATGCATTTTGGGAGGAAAACTTACTGTCTCAAAGAGTGATTTCTTCACTATCAGCAATCCACAGAGGTTAGTTTGTTTCAAATCTCCAAAGGAACAAGAAAGCACCGGATGGAAGATTTCACCCTGAAAGGGCATCACCGACCGTATGCACCCATCATTTACTTAGAAGAGGAATCGAAGTGGTTCGATGCCACAGAGGAGACTAATCCGCATACGCAGAGGTGGGTACGAGTGGAAGTGTTGGAATTGTTACAAGCCGCATCATATACCCTTATATCCGATAGCTCTTGGGTAAGTCCAACCTAAGTAAAATTCAAGAAATCGGCTACTACTTGCTCAATGAGAAAGGAGAGGAAATGCCCACCCGACTTACTACAGGCTGGAGGGTATGTATCGACTACATATTGAATGAGTGACGCGAAAGGATCACTTTCCCCCCTTACCTTCATGGACCGCCTCCTAGAGAGTATCGTGTCATCCCTTCTAACGCTTTTAGATGGGTATTCGGCTTACTTCCAGACGTAGATCGCCGCCTCGATGATCAAAGAAAGACCACTTTCAGCCTGTCCTTTGGTACATATGCCTACAAAAGGATGCCTCTTCGTTCATGCAATGCCCCGCCACTTTTCGCCGCTAGGCTCGATTTTCGTTGATATGGTGGAGCGTGACATGGAGGTTTATATTGATGACATATCGCCATTGTGAGCTTCAATGAATGCCCATCCATTTGGAACCTGTCCTCCACGATGCATCAAAAAAGAACCTAGTATTAAATCGGGAAAATGCTACTCTTATGGTAAATCAGGGCATAGTGTTAGGGGCACATTTCCGAGAAAGGAATTGAAGTGATAAGGCCAAGGTAGAATTGATCTCTAAATTGCCATCTCCTACTAATGTGAAGACAAGGGTACTTTGGGACATGCGGGTGTTTCTATCGCAGGTTCATCCAAGACTTCTCGAAAATAGATAAGCCGCTTTACAAACTCCTTGAAAAAGATGCAAAGTTTGAATGGGATGTAGAATGCCAAGAGAAGTTCGAGGAGCTTAAGGCATATTTGACTACAGCACCCATTGTGAGAGCCCCGACCGGCACTCGCTCGAGGTAATGTGTGATGCAGGACTTTTGCTGCCGAGCGGTTCTCGGACAAAGAGTGTAGGAAAGCCGTGATGTGGTGTATTATGCTAGCAAAACATTAAATGAAGCTCAAAACTACACTACTAATGAGAAAAGAATTGCTAGTAGTAGTCTATGCTTAGATAAGTTCCCATCTTATTTGATTAGGGGTCATATCAGAATTACGAGATTCAAGATTGAAATATCTACTCACAAAACACCTGCTCACTATTAGATGGGTTCTATTGCTACAAGAGTTCAACATCCAGATTAGAGATAAGAAGGGTGTGGAGAATGTTGTCGCCGATCATCTCTCCAAATTAACTATAGCACACAATACCCACAGCCCTCCCATATTTGATGAATTTCCTGAGGTCTCTACCTGGCCGGTGAGTATAGCACCATGGTATGCTCACATTTGCCAGTTCACGGTAGCAGAGAGTTACCGATGGAGTGGAGCCCGACACGGGACAAGAAGTTCTTCATGAGGATTCCAAGGATTCATTCGTACTATTGGGAGAGTCGAGATGGTTCAAGTATTGTGCTGATCAGAGAATAAGGAAATGTGTACCGAAAGAAGAATGAAGAATTCTCAGCCATGCCAGTGACAATGCGTGAGTGGCATTTTCGCTTCATAGAAAACAAACATGAAAGTGCTGCATCTGGCTTTTATTGGTCACATCGCTTAAGAATGCCTACACCATGCAAGTGTTGATATGCCAAGAGACTGGAAAAGATTTCCGCCACACGATGATGCCTTGAACCCATTTTAGTAGTTGAATTGTTTGATGGCAAATGACTGCAGGACCATTCCCAACTTCCTTCAGCTTGAGCTCTACATCCTTGTGGGGTGGATCACTGTCCATGGCCTAAGGAATACATGCAGGCAAACGACCAAAGTAAAGTGCTTAAATTCCTGAAGGAGAAGACATTTTCTCTAGATTCGGGGTCCCAAAGAATTATCAGTTGATGGAGGTTCTCACTTTGTACCAAACCCTGAGAACCCTTATCCAAATATGGTGTTAAGCACAAGCGTAGCCACCCTGCATCACCCCAAACCAAAGGGTCATGGAGCTCGCCTAATAGAGAAATAAAGACCATCCCGATGAAAGCTACACCCTAATATGAAGGACTGGGCCTGCTTCTCCAAGACTCATTGTGGGGCATACTGCACAAAGATACAAGACCATCCTCTGATGTCCCAGACGCTTAGTTTACGGCGCGCTTGCCATTTACCCGTGAGAAATCGAATTACAAGGCGCGTGGTGGGCAATACGAAACTTGAAATATGATATGAACCGAAATGCCTAAAAGAATGCTTGAGATTGACGAGTTGTAAGAGTCAGAAACACGCCTACTTCCAATTCCAAAATTGTAAAGGATAGCGGCAAGAAGAAGATCAGCCCTCATAACCCTAAAATTTAATCGTGTGGGGATCAAGTCCTCCATGATCTCCAAGCTCCATCTATTTCCGGGTGTCAATTGGCGGCACGCCCAGACGAGAATCCACTACATATTTGAATTAGTTCGCTTTGACTGTTCGAAAAAGACAAGAAAGTATTCAAGGTTAACTAGCAACGAGCGAAGCCCCAAGTGTCAGTTTCGCCATTCTCGTTGCAAGAGAGGAGATATCCTCCTGATCCTCCATGACCACATTCCAGCCATTTGTTGGTTCTGCCTCCACGAGACTAAACCGCAAATTCTCAAATTTTGCTTTGTTTTTGGTCAATTTTTAATCTTATTTTATTTTATTTTTATTTATCTTAGTTTTAATTAAAACCTTCTTTGATATGTTCAATTTTAATGTTTTATTTTATTTTATTTGTTTTATTTTTGTTTTTGTTTTTATTTTGCAAGAGAAATGCCGTGCAAGAGTAGAATTTTCGCTACAAAGAGCTTAAATTCGCCGCATCTTTCGATCGCTGTGGGTCCCTTCACGCCCCAAATGCACCATAAAAGCCCCCCATTCTCTTTGAACCCACCCTGAACATACAACCTTCCCCCTCACACAGATAGCCGGAGCTGTCCCAAATTCCGCACGCCTGCATCAGACATCCGAGCCTCCCACCATGGTTCGCACCCGTGGAGTGGCATCGGGATCTGTGCCCAGGTTCGCACTCCATACCCCCCGCGAGACGCCTAAGCACTTCCAGACGCCGCACCACCCTCAGCCAGTGGTGCCAAGGCACCCTCCCGCTTTGTCTCGCTACGCCCATGATGAGTCCAAATTTCGGTTGATATCCCAAAGGAGCCTCAGGCACGAGAGCCCCATCCAAACGATGACACACCCGCGGGATCCCGCCCCCCTCCTCTCCCGTGCATCCACTGGGCCCACAGAGGGCACCGTCTAAGCGGCCCGCACATCCGCCCAGTGGAGCCTCGCGGTCTAGGCCCGAGCCTCGCAGCCTGTACCGCCCGTAGTCTCGCACGGCCATCGCCGCGATCTCCCCCGCCTCGAGGATTAGCGCCCACTATTTCATTGTGACCCGATACCCGGAGCATGTGGATTTTCGTGCTGCTGACTTTCACGAAGAGTCATACTATGATATACTGTGCCTTTGGCGCTAGACTCCATCAGAATATCCGGCTCCGAGAGGTGTGTACTATGTAACCGTATGTGCATTAAAGGCTTTTAATTAATTTAGTGCCATAATAAAATTTTTTGGTTGTTTTAAGGGTGAAAATTATAATGTTTTCAAAGAATTGTGGCACTTTTGTAATTAAGAAAGTGAGTGAAAGTATAATTAATGGAAGTTGTTAGTAAATAATAATAAATTGCCAAAATAGTTCGTGAAGTTCTGGAAATTCTCTAGATCTCGGATGATAAAACGATCGCGGCCAAGTAAGTCGACGCGAATCTAGTAACCCAGAAAAGTTTCGTTAAATTTCGAGACAATTAACATTTTACGATTTTCTAGCGACGTTTAGAGGAACTCGAAACGATTTCAAAAAAATCTCGAAAATGAGAAATATTTAAAGAATATTCAATTAGGATAAATAAAATTTTTCGATAAAATGGACTCCGATCAGAGGAAATTATTTATCTAAATAATAATAATAATAATTGTTAAAAAGTTAATAATAATTAGATAAAAAAAAAACGAAAATCAAAAAGGGATAAAATCAAAAAAATCAAACTGCAGGGGAGACGGGCGTAGTGAGAGCGTCCAGAGAGAGAGTGAGAGACGATTTTAATTTTTATTTTCTTCTCTTCGTTCTTACTCAGATTTACGAAAAATCTGACCGTAGGTTTTTATTGTACAGGGCGCAAAGTCGACTACACAATATAGCCTACGATGTGCATCTACCATCTTAAATTTCTTTGTTAAACTTAAAAAGGTAGAAAATTTGCCTATTTGTGTTATTTCCTGTTCTAAATGCTATATACTACTGAATTTTCTAGATCAGAAAGCGTTTGAAACTTCAAATTCCAAAATTTTAGACTATAACTTTTGGTGACTTTAATTACGCTCTGACAAATACACACTGGGACTCGCTTTCCACAGCCGTTGAAATTTCAAGAGTATAATGGACAAGCTCATATAATTTTCTAAATACTTCGGGTATTTTTAGACTATATGGAAAGTCCCTTGTACTCAAAAGTTATTTAAAAATGTATAGTTTTTATGGGAAGATTTTAATTTTTATGACATTTCGTCAATTTCACATCTTATTATCGATGCCTTATCGAATTCGTGACCAAGACGTAAAGCTTGCTAGACCGGTTTTGGCTTCGAGCAATACTTGAATGTGTATGTTTTATGGTTACAACGTTAAACCGAGGGTATTTTTCGTGAATTTGAATGAATTGTGGAAGGTTTGAGTATCCGGACGAGAATCTAGAAGGTTTCGACAAGATTTAGTTAAATTAATGAAAAGTAGTACTCAAAACTTTTCTAAAACGAAGCGAATTACAAGCTTTGTAAAAGCCATGAAAATATAGATTTATAAAGCATTTTATCTCCCAATTGTTATACTGGCGCAAGCTCGATTTCAGATTTAAGAAACAATAACTGGTTTAAAACCCCAGATGGCATAGGCCGCTGGCCGATGTGTATTTTGATTGTGCATGGCAAGCATGAGACATGATTAACTATATTTCGTCTCACAGAATCGGGGGTTAGATCTAGAATATATATATAGTGAGTCGCCGCATATCTTCGGTATATAGTTGGGCCAATGATTTAGTACATAGCGATGAGGTGTTGGTTCCGAGGTTCCATCACCGAGCATTTTGGTCTCGAGGTTCCATTATGCTATATAGATTCGCCGTGTTCACCGGACTATCTTAAATTTCGGCAGTGTTCGAGGTCACTACCGATGCCAGTTCCGAGGTTCCGAGGCATCACTTAGGTATTTCGTAAATTGGCCACAAAGGTTGGTACTTGATTTACGTGATAACACTTTTCAGATATATTAAATCACCACCAAAACAATTTTCAAAGAAGTTATAAATAGTTTTCTATAATACAAAGTAGCTTTAACGGCTTAGCTTCATGGTAACTTGTCACGAGCGAAGCTTGGTCGAGGTTATCAGAGTCACGGCAGATTTCCAGCTACTAGGAAGCGGGGTCCGCCACCTACTTCCGCCTGATTCTACTGAATGGGTCCACGTGCATTCACTGGTCACATTTATGACTCGAGGTAATTTCATACCCGGTGGTTCTTGAGTTTTACCATACCATGACATCCCGGGAGGTCCAATCGATGTAGCTTCATTCAAAGATAGACGGGTCAGTCCAGTGATACTCATCATGAGCTTCAGATATCACCTGCAGCCTCTAGCCCGCCAAGAGCTCGCTAACTCAGATTATCTAAGAAGTGGGTCACCCTCACCCAGAGATGGTTCGCCGCTCTCTCGAGATACAAAGCAGATTTCTGGTCTATCCTTGTCAGAGGCAAAATTTTCCTCCACATATGCTCCTACGCACTACGTACTCTGGCCTAACTGCTCCTCGTCAAAGATTTTTCGCAGCTGCAGAGGAGCCATTCTAGAGGCCTTTATCTGACATCCCAGGGTTCCGTTCAATCCAGAGAGCTTATCATGACCGCCTTACTTCACTTCCAAGAAAAGGTCCATCGTGAAGGGCCCCGGTCTCGCGCAGGCTATTCCACTTTTTGATGCCGAGGCTGCTATGCCATGTCTCGGAGTTACACCTGGGTTCCTGTGAGGAACCACGATTTGAGCGCCAGAGTTGCCCTATTATTGTATCCCTTGAGTGGACCCTATCTATGCCACTCTCTTTTCTTTTAAACCAGTAGGAGGATGTAGTGGATGATTATGTCGAGGACCTGCCTAGGGGTGAGCAAATTCGTCCCAAAGGTGGAGGCAAAGTGACCTCGCCTGATTCATCCCTTCGCCCGGGCCTCCCATCGCCCTGCTCTCCCCGAGATCGGCAGCCCATCCCACTTCACATCGCCCATCCCGAGCACATCCTCGCTACTCTAGGGATTTCTTATCGCTATGGATCGTCTGCAGACACTTGCCGCCACTTCAGATCTTTAGCGGCCGCATGCAAGACGGGTCGAGCGGATGGCCCGCGCGAGGTCACCGGGCATTAATCAGTTATACTTCGTATTCGTGAGCCACCTTGAGTCTCCCCACTAAATATCGTGACAAAGACTCTATACAATTTCCACTACTCATGGCCAAATTACCGACACCAAGAGCCTTCTTTCGATGCTCGCAGTCAAGTAGTGAGTTTCCGATAGTTTCACTTCTACACCACCAAAGACAAATGAGGGAGGTCGTGATTTCCTTCTCTAGCTTTCTAATCCCTACCCAGTGAGGACACCGTGATGTTTTGGTTGGGGGGGAGAGTTAGCGTCGGAAGTGGCATTTATCATACTTATGTTTTGTGTTGTTTATACTTGTGTTGTTTTAGTTTTATCACCACCAAGCAAATTCCTTTGACTATTCGTTAGTATGTATTAGCCAATAGTAGCAAAGGATTTATTTTGCTTAGTTATGTATTGTGTCTCGCCATTATGTTTGTAATTAGCCTTTTGGTTATATTAAAACTATATAGCAAGATTTGCATTTTCTATTTTGCACCTACATTTTTTTAATTTTTTTTTAATTAATTTTGTTTTCGCATAATGATTAGCCTTGGTAAATGTGTCAGCTTAAGCCTTTCTCACGGTGCCTACAAGAAGGGTCCATGCCGAGCTGGAGTGGGATGACTAGGCAAATTCTTGTTGTATTTAACCTGTTTCTTCCGCCTTTAGCTAACCACACACCGAGCACGTTAGGTCTCAATGATAGGCTAAGAAACAACACAAAACCCCCTCTTACGATGCAAACCCTTTCCTAGTGTCGTTTACTCCCTTGAATAGGTTATGGACCCCCATGCAAGGAAGGCCAATGTGTCTTCCAAAATAAAAGAAAAGAAAAAGAAAAAGCAAAAAGAAAAGAAAAGAACGGTCCGAGGGGTATATGGCGAAAGCCTTTAAAGCCCTAAGGTCTCTAAACCTTTCACTCCGGTCGAGTCACGACTTGGGTTTCATACACTCCGTGGATTTTGGTGGAGCTAATGAGTTGTAGGTGCCGGAGGCCTCGAAATCATTCGAGTCCCGGTGAAACCTTTGTGGTCGAAAGATCCTTATGGCTTAATGCCCTAAACCTTCACTGGCTGGGAGTCATCTGCTAATCCTGCAGCACGGACTTTGGTGAAGCCAAACCTCGCACGCACCCTATAACGCAAAAAGAATTGCAATAAGGCGATCCCGATCTATTTAGTTGTTAACATACAAGGTTATAGCATTAGCTCGTTGGGGGAGAACGTATAAGCCAGAGGGGCAGTTTATGATTGAGACTGATCAAACAAACCCGTAGCTTTTGTAAAAGAGCTCGGTCTATGCCTCACGAGGAGCTTGTTGGTCACTGACCACAGATAGTTCTATTCTTTCGAGATACACAGCTTAGGCTTTCTTTGATTCTCATCGCAAGTTATGCATTACTTGTACAACCCTTTTTGACCTCCCATGTTTTTGTTCTCTACTTGTTGATTACTCGCATTGCTAATGACTAGCAATGTTTCTATTGGGGTGTGATTAAGTACTCAAAAAGTGCTATTTTGAACCCTATTTTAAGATAGGTTCTGCGCTGTGTACTAACTATACTAGTTAAGCCGACACACACGAGGTCCTTTCGTACTAATGATTGTATTTCAGGTCGCTTTTGTGGTGGTTTTCAGAGGTTTCAGACCTTATTCTATCATATCAAGCTAGGCATATCGGGTTGAGCTGATTTTATTATCAAGGTTTCAGATGATTTATCTTCGATTGCATCAAGCTAGAATGAAGAAATTGAAGCCGGGAGCAAATGGTATATGCTAGGAATTCAGAAATTTCGCTATAGTAGCAAATCGCATAATAGCGAAATTTTTGGCTATGTATAGCACTCGTCATTACAATAGCTTAAAATTTCCACCAGAGCAACACTCTACTGCTTTTGTGTACAAACGACCCCGTTTTGGTTAATCTCATTTCTACCCTCACTGTAATTATTCTAGTTTGGTTAGATTGGTATTTTCACCTGTTTGTAAGGCTATATAAGCCAAATTCTGAACAATTTGTAACCTAACTTTTCATTAAAGGCATTTCCATTACGGGCCCCTGTTTTTGGCCTTCACGTTCTCTCTTCTCTCTCCTCTTTCTCTCACTTTCTAGGCAACCAAACACACCCTTTGATGATGACAACTCAGCATGTTCAAAGCCTCTAAACCTTGGGAAGAGAGGGTCGCTAGGTGGTTGATAAGGCTCACAGGTGTCTTGTATTTCACTGCTGTGCATCACAGATGAGGTTTCAAACTTTCAAAACTAGGTTTGAAAGCTATTTTATGTACTTCTTTGGTCACTTGGCAAGCTTAGGTGCAGCAGTATTCTTAGTGTTAGATACACGACATCCATTAGCTGTCATTTACGAGCTTATTGAGGTAGGTGAAATCGCTTAGATTTCAACTTCCGAACATTTAATGCTCAGTAAATGCTATGTTTTAAAGAGAAATGGTACTGAGGGTTAGTTTTTAAAGTTAAACAAAGATCCGGTTTTGGAAATGACTATAGGTTATCTTCCTTAATGCGAGGTAAAAACCCGAGGACACCTTTGCAACCTTATCATACCAAACTAGTGGCCCAAAACTTCAAGGACTTCTTTTTACATTTTATTTTTAAAATTACCTTCAGTTAGCATAGTGACAACAACCACTGTTTTTGTACAAAACCAAAATCCAAACAAAAGCCTCACCATTTTGACTCATTAAAAATCATTCAGAAGACGCAAACCCATCCTGTTCGATCCAGCCGCTATACCGCAGAGTTATGCTACGGCAAAGAGGAGTAATTTAGGGTTATAAATTTCGGTTAATTCATAACACACCTACTTTGCATACGAATCAACAAATTCACAAACCACTTTAATCATGAGTATCGATGTTTCGATAAACAACTTTATTCAAAAGCATTGGACAATCTTTGATAAATCGCTTTAATCAAAAGCATTAGACAGTCTCCGATTAACAACTTTATTCAAAATCATTTGGACAATCTCTGATAAACAACTTCATTCAAAAACATTCGATAAACCGAGCAAACAAATTTATTTAAAAACATTCGACACCGAAACCACTTAAAAAACAAAAAGCATCGAACACCCCACACCGCCTTTATTAAAAATGCATTGGACAGTCTCTGATAAACCACTTTAATTAAAAGCATTAGACAGTCTCTGATAAACCACTTTAATTAAAAGCATTGGACAGTCTCCATAAACAACTTTATTCAAAAGCATTTGGACAATCTCCGATAAACAACTTTATTCAAAATCATTTAGACAGTCTTTGATAAATAGCTTTATTTAAAAGCATTTGGACAATCTCCGAAACCACTTTAAAACAAAAGCTTTGGACAATCTTCGAAACCACTTTACTCTTTAGGACATTGTCCCTAGACTAAACCCACACCATCAACACCAAACCCGGTGTTGATTTACAACCATGCAGACCGTGAAGCTCCATTAGACGTCGTCTAATGTATCGGGTCCACCACCCGTTCACCAAGAATGGTGAATGACAATGAACTATGCACACCCAATCGATTTGTGCCACAAGAGGGTGATCCTAATCAACAAAATTTATATCCTATATTCCTCCTATCGCGTAGTCAAGCTACCGCAAAGATAAGGGTCTGTGGTCGAACACAGGGATGGGTTTTCTTCATACAAATGATTTGAGTGAAATCAAAACTGGTGAATTAAATTTGATTTTGGGGTTTGGTTAAAAACAGGGGGTGTGGTTGGTTGCAAACTGAAACTAAAACAAAAAATGTGTAAAATAGAAACCCCTGAAGTGTTAGGCCCCGGTTTAGGGTTTGCAACCACATGTCCCCGGTATTTTTTCCTCGCGTTGGGGAGCATGACATATAGTCATTTCCCGAACCGGATCTTCATTTAGCTTTAAAAAACTAAACCCTATGATTTTCCCTTTTGAAACATAGCATTTAAATGGGCATAAATGTTCCTAATAAAGGAAAACGCATTCAAAAACCCTAATCCACTTTATAACTAGCAAGAGATTAACTAATCGAGCCTCAATGGATCTAGTGAAAGTATCCATTGAACCCAAAAGCTACAAATACACATTAAAAGAGAGCATGCTTAAGAGATTTTAACCTAAGGAGAAGGTGAACTTAAACAACCAAAATACGTATAAGCAGTCAGGGACCGTGCAAGTACCCTCCACACCCTAGCCAACAGCCGTCCTCTTCAAGGAGGAAGAGGTCTAGCCGAACATCCTCTGAGTTGTCATCCTCAGAGGAGTGTTTGGTAGCCGAGAAAGGGAGAGAAAATGAGAGAAAAGCCAAAAACGGGAGAACTGGAACCCTAACTTTATTTATAAAGAAAATCCGCTCCTTCAAACATCAAATGGCTTATGCAAATTTTGCCAACCAAGTGAAATACAATCCAATCCAAACATAAGTGGATAAAACAAGGCAGAAAGCCATTGCTGAAAAACCAAAATTGTAGCAAAACAAAAAGTGCGTGAAATGCAGAGGAACAGGGGTCGGTGGATGCACGCGGCTGAGTCGTGTACGCGTTTCGCAGGGAGAAGCTTTCCCCTCAAGTAGCTGTGTTTTCTTCACATTTTGCCTTTCTTTCCTTCTGATCTTTGATTTGAAATGCCGAGTTTGACTAGAATTCCTTCGTGCTTGGATCGACTCCAATGAATTTCTGCATAATTAGCTCGCAGAAAACTCGGCAAAATTTGCCACAAATACATCAATAAAATAGTAGGGACCTTAATGAAATGTGCAAATCGGGTTATTGAAGATGATTGGGTGACACAAAAAGCACTTCAAAACCTATAATAAATAGGGTTCAAAATAGCACTTTTTAAGTACTAATCACACTTAACCTACACATTACAGTCCCTTAGCAATGTAAGAAAGAAAGAAAGAGCATACAAAACGATAACAAAATTACGCTACAAAAAGGCTGGGTAGCTCAAAAGGTCAGGAATGAGTAATGCCTAACCATAAGTAAAAACCCTCATCAAAGCCGTGTCCAATGACTATCATAGAGAATGAATGCCATAAAAATTGAGTATTAAAGAGCCTCTTTCTGGTGAATCAACTGCAAACTTCCACCAAAATCTAAGTGTTTTGTTTGATCGTGATCTCAACAATAAACTGCCAAACTGCACTCTCCTCCCCAACCTAGCTACTACCACAACCTAGCATGCTAACCAACTCAAATAGATCAGACCCACCTCCATTCCACAATTATTTTTGCGTTGTAGGGGTGAAATGTCGAGGAACTCGACCTCACCAAAGTCCATGTAATCTGGATCTACCGATGACTCCCAACCAATTAAGGCTTAGGGCACCAAGTCATAAGGATCTTCGACCACAAACTCTTCAGGTTTCACCCCGGACCCCGAATGATTTCGACACTCCCGCACCTACAACTTGCTAAACTCCACCCATCCACCCATGTAACGAACACTAAGTCTCCTCGACTCCCAACCGTTGAAGGTTTAGTGGCACCTGGCTTTAAAGGCTTTCTCGCTTATATAAATTTCTGACCGTGACCTGGGTTTCAAGGCAAAGTGTTGCAATTTTTATTCTTTTTCTTTTTTTTTCTTTTCTTTTTCTTTTCTCGTTTTTCTTCTTTTTCTTTTTCCACAGGGGTCCATAACCTATTAAAGGCGGTTAATGAAACTAGGGAAGGTTATGCCAAGTAAAGTTGCGCAGTTCTTCAGTCTATCATTAAAACCTAATGTGCTCGGTGTGGTTAGCTAAAGGTGGAAGAAAAGGTCAAATCAATAAGAATTCAACTAATCATTCACTAACCAAGCATGGAACCAATCTAATATCAATAGAATTGAATAAAATGAATTTTTCAAATGCAAGCTAGGCAAAAATACACAAAGTTTTCTACAAAATCGCCCAAATTTGAAAAGAAAGCCATGGTATAACAAACTTTATGTGAAGGACCCTAAAGAAGCCATCGAAAGCATCACAAAAATGGGCTTGCACAAAATAATAACAAAACATAATGCAAAGCCACTCTTTTGCTAACTCTCCCAACCCAAACATCTCTGGTCCGAACGGGCTCGATTGGAAATTAGATAAGGAAGTGTTACCTCCCTTGATGAGGATGTGATCATTGCTGGATAGGTGACTTCGCAAGCTTTCCATCGACACGTTATTCACTCCATTCGGGGCTTCAAATGAACAAGTTAGGGGAAGAAAGAGAGAGGGTAATGTGACCAGTTGATCACATTTTTAAAATTACACCTTCATAACAGTGTCAAAATGTTCTTCTGGTCATATTTGATTCTAGACTCTAAGCTTTCCTCCAACGGTACATGAACGTTTCTAAAACGGAGTTCGATGAAAAAGCATGAATCTAACAAAATTATACAATCAAGGGGGGCATAGCGAAAATTTTCATACATAAGAGCGCTAGCCTAGCGAAATTTCGCTAGGCTAGTGAAAATTTGACATAGCGAAAATTTCGCTATGTCTAATAGCGAAATTTTTTTTTTTTTGAAAAATCAAATAAAATAAAAAAATTAAAAATAATATAAAAATAATATATATATATATAGTATATATATATATATATAGTATATATATATATATATATATATATATATATATATATATATATAAAACGATTTTTTTTTTTAAAGACAATTATATATATATATATATATATATATATATATATATATGTAAATAAAAATAATAAATTTTTTTTAAATAAAATAAATATATAAAAGAAAACACACTCCAGGCACTATTTTGGCTTTTACGAGAGGGACATGATTTCGTTAGTCGTGCATTTCGCTAAGCTAGCGAAATGCATCAGTTCCTAAATAAATTCTATTTTCGCCTAATAAAATGCTAGACTAATAAAATTTCGCAGCCAATGGTAATTTATCTATAAGTGAAATTTTCGCTATAGTTGCGAAAACTTCCCAAGATTCGCTTGTCGATTTTCAATCCAGCTTCAAAATTTGCAATAAAACCTGTAAAATTAATGCAAGAAAAAATTGGGAAAAATTGCAAAAGAGTAAAAATTAATCTAAAAACAAGAATTAACTAAAATTAGAGAAAATCTAAAAAGAAAAAATTATAGAATCAAAATAAAATAATGATAAAATAAAACAAAACAAGACAAATTAAAACAAAAGCTGGGAGCGAAATGCCGAGATTCAGTGCTCCAAACTAACCGCACCCGAATCCAAATCCATCAAGGTGTGTTACGTAATGTAGGCAAATTGCCAGGTTCTTTGATGTAGTGGCGTGAGGCTTGTACAAAGGGCCACTAATTTCCTAATGTTTTGGCAAAGCATGCGTGATGGGGTGGGCCTTGGCGGTGGGGTGTCGAGGTGAATTGTGCTGTGAATTGTGTCATATAGTGGTATATAATCGGAGATGCGGGCTACAGGTTTGGGTAATGGGTTTTTGGGCTCTTCCTTGCTTCCTTTCCATTACTTTCCTCACTCAACAAGGAAGAATTTCTTCTTCTTTCCATGGCCCATATAATTATACCTAATTGTGGGCATCCTCAGCTCAGAGGAGCTTCTACCGATTCAACTTTCAATTCCTCCCGAGGTCGTAGCTTGAGCCAGCTCACCCAAAATCGTTTCCGGGCCAAGCACTCATCCTCCTCGGATTTTCTTCCCTGATGATCGTCAAGGCAAGCTTTGAAATCGAACATTGTAGGCCGCCAACTTGCCGACCCACTTCACTTGAAACCCATCTAATTTTGCTCCAGGGGTTCTCCACAACAAATTTTTCACTCAATCGACATTAAATTTCTTTTGTTCTCCCACAAGATCATCTACAAGTTTGAAGGTCTTAGAATTGGGTTTCGTTCAACCGGGAGATCGGGCGTGGTGGTCGAGGTTGAGACAAAGAGGCATACCGTGGAGACACCATGTAGGAGGCTGCACTCATCCATTGGTCTCTATACCCCTCACGGATCATGGGTTTGATTTCTCTCCCGTGGTTGATCCCGGCTAGTTTCTATAGTCCCTCATTGACATGTATCCTCAAGAGTTCCCCTCCATGCAGTAATCGACCGTATTGTTCTCCCCAAGTGTTCCATTTGATTCAATCTGCCCTGAGGGTGATCGACTTTAAGTAGAGCTCTACCTTCTGTGTTTCTAATCCACCCGAGAATGGATTCCCTGTAGCCAAAAAAACAGGCAACACAAAACAACACAAACGATCCCGTCGCACTGCTTTTTTTTTTTTTTTTTTAACAAGGAATAAAACTAAGAAAATGACTGTGAAATGATAAAGCAAATTCACCAAGACTCAGGATGAGGATCACAAGTGTTCCACATCACAATGCACTTAGGCACCATCCCCTATGAACGGCGCCATTTGATTCATGCCACAAAGTAGGTGATCCGAATCAACAAAATTTATATCCTATATTCTTCCCATCAAGTAGCAGAGTCAAGCTTACCGCAGATAAAGGGTTCAGTGGTCAACACAGATGAGTTTTCTTCATACAAATGATTCGAGGAATCAAACTAGTGAACAAATTTGATTTTGGGGTCGGTTAAAATGTGGGGTGTGGTTGGTTGCAACCCGAAACTAAACAAAAAAATGTAAAATAGAACCCCTTGAAGTGTTATTAGGCCACCGGTTTGTGGTCTAAGGTAACCACATGTCCTCGGTATTTTTCCTCGCTGGGAGCATGACATATAGTCATTTCGAACTGATCTTCATTTAGCTTTAAAACTAAACCCTATGATTTTCCCTTTGAACATAGCATTTAAATGGGCATAAATGTCTTAACAAGAAAACGCATCTCAAAACCCTAATCCACGAGAATTCAAGTAGTTATTGCAGATTAAACTAGACCGAGCCTCACGGATCTTAGTGAAAGTATCCATCAAACCCAAAAGCTTGCCAAATACACATTAAAGAGAGCATGCTGCAGAGATTTTAACATAAGTGAGAAGCAGAACTTAAACAACCGTGTGCACGCGGCGTAAAAACGTGGGACCGTATACCTCCAAACCCTAGCCAACAACCGTCCTCTTCAAGGAGGAAGAGGTTCACCAAACATCCCTTCCAGTTGTCATCCTCGCAGGAGGTTCGCAGCCGAAAGGAGAGAAATGAGAAAAGCCAAAACTGAGAACTGAACCCTAATTTTATTTACAGCAAAAAAAATCCGTCCTTCAACAGTGTATCAAAAATGGCTTATGTAGCCTTACAAACCAAGTGAAATACAATCCAATCCAAACATAAGTGGATAAAACAAGGGTAGAAAGGAAAAACCAAAAAATCAGAGCAAAACAAAAAGTGCGTGAAATGCAGAGAACAGGGGCCAGGATGCACGCCAAAGGCCGAGCTGCAGGCCAAGTACTCGCAGGAGAAGCTTTCCTGCAGGGTGTTTTTCTTCACATTTTGCCTTTCTTTCCTTCTGATCTTTGATTTGAAATGCTGAGTTTGACTAGAATTCTTCGTGCTTGGATCGACTCAACAATTTCGGCATAATTAGCTCGCAAAAACTGCAAAATTTGCCACAAAATGCGATCAATAAAATAGTAGGGACCTTAATGTGCAAATGTTAATTAGCATGATTAGTACACAAAAATCACTCAAACCTATAATAAATAGGGTTCAAAATAGCACTTTTGGGCACTAATCACACCCCAAGAATCGACGCCATTTGATTCAGGCCACTAGCGTAGGTGAGCGAATCAACAAAATTTATATTCCTGTTCTCCTACCGTCAGTCAAGCATCAAGTAAAGATAGTGGTCTAGGGTCGAACACATGGATGTGGGTTTTCACATAAACAGACTAATATTAAGGCAAAATTGGTGAATTAAATTTGATTTTAAGGTGGTGATAAAATGCGGATGGGTGGGTCGGCAAATTGAAATTTAAATAAAATAAAATGTAAAATAGAACTTCTTGAATCATAGGCTACTCGGTTTAGGGTTTCAAGGTAACCATGTCCCCAGTATTTTTCCTCGCTACTGGGAGCATGACATATAGTCATTTCGAACTCGATCTTCATTTAGCTTGAAAACTAACCCTATGATTTTCCCTTTGAAACATAGCATTTAAATGGGCATAAATGTTCCTAACAAGGAAACGCATCTCAAAAAACCCTAATCCACGATAACTAGCAGAGAGACAACTATCCGAGCCTCACGATCTAGCAGCAGACGACAAACCCAAAAAGCTCCGCCAAATACACATTAAAAGAGAGCATGCTTAAGAGATTTTGAACCTATGTGAGAAGTGTGAATTTCTAAACAACCAAAAAAATACGTGCTTAAAACATCAGGGACCGTGCGTTACCTCCAAACCTCAGCGCCAACAGCCGTCCCTCTTCAAGGAGGAAGAGGTTCAGTTTTCAACATCCTCTGAGTTGTCATCCTCAGAGGAGTGTTTGGCAGCCGGGAAAAGGAGAGAAAATGAGAGAAAAGCCAAAAACGGGAGAACTGGAACCCTAACTTTATTTACAGAAAAAAATCCGTCCCTTCAACAGTGTATCAAAATGGCTTATGTAGCCTTACAAACCAAGTGAAATACAATCCAATCCAAACATAAGTGGATAAAACAAGGGTAGAAAGGAGAAAACCAAAATTGTAGCAAGTAAAACAAAAAGTGAAATGCAGGAGAACAGGCCGCAGGATGCACAGCACTGAGTCGTATGCGCTCGCAGGAGTAGCTTCCCCAGCATGTTTTCTTCACATTTTGCCTTCTTTCCTTCCGATCTTTGATTTGAAATGCCGAGTTTGACTAGAAATTCTTCGTGCTTGGATCGACTCAACAATTTCGCATAATTGGGGTCGCAAAACCGCAAATTCTACACAAAATGCGCATCAACAAATAAGAGGGACCTTAATGTGCAATCGGGTTAATTAGCATGATTAGTACACAAAAGCAACTCAAACCTATAATAGATAGGGTCTGTGGCCAGCACTTTGGGCACTAATCACCCACCCGCTTTACGCGATAGTTCTCTGCAGTATATGAAATGTAATCGAATGTGCCATTGCCTATTCATACCAAAAGATATATATAATTGAGTGCTATATAATTTGGCGCCTACTCATGCATATTAATCCATGCATCAATTGGACATTTAGATCACTGAAGACATAAATTCCAATTTCAATCATACAATTCATGTCAACATACTTAACACACATACATCTACAAGTCATCACCAATTAAGCAATGACTTACATTTTACTCTAGGCTTAATTGTGACACCATGTCCACAAATAGCCTACAACCAAGCCATGCAATGGCCTCAATTATACACAAACTCATGCATTTACCTAAGCCTCATGGATAATTATATCAACATGCATATAATTACCAAACAACATACACCAATTTCAATGTATTAGACCGCGCATATCATCACAACCAAGAAATTTGCACACTTTGTGCTAAAATCAAATTTTCAAAAAATATGTGAGCACAGAATACCATTCACAAGAACACGGCCAGATTCTAGACTCAAGGAGCTTTCCATAGAGTTCAAGAACACCAAATTGGGAGTCCTAACGAAGGATTTATGCAAGTTGCAAGCCATGAAGAAAATCAACAACATTGCAGCACCTGCAGCAGCAGAGGCTACTATATTTCATCATTTTCGGATATAATATGTGATAAAATTGTATTAAGTTATATATGGATGGATTTTATACTCAAAGGGCTTTCCATAGAGTCTAAGAACATGCAAATCGGAGTTTGGACGAGAAAGTTATGGCCATCCAAAGTTGGAGGCTTCACATGAACAGTGACCTATTGATTCGCGTGTAGCAAGGTACTAATTTGTGCCAATACCCAATTAGGGTTAATGGATGTCCCGAATCAACAAAATTTATAAAACCTAATACCTTACACTACCGTAGCACAGCTAATGCAGTATAGTGGTTCTAGGATCGTCCACAGGGATGGGTTTTCTTAGTTTGAATGACTATCAGTGATAAACACACAGGTGAAACAGTTTTGGATTCTTGGAGTTCATAAAAACAGTGAGTTGGTAGTAGAAATGTAAGGAAATAAGAAATGGAAATACAGGGAGAGGCTCGGGAGATCGCATCAGGTTTGGGTTCCTTGGATAAGTGAGGGATTTCTAGGGTTTATTCCTTGCATTGAGGAGGTTAACCTATAGTCACCCCTCCAACCTGGCTCTTCATTTAACTCAGAACACCAACCCTAACAAAGTTCTTCATAACAACATTCATTAACCATTAATGACCTCGGGCCATTGAAATGAACTTCCCGACTCACCTCAAGACAACATACTCAAATGATAACTCCTGTGCATTGTTGGATCTAGCATTACATTCAAGAAACCATCAAAGTTTTCATACTAACCATCCCAGGGTGAGTCTATGTGGGTTACAACCCGGGTTTGGAAAAGAGAACATTAATGGTAGTGAATGCTTTGCTTTAAAATCATGAAAAACCCTCAATCTGTTCTTTTTGGCCCTCACCGATGACTTCTACTTCAAAGGGAAAGGAGATTTAGCCACTCATTCCTGAGAAATCTTCAACAAGAGTGTTTGGCCAATGAAAGTGGAAGGGAAAATGGGAGAAAATGAGAGAAAAACCAAAACTTCTCTAGCAAGCTTTCATTCAAAACTCCCCCCTTCTCCCAAAATTCATGATGATCCATATACAAAGTCTTGGGTTGGTATTTGAAGCCATACCACCTCATATTAACAATAAATAACCATTACAATGTCTAATCTAGGAGTGGCAAAATGGGAAGAAAAAAAAAAGTACAAAAAGTCAACAAAACTTAAAATTTGCAATGCAGAGGATTAGGTTGCAAAATTTTCGTGAACCCCGGTGTTCTACGTCGAATTTTTTCGCAAAGCTGCGAAAATTTCGCGAACATTGCAAAATTTCCTCGCAACATACAAAACGCAACGCTAGAAATTTCCGCTTATGGCTGGTAGAGAATTTCATAGGTTGCAAAATTTTCGCAACCCTTGCGAAAATGACTGCCTCTTTGTTTCTTGCTTCTGCAGCTTCCAGACTCTGCTCTGATGATCTTCTTTCAGCTTTATTTCTTCATTAGCGAGCCACCCAAATTGGTTAAAAACCTCGTGGAAACAAACAAGACTTACACAAAAAATGATTAGTGGGGCACGCTAAGTCCTTAATATGCCACTGGGCTAAAATAGCCGACACACGCAAAGAGCTCAAAACCCGGAGTTTTAGCGATGTAAAATAGCACTATTTGGGCAGTAATCACACCCCCCAACCGACACATTGATAGTCCCTTAGCAATGGAAGAAGAGAAAAACTAACAGAAAGAAAAGAGAGAGAAAAACATATATCCATAAAAAAATGAGGTTTCAAAACATGAGATGAAAATGCACAACCAGCAGCCAAAGTTACCAAAACCTTGCTTCAACAAAAAGAGAATGAATGCCATGCATACTCAAGTATCCAAGTAGTGTCAACCCATAGAAAAACAACCTAGGACCTTCCAAAAAGAACTAAGTGTTGGCTTGCCTAGTTTTCAAAAAATACCAGAACTGCTCTTCCCTCCTAACTTAGCTCTTATCTAGACCTAGCACTTAACCAAACTCAATAGATCGTGACCCACGTGACTTGTGCATGAATCTCTTTGTTGTGGGTACAATGCCGAGGGCAATCGAACTCAAAATAATCCATGTAACGAGGGTCCACCGATGTCTCCCAACCAATTGGGCGTTTAGCATCAAGTCATATGATCCTCAACCACTGAACTGTGCTCACCCCTGACTTTAATGAGTTCAAACTCCAAAGACCTACAATTTGCTGAACCCACCTATCCACCCATGTAACTATGATGTAAAGTCTGACTCCCAACTAGTCAGTTTAGGCACCATTTTAAAGACTCTCGACATATACCCCTCGGACCGTGCTCGGGTTTCAAGGCAAAGCGTCACAAATTTTTTTCTTGAATGATATACATGCTTGAATGATGTGTTGACATGAATGAACTGAATGATAGAAAAGATGTAGTGCATGCTTATGTGATGTATTGATTTGAATATGTGGAATATTAACATGACTGCATGTATGTTAAATATATGAAATGTTGTGTGCATTAGACATGAGTGTTCATAGCACACACATAGTGTATGAATGTCCATGTAGAGGTCTTCTACACATTGGTCATGGGTTTGAGGCAAAGTGGGCACAAATTGCCTTGCATCGTGTGCGGCACCACATTACATGAAAGTGTGTTCATGGTATTGATTCGCATCATAGTTGTGTTGAATCGTGGTGGGCTTCGGGAATGGGACGGTCCAATTGAGTCCCATGTGTTGTTAAACGAAAATGGAAATGAAATGTGTCGTTTAGAAAGCAGGGATAACACTCCCCTCGTGTGAAACCTAAAACCCGGTTAGACAAAATGTGATCCACCCCAAGTAGGAGTCCGAAAATGCTCCGAGGGTGTAAGAGACCCGCGGTGAGACCCCGAAAAGTTCTGATGCCTAAAAAGACACGAAATAATTAAATAAATATCACATAGACTACTTGGTTAGAGATGGGAGTCTAGACCGACTCTAAGATTGATTTCCCCATCGCACTTGCATCGTAGTGGGTCGAGGTTGACTCTGCAGATTGGGCATGTAGAGGTCGCCTCATACATGCATGTAGATTTTTCCATGATAGGACAAATATGTAAAACGGATTGGTTGTTGGTTTGACTGTGAAATGATCACTTGCACGCATACCTAAAGGGAATACAAATTTCTGTAGATTTATCTCTATCAAGGCGTACTACCCGCTGTGGGACCCTCGTGTAATACAGCAGATACAGTGCAGGCGCTCCTTAGAGGCCAGATTATGAAGCCGGTCGAACTGCGGGCCTTGATTCTTGTTTTTATGTATATATTAGAATGAACTAGTTTTAATGAGATGTTTTGTATTAAGAGTGATGTAATGTAATTCTGATCTATAGAAATGTATCATTTTGTAACCGTATGAACGAGTATGGATGATGGGCCCTATTGGTTCATTTTACTAAGTATGGGTCTCAAGGATATGAGACATAATAAGTTTCATAGGTTGACGGTGGTCAACGGACCCCGGTTTTGGGGTGTCACAAATTTTTGTACTGTTTTATAATTAATACCTAGTGGCTTTGGTAAGTATGGGTCTAGGACATGCTATTAATGTTTAGGAGCATCAAAGCTTGGTATGGCTTGGTGTTGGAGCTTGGGTTAGAATTACCTAGTTCTTGATATCAAGATCATAGTTTGTTATCAAGGTCTAGGTAGGAGGTTACCTAGGATCCCATAAGACACTAGATCACAGCGATGTATCAGGTGTTTTCTTTGTATAGCTGGATTGTATGTAATGTGATTTGGGTAAGCTACAAATTATCCGACTATATACGTGGTAGGATATATATAGGAAATGCGAACATTAGGGTTGAGAAACGTAACCTTAGGAGTTCGGGAAACAAACGGATGGTTCGGGATATTAGGTCTATTATTGGTTGGCATGTGTGCTAATAGTAGGACACGGAAATGATTCTAAACTTGTTGTTTGACTTATGTAGATGGCAAGTAGAGGAAGGGGGCTTAGAGGTTGAGACCTTAGACGAGCCACTACATGTGAATTCTCCCCTAGGGACTAAGGCGAGAATTGATCGGATATGTCGGGGATTTGAGTTAGAGATCTCCGGGATTCTACTCACGGTGGACCTTCGGGTCACGGATACGTCGTAGTTCGAGGTCATCCTGATGCGGACTGCCGACTTGAAATCAGGTTGTCATAGATTGTGACCGTATGAGAGTTACCGCCTACACACCAGACGGTACTTGTGTTATGTTTCAGGGGAATAGGCACAATGCTTCACCCCATAATGTGTACGATTCACGATGGCACTCCAAGCTGACGAGTCAAGAAGCAAATTCTTTACCGAGGACGAGGTGAGATAGGATATGAGTCTACCTCGGGTGGTTTGCGAGTACGAGGATGTTTTTCCGAACGAGCTACCGGGATTACCTCCACCAAGGGATGTAGACTTCCGCATTGAGTTGTATCCTGGTACGTCGCCCATTTCTATGACTCCGCAGAGCAGGATGGCGCCTTGGCCAGTCATAGGAGCTCAAGGTCCGTGATACAGGAGTTACTCGGGCAAGGGTTTCATTAGACCAAGCACTTCACCACGGGTGTCTGGCTCGATTTAAGGAAGAAGCTATGGTAAGACCCTTCGACCATGCATCGACATGCATAATTGAATAGGGCTATAATCAAGAATCGGTATCTAGCCATCGAGATTGATGACTTATCTGATCGGGTTGAGAGGGGCAGTCTACTCCAAGATAGACTCTTCGTGACCGGGTTACCATCAATTGAGAGTTGGGGTGGAGGCGTATTATCCCTAAGATAAATGCTCAGATCGCGGTATGGGCACTGAGCTTTACGTGATGCCCTTTGGATTGACAAATGCACCGCAGCATTCACGGATTCTGTATGAAATAGGGTGTTCCAAACCCTATTTAGACTAATTTGTTATGGTCTTGTCGATGACATCCTCGATCTACTCCCGGGCCGTAGGTGGAGAAATGAGGATCACCGAGAATCATACTACGCCTGGGAGGGATCATCAATTGTATGCCAAGTTCGAGAAGTGCGAAGCCTCATTGTCGAGGTGGGCTCTTAGACACGTGATATCGCCAGCGGTCGGCCGACTGTGGAAGGTCGAGGTTTGATGAGTCAGGAGAGATCAAGTCGGCCGAGACATGAGTTTCTAGGATTGGCAGGTATTACAGAGGTTTATATAGGATTTCTCCGGGCCTAGCAAAGGTTTGGTGACAAGATTTCAAATTTTAAGGAGGTCAAGTTTAATGGATGACCTATGTGAGCGAGCTGCTCCAGAATCAAGAGGAGGCTTACTTTAAATCCTATTCTAATAGTCCCGAAAAGGGGACAGAGGTACACAAAGGCACTATGATGATTCGAAGGACTAATCGTGTGTTCTCGGGCTGCACCGAAGGTTGCGGGCTTATGGTTCTCGTAGCTGAAGAATCACGAGCGCACTACCCCACGCATGACACGGAGTTGGCACCGTAGTCTTCGCCTTGAAAGATTCGCGCCACTACTATACAGAGCAGCCAGGTGTGTTTTCGCACCACAAAAGTCCTAAATACATCTTCACGCAAATGAGACCTTAACATGAGGTAAAGGCAGCGTAGGTGGGATGGAGTTTTGGGAAGATTACGATTTCACTTTGCATTACCATCTCGTAAGGCAAATATGGTGGTCGATGCGCGACGAAAGTCACAGGAGTAATCGGGCTAGTATAGCTTCCCTGAGGCGGATGTTCACATAGCTGGGCAAGGCTCAGACCGCAATACGATGAGCAAAGCTCAGTAGTACCTTGGGAAGAAGATACACGCCTGCCTCTACTGAAAGCAGAGTGATAGAGTCCTGTGCATTTAACTAGTATCCATCAGTATTCGACATACTGCATAAATGGGACAAGAGCTATCCACACATAAGGGTAGGTCTTTCGTGATATAAATGGTTGTATCCCCAGCTTCATTTATTTGAGATGGAGGATCCGCAGTTCAATGCCCTGATCTGGCATCCAGTGGCAACGGGCGATATCATGATCTTCGTCGCGACACAGAGCTGGATGGTATAATGGTCAGATTTTGGTCCGAATGCGTCTCACGCCGCCAGTCGGGCACAGCACCGAGACAAGACAGGCTACTCCGGCCATTGAGAGCGAGTGGGAAGTGGAGCACATCACTATGGACTTCGTGGACTCACTAGCACTGAGACGCGCACGCTGACGTAGTTATGGGCTATAAGTGGACCAATCGCCCGCATTTTCCTACCGCGCGGATGACCTTCACAATCGGAGGGAATCGCGTGCTGTATATACTGAGATAGTACGGCTGCATGGAGTTCCAATTGAGAGACTGATCGATCTCGCCACGCCGCCTCGAAGAGTTTCCAAGGCCAATGGGACACAACTTTCGATGAGTAACGCTTCATCCCCAGCGAGACAGAGCGGATCATTCAGATTTTTGATGTCACAAACATGCGCCTTGATCTCATGGTATCGGGAGGAGACTCCTACCTGATAGAGTTCGCCTACAATAACAATTATTAGGCGAGACCGGGGACAGCTTTAAGAGGCTCTCTTCACTGAGGCCACACATCACCGATATGTCGATGAGGTGGGAGAGAGCCCATAACCTGGTCCGTGGATTTGAATTAGAGACACCCTGTGATGCGGTGGGTATGATCCCTAAGGTCTCTACGCTCAAAGCCATAAGAGTTACGCCGGGCGACGACGACACTTCTAGAGTTCAAGGCGGGTGGATCATGTCTTCTGAAAGGACTTAAGAGAGGAGTGATTAGATCTCGGGCAAACGAGGAAGCCGTCGCTGGGCGTACATCGACCCTTCGGAGGTACTCCAAGAGGGTGAGCACTATGATCGGGCTAGCGTTGTCGCCTAAGTTTGTCGAGTGTTCATGAGGGCTTCACGCTCTATGTTCGAAGTACACTCCAGATCCAACCTATATGAAGGGAATGTATGTTTTTATTGTTGATGCGATGGACCTTCGGTGAGGACCAAGTGTGATCATGGATAGCCGAGAGCAGTTTTATGGCAAGACTGAGGCTTTGTAAAGGTGTCAGGGCAAAGACCGAGGAGTCGAGGAGGCGACATGGGAGCTCGAGGACACCGGAGTCACTATCCTTCTGTCTGACAAAAGTGTTTCTAGTCATTAATGTTTCAAATGACTGGCAGATATGCATGTTCAACGTATGTATGCTAAAAATTTTGAGACGAAATTATTTTAAGGGGGGGAGAGTGTAAACCCGTGAAAATTTTAAATTTAAAATTTTAGATAAAATGGGGCAAACCGTAGTTTAATGAATGTTCAAAGAGTGTTTTACTTTCTATATTCTGGATGACAAAAACCGACAGACCGCTGAATCGTCAGCGAAAAATTAGCTACCCAAATAAATTTCGTTGAATTCGAGATATTGGAATTTCACGTATTTCGAGGAAACACAGAGTCGGGCTTAATACATGGCGAAATATGTGGTGACATTTATACAACGATGTGGTCACACATAAAGGCATGCATGTGACACATGGCAAGCCATGTGTGACACATGGCATGCCATAGGTCAACATGCATGGCTCTTGCATGCTTTTATAAGGAGCTCACACGGGCCAAGCAGAGAAGTAAAGGGAGAGCTCCAAACCAACCCGTGGAGCAAAAGAAGGAGAAGAGGAAGGAGGAAGGAGAAGGAGGAGGAAAGGAGAAGAGAAAGGAGGAAAGGAAAAAGGAGGAAGGGAGGAAAGGAAAGGAGAAAGGAAAAAGAAGAAAAGATATGGAGAAGATAAAAGAAAGATAAAGAGGAAGGATGCTATGAAGAGAGCAGAGATGAGGCTGAAACACTGATTATACTCGCTACCTTGCATTTCATGTTACTGGCATTATTTATATAATTTTAGTGTTAGGATTCCTTATTTAGTTTTGCTTGGAATGCATGATGTAGGCGAAAAAGAACAACTTCTAGCCACGGGTGGTGTAAAATGAGGAGCATGCAAGGAAGTCATCGCACGCCGCGACGTTTCCACGTCGCACGCCACCAAGTCACACTGGGGCCAACAAATGCGTGTCAACCATCGACCACGCCGCGACGCCACCACGTCACGACGCCGCCAAAATCTGCATCTCATCATTAAATACTTAGGGGCTCTTGATTTGAGGCATCAAGTAACGCAAGGCCGATACGGAATTGAGAACTCAAGAACATTTAATTTCAAGGATCTCCTTTGGTTTTTGGTATTAGTTTTTTCCTTATTGTTTTGATTATATTATGGATCACATGAGGATGTTCTTTCATATTACATATTTTATTTCTTTCCTTCATGATGTTCTAAACTTCTTTCTAGTGGTTACATCAAACCTCGCTGCATAATGGATTAGGATTGAACCTCTATGTTAATCACTGTTGTTAATTATCATCCTCACTTGATATGACTATATGATAATATCCGCCAATATTAACATACTCTATACCAAGATCCTAGGGTGATTCTAGAGATGAGGTATTCGTGATCCGGTAGAGTAGCCTTTTAGCCGATTCGTGCATAGGAGATATTCGAACCCAAGGTGGTTTCTTTGGGTTAACATTAAGCATTTCGAATACCGAGTTGAGATAGAGATGATACGATTCTCATTGTCAAATAAAGTAATATAATTCTAGAGAGGATATCTCAGAGGCAAGATCACCGCCATTGATATGTTATAAACAACAATCAATAACAACATCTTAGGAGAATAATCCATCGAATGTGACAGGGGAGATTTAACTCAGGTCTCATTATCAATTCACCAAAACCAATAGCTTAGTTAGCGCTTAGTACTTAAATTCTCTTAGAATCATTTATCTCGTATATTGTCTAAAAGGTAATCTCAGAATAATTCATCTTTCCTCGTGGATCGATACTGCGACACTAGTACACTATATTATCAATACACTGGCGCAGAGAGCGATATTTTACACAACACGCTGCCTATCAAGCTTTTTGGCGCCGTTGTCGGGAAAGGCTTAAATTGGATATAGAGTAGTAAGCACATAGATAGTATTCTCAAAATTTCTTACCTTTTGTTTATTACAAGGCCAGAATTTGGTTTTGCGCACAGGTTATCAAGAGTACAGTTTTAGTGAGTACGCACAAAGCAAACCGAATTAATCAACACTTAGTGATCTGGAACTGCAAAGACTTCTCGCATAGATTGCGCCGAGAACAGAGAATGCAATGCAGTAGAACTCCAATAGTCATGGAAAACAATCGAAGAACAAGATTTTCGCGTGGAACAACCGGACTACGTAGAAGCCGAACTAGAAATCAAGCGCCTGTGCCATTCATACACCCTGACGATCCGTATATGCCATGAGATGAGTCTGCCTACCTCCAACAAAGGGTTCGCATACGATCGACACTGGCCAATTCAAGCAAACAATTTTGAATTGAAGTCACACAAGACAAATGCTTCGTAATTATTTGTCTACCGGACTAATTCCCATGAGAACCCGAACATGCATTTGACTAACTGCCGCGATACCATCAAATACAACCCGGTCATAACAAGAAGCCCTAAGATTGCTGCGATTCCTAATTTCACTCGGGATAGAGCCAAGCATTGCCAACCTGGGCCACCACTGCACATTACATGGAACGAAATGGTACAAAATTTCACCAAATTCCTTTCCACTCATTGCAAAAATTGTACAACTGGTGCAAGAACCATTTGACAATCTGAAGGGGAGACCCCAGCGAAGCATGGGACAGTTCCTGCAATTACGAGAAGTGTCCTCACCACCGACTAACCGTATGGATGTGCAAGTCCACACCTCTACAATGAACCTGAGAAATAATAAACTCAATAACGATAGATGCCCAAGTTCTTGAGGATCATCGATGAAAACCACAGACGCGTATAGATATTGGAAGATGTCAGAACCAACACTAATCGCTGGCCTAGAGAGAAGGTTACATCAAGAACACAAGGTGGCAATGCAGACAATGAAGTCCTCAATAATCTGGTAAATCATGTGGCACAACCTAACTGGGCAATGAATAGATGTTACAACAAACAATGCCATACGCATCAACCCCCGAACTGCATTTAAATGCGAGAAAGAGTGCATATCACCGAACCCTATCAGAATGTCGTGATTTGATTTGAAGCTTGACCGTAATCAATCACAAAGAAGAAGAACTGATGGGTAAATAGCTACCGTAATCCTAATTCGTGACAAGGATGGTGTAACAATCGAACTAATAATCAAAACAACCAAGGGTGCTGGATGAGGGGAACAATCGAACACACGCACCGAATCGAAAGCACTGAACCACCCCGGGGTGTGAAGAGTTTCGATTTAGAGCAAGTCGAACACGCATGTTAACTTCTCATTCCGCTGCTTATGAATGAGACCAAGGCGAACATGCAAAGAAGGTGTCGTCCTGGGCAATAACTGGCGCATAACTAGCGGTTTGACGCACAAATGGGCCAAACGGCGAACCTACTTACAGAAAGGCAACCGGGTTCTCTGCCGAGCAATTCAGAGGTAAACCCAAGAAGAGAGGGAAGATACTTAAAGCAAATTACACTAAGCAGTTGGGAGAGATCTGGAATCACAAGTACAACTCCCACCAGAAAGGCTTAGAGACCGAGGAGACTGGCACACCAGACAAGAAGATGATGCAAAATTAAAGAATGTAATCACAGGAGAAATTAGCCGCCAGAGACCCTAGTGAAGCAAAGGTCGCATACCACCCTTACCCACAACGCCTCAAGAAACATAAACTCGGATAAGCACCACGGCTTTATGGATGTTTTCAAAAAGTCGCATATAAACATCCCATTTGCCGATGCCTAGAGCAAATGCCTGCATGGTAAAGTTCATGAAAGACATTTTGTCTGTAAGGAGGTGGATTAGCAGATTTTGAGATGGTAACTGTCCTGAGAATGTGGCATGCCATCCTTCTGTGAGAAAGCACTAAGAACTAAAGACTGTGCGGGCTTCACTATCCAAGACAATTGGAAATGCTATTTTGAAAGAGCACTGTGTGATCTGGGTAGCGCATTAATCTTATGTTCCTAACCATCTTTTAAGCGTTTGGGATTAGGGAGAAGCCTGGTCCGACTACAAATACTCTTCAAAATGGCACATCTTGGGGGCACCCCAGAGGGATAGAAAGATGTCCCTGTGGCGTCGATGCAAGTTTATCTTCCCAAAGAGATTTCATAGTTTTGTATATTACGGATAAGATAGAGAAAGAACTACTTGATCTTTGGAAGACCTTTTTCTATAACCGGCAGAGCACCACTGATGTGAAGAACTGGCTAAGATACAAGAAGAAGAAGTGAAATTCAATGTCTTCGAGGCAGCATTTAATAATCTGGGGCCAGAAGTGATACGTGCTTAATGGTTGATATAGTAGAGGCTATAGTGTCTAGCCAAAGTGGTCTCACCGAATTGGAGACTGCGCCCAGTGGCCAATGCATCCGAGAACCCGAGGACGAGGCGTAAGAATACGTTAAGTGGATGGATTCTTTTGGGCACAATAGAAGGAAATACTCGAATCGCAAAGGCATGGCTGGGTCGTTCCGGCTCCATCAATCGGCAACTGATAACTGAAACCCCACCAGCGATCGGAAGGTACACCGGGGTAGAACTGGCACGCAGCAGAATAATCTCATCATCCTAATCCAAATGGAGGAGATAGTTATCAAGAGTTCTTCGCGACAATACAAACAAGCACTGATGTCTACTTCACCTGGTATGATCCGCCTTCTATGCGATGCACCAGATTTTATTAGAAGATGGTCACAAGCCCTGAAGCTACAGGAGGCTGAACTGATAAATGTAGAAGGAGGTAGTTCGAAAGAAGTTCTAAAATGGTTAGATATCGTGATTTACTCCCATTTCGTGCATGCCGCACGGGTGCTCCTGCTCAGTAGTACCAAGAAAGGGGATAAATCGTTATCAAGACTAAAACAATATCTTACCGCCATCTAGTCGCGGACTGGTGGAGAATCTTTGCATTGACTACAGAAAACTGAACAAGGCCACTCGGAAAGATCACTTTCCTCTACCATTTCTAGATCAGATGCTCTATCGATTAGCAGGGTATGAATATTATTGCTTTTTGGATGGATACTCCGGTTACAACCAAATCGCCATAGCGCCTGAAGATCAGGAGAAGACAACATTCACTCTTGCCCTATGGTACATTCGCTTCCGCGGATGCCCTTCGGACTATGTGTAATGCTCGGGGTACCTTTCGTAGAGATGCATGATGGCTTAAGTATTCTCCATTACGGTAGAAAAGACGATTGAGATTTTCTATGGCTCCATTTCGTGATGGAAATCATTGACAATTGTCTAGCAAATTTGAGAACTCATCATACGATGTGAAGAGACCAATTCTAGTACTCAATTGGGAGAAAAGATTTCATGGTACAAGAGGGTATTGTTCTTGACATCGGATCTCCTGCAAGAGATAGAGGTAGATAGGCTAAGATTGAAGCACCGAGAAGTTACCTCCTCCTTCTTCTCGTGAAAGGAACCGTTTTCAGCCATTTCGATTTTATAGGCGCTGACGTATTTCGCCAGAGATTAAGTAACCATTATCCAATTTATTAGTTCAGTAATCCCATTCCGAATTTGACTCCACGCGTATATGCTTTCACCGTATTGAAGAATAAGCTGATCTCACTTATCTAGCCCGCATTGGTCTTTTTCCATTCGAAATGATGTGTGATGCTTTACTATGCAATTAGCGCTAGCGTAAACGGGAGAAGATCTTTCGTGTGATCTACTACGCAGCGTGACGCTGAATGATGCTCAATCAATTATGCCACTACCGAGAAAGAGTCATATTATCGTTTTGCTTTCGACAAATTCAAAGCATGATCGCAACAAAGTTTGGTGCATACCGATCATTCCTACCATTGGCAATTTGATGACCAAGAAAGATGCAAACCCCGATTGATTCCAAATCTCCTACAAGAATTCGAATGAGAAATAAAGGATAAAAAAGGGCACTCAAAATTTAGTATGCACTATCTATCGCGCCGGAAGGGGGCCGTAGATGATATTCCAAAGGAACGGCGAATTTCAGATGAGAAACTTTTGCTATTGAGGATAAGAAGGAAATTCCACGGCAGATATGTGAACTATTTGGTGGCAAAGGTGATTCCACCGGAATTTAACTATCAGAAGAAAAAAAGGTTTTTCGCACACCTTAAGCACTACTATTGGGAAGAGCCTATTCTCTACAGTAATCGTGGGCCGATCAGTGATAAGGAGATGTAAAATCAAGATGAAATGTATAGTATTTTGAACCATTGTCACACTTATCGTGTGGTGGACACTTTGGTGGATGTGTGAGAATCCGCCAAGGTTCTAATAATCGGGCTTTTATTGGCCTTCCTTATTTAAAGATACAAATATTCGCTTTCCACTCAGGACAAGTGTCAACGAACGGGAACATCTCTAGAAAGGACGAGCGCCACCCATGCATCCTATTTGAAGTGGTTGTTCGACCCATGGGGATCATTCTCATGGGACCATTCGCATCGCATAACAATTTGTACATCTGACGGGCAAGGACTATGTTTCAGCCGGTAGAAGCGATTCCTACACGCACGAATGATGCCGTTGTCAGGCCCAATTTCTCAAGCAGCGAATATCTTTCACGCTGGAACCTCGAAAGCTTTGATCACGGATAATGGTACACATTTCTGCAAATACAATTGATAAGGTTTTGGTAAAAGTATGGAGTACGCCATCGTACATCCCTGCATACCACCCATAATCAAATGGATACAGAGGTATCTAACCAGGAAATTAAATACATTCTCGAGAAGACAAGAACAAATGAAGGATTGGTCTAAAAAGATAGACGATGCACTGCATATCGCACCGCATTTAAGCACTCCCTTTGGGTATGTCCCTGCTCGCATTTGTGTATGGTAGAGCTTGTCATCTTCCGCTGGAATCGGAGCATCGAGCTTATCGGCCACCACAACCAAATACGATGCTATATCGGCCGTGAAAACGAACACTACTTCCAACTCAAAGAGTTTGATATCTAAACGAAGCATACGAGAACGCCTGTGATTTATAAGGAGAAGACCAAGGGCCCGGCATGACAAACACATCACTCGGAAGAGTTCACAAATTGACAACAAGTTCTTTTATTCACCCCCGCCAAAGCTCTTTCCCCGAAATCAAGTCTCGATGGTCCTGACCTTTACGTTGACTCAAAGTATTTTCCCCATGGAGGAGTGGAAGTTTACACTCGAGAAAGGTACATTCACAACAAGGGATCCAACGTTTGAAACCGTATTTGCAGAGGCAGGTGTTGCGCATACAAGTCATTCCTCTAACAAACAAGAAACAAGAGATAATCAACAATTAAGTCGGGTTTGTTTCGCCACATCGAGATTCGTGGTCGTCGAGCTAACGACATTAAACATAGCGCTCTTTGAGGCAACCTAAGTGTTCTTAAATTCGTAGTTTTAAGTTCTATACGCTATTTTCAAGAATTTTTGGTTTCTAGTTGTGTCTATGCTCAATGCTTTGTTTATTAGTTTAATCGGCAGACGGGCGCTGGGTGTGTCTTACAAAGATGTTCAATGACCGGAATGAAGTTCGCACGTGGAGAGTTCTCGAAAAAGTACGTATAATGTATCGAAAATCTCATGAGAGACCTTTCTCTCACGTCGCACGGAGCTCCCACGTCGCCAACGCCATTTTTATACGTCATTACCGCTGACGTAGCCTTCTACGCCGCTGGACACGCCATTTTAGCACTTCTCCGTCACGCCGCCGACAGGATTCCACGCCGCGCGACGCATCTTTGCCACGTCGCTGACGCCACTTATACACGCCGCGACGCCATATTGTAAGCGTCGGTCACACGCCGACGCGGATCTCACGTCACCGCCGCGGCACGCCGCGACGCCATTCGTCACGCCACGCCGCTGACGCGGAATTTACCGCCGCTGACGCCATTTTAACAAGTTTCGCCACGCCGCGACGTTGCTCTACACGCCGCGACGTTTAATCAAGCCAGTCACGTCGCGACGCGGGCTTCGGCACGTCGCGACACGTGGAGACTCCGGTTTTAAACCAAAGATCGGCACATTCGCCTTCTCATCAACATCACCTCCCCGAAACTCCTAGCCTCCTCTCAGACGGAAAGTTCATCGTCCGATAGGGGAGATCTCCTGCTCGAATCAACGTAGTCACCCACATTAATACGGCTTTTGGACATAGTGGCTTTTCCACCACTGTGTCCGATTCTAGCTCGGTATATTAGTTGTGGTTTCTTTAGTGTTTTTGTGTAGCTCTGATGTCTTTAGGGTCATTTCGGGTTACCTAGCTTCATTAGGGTTTTTGAGTCCTCTTTTAGGTCTTGCTTGAGTCTTTAGGTAGTGTTTAGTTAATTTCTTTTGTCGTGCATATTAGGTGTTTGTTATTTGGTCTAACTTAGGATGTCTGGCAAACGGCAAAAGTCGCTCTGCTGAGTTCCGCTGCAATGAGGCCCCGACCCACATTCGATGCCCGCTTTGTAAACGCGATGCCGCGGATCGGTTTAGCATAATTTGCAAAAACCGATACTTTATTAAGGAGAAGGGGTTTCACCACCTGAATATTCTTTTCAAAACTATCGAGGCCAAGGGTCGGGCGTGTTGCGGCCAACCCCGCCTACCGCCATGAGCTTTGGTCTGGAATTTACGCCAACCCCGCTCCCACGCCCTCAAAAAGGTCAGCGAGGTGTATTGGCCGACTTCAACATGAGTCGATCAATAGCTACTATGGCCTCGAGCATATCCCACGGCCCTCGATCGCCCGCGAGCACCCCGACCACCATGAGGTCATCCGAAAGGCCGGGATAAAGGTCAGGTGGAGTGGCGTGATCAACAGCTGGTCACGCAAGAATTTCAAGGCCAAACATTTGGCCATCACATCCTAAGGTGTGGCATCACTTTATCACTCGCCTTAACCGAACACGAACGTGCGGCGCGACCGCCCCGCTCCTCAAGCCAACTACGCCATCTTGGCAGGATATACCATTCGACGCTGGGCGTTATCGAGGATGCCATCCTCCATAACCGGATGCGAAAATAAACCCGGGGCAATCTTTCTCGACCTCGCTTCAGGCAAGCAGTTCGGTGCCCCTTGACGACAACGAGGCCCTCGGGCTTCATCCTATCAAGGCCATCGGTCAAGCTGACACACCCGTGTCCCGCAACCCGAGGGGGTCTATGACTCGACACGAGCCCCCTCGACGAGGACGAGCTTCCAGATTACTCCGCTCGCTATGGATTCCTCGGGTGACACCTGTGAGGACATTGGCCACCGCCTTACTCCCTCTCCACCACTTCCACCCCAAAGAGCTCGGCGCCGTCCCTCCCTAGTCCTTCCCCCGGGAGCATTTGGTGACCCGTGTTTCCTGTTCACCAGCGCTGACGCATTCCGGATGACCTGTGGAGCACCGAGTCCCGCTACCAGACATGGAGGCGCCAAGGTATGACATGCGCACGCCCCGGCCAATCAGCCAAGATTCTACAAGAAAGCAAACAGTTATGCAAACAAATTTCGCTGTACTCTAGCTTCACCAGCCACCGCCACCGCCACCGCAGTGATCTCCAGGGGAGTCCCTTACCCTCTATATTTTGATTTTACTGCTGGGGACACCGGATCTTTGTTCGGGTATTTGTTCTGATATTATGTTTTGCTTATCACGCGATTTTCGTTTTGTTTTAGTTTTTTAAAGAGTTTATAGTATTGTTAGTTGTCTCGCATTTGGGGTGTGTTTTGTTTTAGTATTGCATGCAATTGTAGGTAGTAATATTTGTTTGAGTTATCAGGCATCGCAGATTTTGCTTATGTTTGTGAGTCGCTTGTTAGTTGTCTACAGTTTTAGGATATTCATGCATAATGTAGTAATTGTATTCGCTTGCCATGTTGAAAATTGAGGATCGATTTTAGATTGAGTTCACTATAGATTTGTCTCGGGATGCATACACTGTTTGATGCCCAATTAGATTGAATAAAGGGAAAAGGCTAGTGAACCAATCCCGGTAGTCAAGAAACCACTCTCAAAACTCTATCACATTCACACACTAAAGGACGATCGAGTACGCCTGGCACCGAACCAACTACTAAAGCCCACCAACCTAGGGAGATTCGAACCATTTGAGCCAGATGGGACACCTAAAACAAAAGAGGATTGCCACGAGCCCCAACCAAAAGAGAAAAATACAAAAACATGAGAAAAAGAGAAAAAGAAAAAGAAATAAAATAGGCATGCATAAGAATAAGCTTTCGATCATCCAATCGAATCCCAAGTACGCCTGAGGGGCCTATCAGCCTAATGCCCCGAGCTAACTCGGCCGGAGTCATTGATTTCAAACGCCTGCTACATGGGATGTAAGATGGATCGACCACGCAACCTAGGGCTATCGAAGCTCGTTGGAGTGTTCAGGGTGAAGTTTAGTGGGAATCCTAATGCCCAAGCCCTTTAACCAATCGTGGGGAGTCACCAATGGATCCCCGCTACAGAACACTTGGCTAAAAACTTCTGGCACTAGGTCTTTCCATTTTGTTTTGGTACATAAAATTCTAGATATGCAGACATGAATAATCAAGGCGTTTCCTATCCTTGTTCAGTCTGAATCTTCCTAATAGGTGGGTTGGAACTTAAGTTCGGGGTATCTAACTCAGCATATTTCGAGGCCACCTACCATAGGCACATAGGTTTTGGGAACTACCATTGAACACTATGGAGTGGATGCACTAGTCGCCCACATACCTCAATCAAGTCACCGAAAGTCAAGTATCTCGTATGCCTTCATTGAACATCGAAAGTAAAACAAAGGGGTATGTGAATCACCCAATTTGATCCCCTCATTTTTCAAAGCGATGGCATTACCGTCTGTGAGTCAGACATTGCCTAGTGTGTGTCCTGCGAGGCCTGCTCGCTGAGGGCAAGCAAGAAATTAAGTTTGGGGTGTGATGAGTGCTTAAACACTCGATTATACTCACAAATTTTGCATTTTCATGTTGGATTTGGCATTATTTATATAATTTTAGTGTTAGATTCCTTATTTAGTTTGTTTTGAATGCGGTGCATGATGAGGCGAAAGAACAACTTTGGAAGCCATTTTGGAGAAATGAGGAGCATGCAAGGAAGTCACTGCCACGTCGCGACGTCTCCACGTCGCGACGTCACCAAGTCACGACGTGGGGGTCAACAAATGCAGAAGTCAACCAATCACCACGTCGCGACGTCACCACGTCGCGACGTCACCACGTCGCGACGTCACCTCAAAAATCTGCATCTCATCATTAAATACGAGGGGCCTTGATTCGAGGCATCGGCGACGTGGGCGCCGATAATGGAATCGAGAACCTCGCGAATACGTAATTTCAAGGACTCCTGGATTTTGTATTAGTTTTTCCTTATTGTTTTGATTATATTATGGATCGTTACGAGGATGTTCTTCATATTACATTTTATTTCTTTCCTTCATGATGTTCTAAACTTTCTAGTGGTTACATCAAACTCGTCACGCATAAATGGATTAGGATTTAACCTTTCGCGTTAATCAATTGTCGTTAATTTATCACATCCGCTCTATACTGCATGTTAATTATATGATAATATCTCGCCAATATTAACATATACTTATAATCAAGATCCGAGATTCGAGAGATGAGGGTATTCGTGATCCGCAGAGTAGCCTTTAGCCGATTCGTAATAGAGATATTCGAACCCTCGAAGGTGGCTGGGGTCGAACATTGGGCATTTCGAATACCGAGCTGAGATAGAGATATACTCACTCTATTCACGAAATAGGCGAATATACCTCAGAGAGGATATCCGTGAGGCAAGATCACCTCCCGCCATTGATATGTTATAAACAACTGGTAATAACAACATCTTGCAGAATAATCCATCGAATGTATTGGGGAGATTTAACTCAGGGCTCCTACATTATCAATTCACCAAAAACCAATAGCTTAGCTACGTTAGTACTTAAATTTCTCTCTTAGAATCATTTATTCGTATATTGTCTAAAAAGGTAATCTCCGTAGTCAATTCATCTTCCTCGTGGATCGATACTGCGACACTAGTACACTATATTACCTGGGGCTACGCTGCACTATACAGATAGCGATATTTTACATCAACACATTTTCGCCTATCGCCAGACCGAACGGCAAAGAACCCGAATCGCGCTTACAAGAGGTAGGTTTCCTCCTATCTTGCTATTTTACGCCAGGGCTGTAATGGTTTAACACGTTTCGCCCGATTTTCCGAGCTTAATTTGGACGCTGTGTGGTTTGTTTCCAGATTTGTGGTGATGGTCAAAGACCGCTTTTACTGGTTTCAGGGACTATCTAAGATCGAACACTGTGGTTCGGGATGGCAAACTCGAGCATAATGGCAAAATGGGGTGCCCAAATCTCCGCACACCCTTGTGAATTCCATTACAACTTGACGGGCCATAACTTTCTCAGTCCGAACTCCGAGCTCAAGGTTTCGACTCTACGAAAAAGCTCGCTGAGTCTTAGGAATTTAATAAATAAAGTTCTCAGCCAAAATATAGCTGAACATCAATGGGTCACGAGTTGAGGAATAGTTAGTTTTGGTTTCCAAAACTTCGCTTAATCTGGTTTCAGAATCGAAATGCTCGGGACTCCGCATAAGGCATGAGCAAGGAATTGTGTGTTGATGTTTTGTAGTGGTATTTACAAAATCGACTTTCTCGACTAAGTCCGTATTATTCTTAGGCTTAAGCATGGTCGGATTTATGGCCGGAATGGCTAATGTGTGTTATTGCCATGAATTCACGATATGCCGAAGGCGGAAATTATGTGATAAAGATGGAAATAATTATATGCATTGGGTTGTATGACTATACTATGTCTCGCCCCAAGAACATGAATTATGGCATTACTTGCCTAAGTAATGGCTGAATTATTTTTAATACATGCTTGAATGATGTGTCATTACGAATGAACCGAATGATAGAAAAGATGAAAATATGCTTATGTGATGTATTGATTTGAATATGTGGAATATTAACATGACTCCGCATGTATGTTAAATATATGAAATGTTGTGTATTAGACATGCGTTCATAGCACACACATAGTGTATGGTGTGAATGTCCATGTAGAGGTCTTCATACATCGTCATGGGTTTGAGTAAAGGCACAAATTGCCTTGTATCGTGTGCGGTGAACACCACATTACATGAAAGTGTGTTCATGGTATTGATTTGGCAATCGCTATTGCGTTGAATCGTATGCCGAACGGGACGTTCAATCGAAGTTCCACAAAGAGTTAAACGAAAATGGAAATGAAATGTGCTCAAGCGTGAGCAAGTGTGATAGATACCCCCCGTGTGAAAACCTAAACCTGGGTTAGACAAATCAGATCCATCGGTGAAAGCCCGAAAATGCCTGAGGGTGCAAGAGACCCGCTAAGAGACCTAAAGTTCCGCTTGCCCAAAAGACACGAAATAATTAAACATCATACAGACTACTTGCCAGAGAGATGGAGCTTCCAGACTGACTCCAGATGGATTTCCCATCGCACTTGCATCGTATGGTCGTGAGGTCGACTCTAAGATTGGGGCATGTGAGGTCGCCTCATACATGCACGTAGATTTTTCCATGATAGACAACATGTATGCACGGATTGGTTGTTGGTTTGACTGCGGAAATGATCACTGCGACGACCTGCTTAATGTAATTCTCAGATTTATTCCCACAAGTACCACCCCGTCGTGGACCCCCTTTCGTGTACATGACAAGTACAAAAACGCGCCCTTAGAGGCTAGGACAGAAGCGGCCTGACCGTGGCCTCGATTCTATTTTATGTATATATTAGAATAAACTAGTTTTAATATATGTTTTGTATTAAGAGGATGTAATAACTCGATCTATAGAAATATATGGTCTAACCAGATGGGATGGAGTATGGATGATGGCCCATGTCTATTTTACTCAAGTATGGGTCTCATGATATGAGACACACAGGTTTCCATAGGTTGACGGTGGTCAACGAGACCCCCGGGTTTTGGGGTGTCATAGAAACCCCATATGCTCCAATACCTGAGATATCAACCTCAGAAATAAGAGTGGAATAGCTTCGGCTCGGCTGAGACTTTTGCGATGCACTTTTTCCTCAAAGTGGAATAAATCGGTCATGACAAGCTCGGCAGGGCTTAACCAAAATCCCTCAGATATCCTGTAAAGTGCCTCAAGGATGGCACCTCGTCTCTGAACCCAATGATGAAGGGGAAAAAGGTTAGACCGCAGCACATGGTCAACAAAGATCATCCCCGGGGGTAGTTGCCTACGAATCAAGATAGTCCCTGCTGAGGTGTCTCAAGAGAGGAAGCGGACCATGTCCCGGGGTGAGGGGTGCGGCCATTGCTGGTAATTTGCAGAGTTAGCTAAAACCACAGGGAGATCGAATGCGGCTGCAATATCATAAGCTCGAAGAACCCCCTGACAACCATCAACAAAAAAGTGCAAGGTCGTAGTGTGCCTCCTCGATTTGGCCTCAGGCTTCGGAAGGGATTACCAGGCCCTCCTCTTTCGTGATTGTCGACAGCTCCTTCATAAGAGGATTATTCGGGCGTGGGCCGATTGGACCCAAAACCCTTCTTCTTAAAACGGCCTCAAAGTAATGGATCTCCCTTTCAGGTTATGAAGCTGCCCAAAACTCGTTCGCCTGAGGCCCAAACCACCCTTCTTCTACCCAAAAGACCCGCCCACCACCCGACCCAGATGTGGGTTTGAGTGGTCCGCCCACCCGTCCCTTCTACCCACCACCTGGCCCTCCTACTAACCCGAAGATTGACCCGGGGATCAATTTTCGGGTCCGGATTGATGGGATCTAGGATGATTGTCACCCACGCCTGCTACACTTGCGTGCAAAGCCAGACTCCACTATCCCCCTAGGCTCACTCTCTCCCCAACGTGTGTTCCTCCATCGTCGTCCCTATAGAAGCTGGGGTTTCTCCTTTGCTTTGAGCTCTATACAGTCATCAGAGATGGAGAAAACTCCTACCATAACTGAATCTAGAACCTTGTTCCGCCTACCATTACCTCAACTGTTTTCGGGGGTTTGGACTTCCCCAACTTTATAAGAACCCTCGCTCAACATAGCTTGGAGAGCATATTCATGTCTTCATCTACTGTTAGAAAATCATCGCAAGCATCTCCAATTTTTTCCAGAATTTTCCGACTCCACAGATGCACTGGAAGTCCCACTACTCTCACCCAAGCTTTCTCCTCTGAGTTTCCATGGCTACTGCAACCTAAGTCTTCCCAGTTTTTAAGCAACCAGTGAGCCAAAACGTCTTCTCCTAAACATCAACACGCGATCCACCTCCTTTTTACTCTCAAGCTCAAAAAGCCAAAGGCCTCTTCCCAAATTTACCATACTAAAAGGATTTTTTATGTTCCACTACGAGATAGCCTGACTTCTCAAAAAGTCGACCTCCGGGATTTGAGAAGACCCTTTACCCCACCACCCAACCAGACATCTATCCAACTGGTCTAGCCTTTCCCGGACTTCGTCTTCCTCGACTTTGACACAAACACCTCCTCCCAAGGAGTCTTCCGCCTTAAGGATCTCTGCACAAGGATCCGGTGTCGACTTCAACACTTTGGGTAGCCCTCGTGTAGACGACTCTATCCCGCTTCTCCTCCCTTCACGACTTCAGCCTCCCTCCCGTTGAGCTTTACAGATTCGGGCCTTAATCAAGGGAGGTTTTTCAGCCAAGCATCCTCCAACCCCAAATTTACACTCTTTTTCCTTTGAATACATTAGATTATAGCTTTTCCTCTCTGATCCTCATCGAACAAACGAATAAAACCACTGCTCAAACCTTTTCCCATTCTATACAGCCTTCCCTCCTCTTCCTATACGTTTCCCTAAACTGGTACACTAGGCGCACTAACACAGGCTTCTAAACCTATCAATAGACAGGAGAAGCTACGCCCCCCTAATCTAATCCCAGAAGTAACACCCTTTCTTCTCTCCCAGATGCATCCTCTAAGGCCTTTTGACACTTTATCTACCTCAATATCAAAGGATTTGGCTTCAAACGCAAACCAGGCCTTACCTCCCCTTTGCCGAGGGAGGAGCATGGCTTCGTCGTAGAACAATATTAACCAATCACAATGTCACTACACCATTGAGAGTGGAACTCCTCTAAAAACAATAGTTGAAGAAGCCCACAAAGAGGATACAAGTAAATGTCCCATAATCTCCTTTCCAACCTCTCTTTATTCTTAAAAATCCATACATTTCTCTTTTACCAAACAATCTCTACTGGAGTGAGGCAAGCGATATGCACAAAGTCTTGTTTATCTCACATTCCAACATATTTCCTCTCTTTTCAAGATCCCATCATTAGTAGTTTTAAAGGTTGGAAAGTTACCAAGGTATTTTCTATGGTCTCGAATTGGGGAGGAAAAGAGTTATCATTTAGTTAGTTGGGATGTAGTGTGTAGACAAAAAAAGTTTGGATGGTTGGGTTTAGGGAAGACATATTTGAGAAATTGTGCCCTCTTTGAGAAGTAAGTGGCTTTAGAGGTTCCCTTAGGAAATTGGTAGTCTGTGGATAAGGTGATCTTGATCATTTATAGGAAAAGTTATAATGGCTGGGATGCCAACATTATGGTAAGATGGTCACATAGATGTCCATGGAAGGCTATTTCTCAAGTCTTTAGAACTTTTTCCTTTATCTTCTCAAAAAAAAATCCATCTTATGATAGGGAATGATTAGAGAATCCGACTTTAGAAAGATTTATGGTGGAGAGCACCCTTTGAGTTCAGAATTTTTAGGCCTTTATAAGATCACTTTAGTGAGAATTCTCACCATCTCAGAAGTCCTTAGAGGTTTCCACCTGTCTTCCTGGAATCTTAATTCCATCTCAATCTCATTAATTTAGAAATTGAACTTCTTGAAAAACTCATTTTTCATTTAATGTTGTGCACTTATCTTTTGTTACCACAGACTACATAAGATGTTTGTCTTCCACTAGTTCATTCTTAGTTAAGTCTTTCTTCATTGCATCATCCAGACCTTCTAACCAAAATCCTTTTTTGCCTACCAATTTTATTCGGAAATCAAAAACCTTATTATAGGTAAATGCCTTAGCATGATTAGTATTGTTGTCGCATAAGATGGTAAATACCTTTGACATGCTATTAGATAGAAGACCCTACAAATTCCTTAGTACACATTGGTATTCTCATACAAAGGGATCGAGAATTTGGCCGATCATATTTTTTGCATTACCTAATAATATCGGGCTGTTGAGCAACAGTTTGATTAATAATACTAAGGGCATCTGAGACATGTTGATTATTTCCTTTAGAGATTTGGGGAAATCAATTAGAGGCAAAACGCTTTGGCATATTGCATGTCTTATTGTCTTATGGATATAATAAGAGAAATGCAAGGATTATTGAGGAGAGGTGCAGAATTGAAGAGGTGTTATGAGATCTTATTCATTTCTATGCCTCTCTCTATGGGCTTCTTGTACTACTCCTTTTAGAAGAGTTCCAATCAATTCTATTCTACTTAGTTGGCTTTCAACTTGTAATTGAGAGGGATGATTTTCCTTGTGAGCCTTCTTATGAGGTCTCTAGGGCTCAACATTTTTTTTAGTTTATCCTTGTAAAGTGTGAGTATACTTTTACTTGAACAAGTTTGTACTTAGTGAGAATGATTTCTCACCCTCTCACTTTTCAATATTAATACATGGTTTGTTATGATAAAAACAAAAAAAATAACGGGGCTTGCAGATGTGGCCTGAAATTCACCAATATATCTGTAGATATCAGTTGATCAAAATATCAATGACATTCGTTGTATGCCGATTCCAATTCTTTTAAACCCTGCAGTTATGAGGCTGCATGTGGGTCAGGGCATGATATACATTATTGATCCAAATCCTTATAGCTTCAACCTTTTCGATAATCATAACTTCCTTAACATAAAGCTGTAACTCAATTTGACATCAATATACCTTGATTAGCTTGGATGCATCATAATTAAAGTCTATTCTATTTATGAGGAAATTTGAGCAGTTCTTTACTTCTTTGCTGATTTATCTACTTTCTAGGCATGGGAAACATGTTGAGCTAAAACAAGGTGATCTAAAGGCTTTGGGCTGGAAGAGTTAGAAAAAGTTGCTGCATGAGGGCTGGAGTTGCTTATTCCTTATACTCAACTTGAATCGAATAAAACCCAGTGCAGGTGTGATAAAGAATTCACTGATGTCTTGCACACGGAAGCTGTTCGGTGGTGGGCTTCACTCTACCTTTCTTGGACATTATTATTCATAATGGCTTCATGTTTACTGCAGGATTGAAACTAATGCTAGAGATCTGGCTGTGAGCATGATCTATTCCGCTGGAAGCTGTGGTTCCTCAAAACTCGTCGAGTCCCAGACGACTCGGGCCGCGCTGGTAACCGGCCTCGAAGGGCCGCACTGGAACCATATCGTGACACGGCATCATCATAAACCCAGACGAACCGGCCAAACTCTGGATGATTCGCCGAGATTCGGTTAACTCTGGCCAACTCCTGGCCTTCTTGAGAATGAAAAACCGATTCCCTACCTTCTCAACTGCTTACCCATCACAATAAAAAAACCATTTTTTTATTAAATCGAGCAACAAAAAAGCCATTTTTTAATAACCCGAGCAACAAAAACCCATTTTTATAGAAATCTGCATTTCTTCAAAAGTACCAAAATCTGTCTGCATCTATCACAACAAAATAAAAAACCATTTTTTTTTTCAGAAATATGAGATTTCTGTTCAAAAGAGAATCGGAGAAGACGAAGTCGAACAATTATCGAGCAGAACTGGAGCCGAGAAGACGGGAGAACTGAGGGAGAAGAGAAGACCGCCAGCGCCATGGAGCAGGTACATCTCCCTCCTCTTCTTCTTCTTCCTTTTCTTCCTCTCGTTCTTCCTCTTCATTTTTTGCTCTATCGCCGATCGAGATTGCAGGAAGAGAGTTTGGTTTTTTATTTTTTATTTTTTATTGTTAAACAAAACGACGTGCCGCTAGTATTATCTCTGACCAAAACGGCCGCTTTGGATAAAGTCCAAACGACGCCGCTTTGTCCTGCATACCAAAACGACGCCGCTTTATCACTGGCTAATTAAAAATTCTCGATGGTTAAAACGACGCTGCTTTAGCCCCAGAAAGCCAAAACGACGCTTGTTTCTCACCCAAAGACTATATTTTCCATGTTCAAGCTCTCTTCCAAATTCCCATTTTTAAATATAAAAAAATTATTTTATTAAATATTTATTTACTTTTAATTATATAAATATTTCAAATTATTTATATAAATTTTAATAATTTTCGCGATTTTAATCACCTTATTTGCATGGCTTAACACGTTAACCTGGACACGCCCTTTATCCATTCGAGTCATTTAATCGATACCACACGACTTCTAACCATTGTCGCAAGCACCCTATACAACATAAGGCTTAAAATAGGGAAATCCCTTGATTGTAACTCGTAAGGCGGTGCTTTGTAGATAATGCAATTATGCAAAGTTGAACTAGAACGTTTACAATGTTTTAGGAGCTCCTTGTTGGAGATCAGAAGTAGCAACATTTTATTTCCCTAGTGTTGTTAATTATTAACTGAAAGAACTCTTTTTTTTTCCCTACTTATTTTTAAATTCATGTATATAGTTTCTGATGATATTGGGGTTTTTTTTTTCTCTGGCTATTTACTCCAGAGGTTTATATGTAATGTGTGTAACAAATTACAGTTCATTTGAAAAGAAAGCTTCTTGGATAAAGGATTGGGCACCGGAGTATAGGTAAGGAAAATTTATACGACAATCTGGTGGGCAGATGACCGCAGGTATGTGGTTGTATTACTTGTACTCTTGAAACCACGATGATATGCACATGTAAGCCCACATGCTGACCCCAGATTCTAAATTTTAGTTATCTGCAAGGCAAGTTTCTTGTTTTTGGTGGGCACCTTTTTGGGAAAACCACCAAAATGGGGCCTGATAGCTGATGCTGCTGTCTCGTGTAATTTTGCAGGAAACTACCCGGCGAGACCACGAAAAGGGGGCCGGCCTTACATGGTAATGCATTCTAACTGGTGGGAATTGGCAGTTTCATCCTAGTCTGGGAAAACTCTCACATCCCAGGTACTTCCCTAGTCTTGGAGCATCCTAGCCAGACAGTTGAAAAGATGAAGATGCATAATCTGTAGTTCAAGTCATTGCTCCCAGTGAATAATAGATGATGGTTGGTGTCACACCCCTGATTATCACAATGAATTTTTCTCCTTCTGGATGTGTAGATAACTCCTTAACCTAACCCTTCCCTCACGTTCTCAAAGCAACAGACAGACACAACAGATAATAAGTGAAATAATCCCAACTTGTATCGCACAAAAATGTCAAGTGCAAAGGCATTTCTCAAAAAATACAAGAACTTACAAAAATACAGGAAAATTGGCACACTCTCTAAACCCCTCTAAGTTAGGAGACTACATCCCTTTATGTACTTCTGCCTATTGCCAACATAAGCGACTCTTCCAACAAAAGCACTTCCACCTGCTCAATTTGAATCGCTTCCATTATCTCAAAAATCAGTTCCCATTATTGACGATGTTTGAATTTGAAATCCGGGCTCTCATTTTCAAATTCAAACTCACTCCATTTCGCTTACAGGTGCATGTCCACCATATGCTAACACGCACCCGGGTCCAATCGTATCTTACCATGCACCACCATGGTTTGGCCTACTGACAGGCCCAGGTCTGGACGCACACACATGATACCCCCAGATCCGACCAACGAGCTTAGGCATCCGGAGGGGGTAACAACCCTCCCTCCCACAAATAAGCCCACGCCACTGAGCCTTTAGATAGGTCTGCATCGTCTTCAACTGGCTATAATGTCACATCCCCATTCCCATGTAGCCTCTCCGACCTAAACTCCGCTTCCACCATAAGATAATCAACCATTTTACTTTTCTTACTTCATTTCATGGTTCTATGATTCTGCACTCTTCACTCTTTATCAAACTCGATAGACTGGCTGTGGGAGGGGCACGTTTTACTTGTGCCCTACCTAGTTCTGCATCTTCAACATAAGGCTTCAAAAAACTAACATGAAATGTCAGATGCAACTTCAGTCTTTTGGGCAACTTCAACATATAAGCAACTTCTCCCACTTTCGAACACCGAAGGCTCCTCAACTGGATCACTTCACGAGTCTTATCAAGCCACTTTCTTAAATCGAGGAGTGTTTTAATAACACCTATCCCCAATCTCACCAACGCCTGGGCCTATGTTGATCAAGATACTTCTTCATTCTTCACCGCTCACGCTTTCCTCGCCTCACTGAACATCTCCGCAATTTTGAAATGGCTAATCGATGTGCCACAGCTGCCAACCCATAGCTAACTCCAAAGGGGCTCATCCCTGTCGAGCTTCTATGCAAATTGTAATTAATCGAGCAAAGGTCAAGCAAATCCACCCGCTTTTGTGTAGCGCCACATACGCCTTCATACTCTTCCGTTAGCCCATTGATTCTCTGGGTCTAAGCCGACCGTTTTGCTGGATGATCGGGCAAAGAGAACTTCGCACCCCAACCCAAGAGCCGAAAGTTCCACCTAAAACCGCCCCGTGGAATCTCATACATCCCTAACACCATTATGTCCTTAGGAAAGCTAAAGTGTTTCACCACATGACTGAAAAACAAATCACGCTTTCTTCACGACATGCATCCGGTTTGCAATACCAGGCATTGAACTAACAACGAGCAACAGCATGATCACTCTCGCCTAGGGAATCTCGAGATGAAATCCATAGAGACACTTTGCCATGGCTTTTCTAGTATAGGGAGAGGCTGCAGTAACCCCGCCATCTTTTTCTTTTCAGTCTTGTCTAACTGGCATACCAGATAAGACTTCACGTACGCTTGCACGTCCTCACCCATCTTTGGCCAATAATAGGACCTGGATAGCAATGCCATGGTCCGCCTCCCTGACGGTCAACACCAAATATGGGTCTCTTTCGGAAGATCTTCAACTGACTGATATAGATTCTCCTTTGAACACAAGGAGATCATTTTCAGCGCATTTTTCTCTGTTTCATTCGACTTGTTGTCTCACTTTCATAGCCGCATCAAGTCCTCGCAGCCTTCAACTGGCCATTGAAATCTCGAGATGACTACAAAGCCGCATATGTCACCACCTCTTTCCACCGGGAAAGTGTGTCCGCTACAATGTTGTGCCGCCCTGGCTGGTGCAACCACTCAAAATTGAACTCGGTCGAACTCTACTGGGCCGGGCCTCGTCTTGCACCCCAACTTTCTGGTCTGAAGAGTGTTCGCACATTACAGGTTTACTTATCAAATCCACCATGGAGGTAATGCCTAATACTGTAGATAATGCACCACACCACATTTCTTTCATCCGCTATAACGATTGCTCGCCCCATTCAGTTTCCGACTCTCAAATGCCACGGGGTGTCCTTCCTGCACCAAGACTCCACCAAGGGCCTTGTCCGAAGCATCAGTCTGAACTTCAAAGGGGAGGTCCAGATTAGGTAACTGCAAAATTGGTTCTGAGATATTTACCGGAGGTTTTCAAAAGCCATCCGACACTCTCGTCCCGGGCCCCATGCTCATTTTTGCGCGAAATCATAATGGAGAGACACCTGAGTAGCTCCCTTATGAATCTCCCGAGTAGTTTTCAATCAAAGAGGAACAACTGAACTCGTCACTTCAGTAAAATGGGCCAATCGATCACAAATTACACCTTCTTTCATCCATCCGATCTCGTTTTCACCAGATTTTAGACCCAGAATGTGGATCCATTCCTTGCAAACTCCGCACTTTCCTGCTTCATAGCGCCTTGTGTTCCCTGTCACGAACACCTTTCTCAAGTGCACCCTGCGGCTCGCCATTTAGAGTTTGGTTGTACACTACAATGTCATCTAAGAGACAACCATAAAAGCACTTGGTATGAATGGAACAAAGATATCATTCATTAAATTACGTAATGTTGTTTGGCATTGTGAGCCCAAACTAAGATTACAAGAAATTCATATGGAACTATAACGAAAGTTACACATGTGGTTTTTGCCTCATCACCTTCGCGACCCTACTTATCAAGATCTCGATCTCGTGTCCGCAGAGCACCGAGCCTTTGCCAATCCCCAATGCCAATCACCAAAGAATCTGTACTTGTTTTACATACCTCGTTTAGAGCACTCGTGAATCCACCACATGCTCAATGATCCATCATGCTCTTCTCCGAACAGTAACAGCACCAAATGGAGCCCTCGAGGGCTGGATCATGCCGCTGTCCAGCAACTTTCAACTGCTTCCTCGCCTCACTACAGGGACCATCCTAAGGGACTTAGGCAGAGGTTTGCCCCGGCAAAAGAATTGATCTTAGGATCAAGGTCCTGGGAGGCAAACTGAAACTGAGGCAAGATGTCTCCGAACTCCTTTAAGATCCCAGCCACAGTAGTCGAACTCAAGATCACAGTCTTCCATTATTTCCACCAGCCTTAAGGTATGTCTCTTGCCCCCGCCTGAGACCTTTCTTCAATTGAAGGGCCGACACCATCTAGGCCTTGCCATGCTTCTCCTCGCTCTTCCTTCACCTCAGCACAAAGAGGTCGGCTTTCCCTAAGATCATGGTCCACCACAGGAATCAGTAAGAAATTTTAGACTCGAGGGAAGTAAAATCAATCCTGATGGATTGAAATCATCCAATGGAACACACAAGAAATTAATTTTACCCTTCCATTCACTCAACTTGTAGCAGACATCCTTGGCAATGCCCCAACTTCGCTCACTGTCACCGCTTATCTACTATCATCTACCGCTTTTAGGATCGAGTCCCCAGGTCACCTGCAAAGAAAATTGTGCAACACCGTCAACGCCTTTACCTGAGATCCCATTGAGTAGTAACCACATGCATCGTTTTCATGGTTGTTCTCGCCATCGATTGCATTGAGTTAAATCGCAGTTGATTCACTGAGGGTGAACTAATCGCTGCCGGCCTCGCGCCAGCAGCGGGACCAAGGCACTCGCTTTTTCCTCTGGGGCGCCTTTTGGCACGTGAGGGCCATTGCATATGAAACATCCTAATCGGTCCGTTGTTTGCCGCATTGTGGCTCAGGTTGTCTCACAGGTTTCGCCTTCCGCAAATTTCCTTTCGTTCCTCTGCCAAATTTATCAACGGTTCATCGCCACCCTTTTTGCCCCCATCTTTCTTGGACTTGCCTGTGGTGTTGATGGCGCCGCCATCTTGTAGTCCATCAAAGTAAACAGAAATATCGCAGTCAACAGGTCATGAACTCTGTTTAGCCTGTGGCCTGTGGCTTTGCCTTCTAGAATCCCGAATAAAATTGAATACTATTCTTCGTCAGACAGTTCTCGATGATCCAAATATGATGGAACTAAATTCTTCACATATTCCCTCATCGAACTCAGATGTTTCCAACCGGCCTAAGGATTCTCAAGCCGTGCTGAATTTGTGGGTAGGAATTGTTCCGTAGGTTCCTCTTCGCAGTCTCCCATGCGTATCAACCGGCCTTCCATACTCGGTGATCATCTCCCATCCTAGTGCGCCACCATACTTGCACAACTCAGATAGGTACGCCGGGTTATGTGGACACCATTTTCACTATCGGCATGATGGTTGCCTCGAAGAACCGCCCATGTCCCATGCAGGAAATTTTCCAACTCCTAGCATTTCTAAAAGACCCCAAACCCTCGGGTTCTCGGGCACACGCACTCTTTCGCGGGGACCCAACACCGAGAGGAATTTCGCAATTGCAACCTTTTCAGATTTGAGATCTCATCTCATGGACTCCGCACCGCAGATCCCGGGTACTCGCCATCATACCGCAGATCGGTTTCTAGCATCGATCCGCTCCCACATTTTTCGCCACCTGGCCCCACTGATAACGCACTTCAAACCGCTTACTGAATCTCATAAATGCGTCACAAAGGTTCTATCCTCAAAGCCAATCTCCCAACAAAGGTTTCCAACCACATTCATCTCTTCGAATGCCTCAACCACTTTGATGTTTCAGCTACCACTTGTCACACCCCTAATACACGAATTTTCTCCTCTGATGTGCGATGCTAACTCTTTACTAACCCTTCCTCACAAGGTTTCAAAGCGCCAGATGCATAAAAGGTATACAAAGAAATAATCCCAACTTGTATTGCACAAAAATGTCAAGTGCAGTGCACTTCTCAAAATACAAGAGCTTACAAAAATACAGGAAAATTGGCACACTCTCTAACCCCCTCTAAGTTAGAGACTACATCCCTTTTATAGACTTTGGTGTCTATTGCCAACATAGGTGACTCTTCCTAATAAAGCCACTTCCCACCAAGTGCCTTAATTGAACTCGCTTCCATTATTCAAAATTCGGTCTCATGAGTGATGTTTGAATTTGAAATCGCTCTCATTTTCAAATTCAAACTCACTCCATTTGCCATAGGTGCATGTCCACTACATATGCTACCACACACCCGCCATTGTCCACCGTATCTTACTGTAACACCATGGTTTACCTTATTTTATTAGGTTCCTTCATAGGTCTAAGGCATACCTATGAGGCCCTTGCATCCGACCAACGAGCTTAGGCATTCGAGGGGGTAATAGTTGGTCAAATGTCTCTTTAAGATTATAGCATGTCATGCCATATTGTAATTCTTAAACACAGGATATACATGTGTGCACCCATTCACCAAAAAAAGGAAAATATAACTCTGTCCAGATGATATGTAAATTATTTCATAATATAAGAAGACATTCACTATTACAAAAATGGCATAATATTTGACCATTGGGTTCCATTTGTGTACATGTAAGAGAGAGATAGCAGTTGTCACAAGGATGTCTCCAAACTAAAATATTATAACATGCTTAAGGAATTTAAAAATATTACAACATGCTTATTATGCTATCGTAATACCAAGTAAACATACGTAAATAAATCCGTGATCTCTTGATATAAAATTCTGAGATCACACAATCATATAATATTAATGTGTAATATGTTACAAACATTAATGTAAATATGCGAACACTGCTACACACGCCAGAAGCACGTTATATCGAGATTATACGATTATTATATTGCTGTCACGTAATAAACTGCATTAATGTTATATGATTGTTACATTGTCGATGTATATGTCAACTGCTTCTTCCCTCTCTATGTGTCTATAAACGTCCTACTGATCGAACACATTGCTAAGATTTATATCCTTTGTGATGTTAGCTATTCTAAGGTGTTTTTGCATTGAAGATGATGCATTCGAGGGTGATTCGAGGGACTTAGGTTCTATTTTCCTTTTTTGTGCGGTGGTGCTACTTATTCCCTAATTTATAGCCTTTGTAAAGTTAAGTGATGCTTTGGACATATCTTTCTCGTGGATATATATATATATATATATATATATATATATATATATATATATATATATATATATATATATATATATATATATATATATATAGTAAATAAGTGGGCATACTCTTCTTTCCCAAATCAAATCTCTGATTTATTATTGTGAAAACAATAGAAGGAGTATACTCGAGAAGCCAAAAGTAAATGATAGCTCGGAGCAAAGATTCGACCGTCACCTCATGGAAAGTCCGACAAATTGAGGAATAGACTACGTGAGACAAAAGAAATTATTAAATTAGTTTGAAAACCAAAATAATTGTCGTCAGTGACAGCAGATGTCATTACATGGACACCAAGAATCGGAATTATGAAATTCCCTAAAATGTCGTTATCCACATAAAGTGGGTAATCGCTTAAAATTTTAAAACGTCATCGTCCACGATACCGCAATTGAGCTTTTCACCTCAAATGTCAGCTTTTCAAATGTCAGTAATGTAAAGGAAAACAACAATTGGGTAACAATTTGAAATTTTTGTTGCAAACATAGCACCGCAAGTTATGTGTTTGCATTGCTTGCTATTTTAATTGCATAAACGCACCTTTGCATATGCCAAACTAAAATATCAATAAAAGTTAAAATCTGATCATTGATTCTCATTTGATTTGATTTAGTTTAACTTATCTGTATTGGTTTCCTATTAATATTTAGTAATACTGCCCCTAAAGAGAGCATCATTTATCTTTGAAAAGGGATTTTAGTTTATTATGCATTTGATAAAACAAAAAAAAAACAAATATGTGTCTAGAAATGGTGTCATGTAGCTCTGTTATTTGATTTTTTTTTTTTTGATAAGCAAAGGGAGCTCAATGAAACAAGGCTGGCAAAGCAACCCCTAAAAGAGCATACTGTGATGGCGGGCCAAATAAGGCCCCAAGACCTATACAAAGAAACAAAAACACTACCCCATTACTAAGATCTAGCCAAAGACACCGGGCCTTTCAATTATCAAAGAATCATACTGCATAAATCACACTAGCCGATTTATGACCCTCTATGATAAACCAACCATAAATATATAAAAAATATTACAAATATCATTATATATACATCAATATATATGAATGAGTCCCACAAGCATTCATTGCCTTCATATTTCTCTTAGGACAACGCCTAGATTACACAGCTAGTTAATCTATAGGTCCCAGCAGAATCTCAAAAGGAGACTTGACGGAGGACATGGAGCGAGGAGCCGAGGTTTGGAGTGACAAGTACTGGAGATACGTGAGCACGAGGTCGCTAGCTAAAAGTGCACCAACCTAATATATGTCAATGATGGTGTCACCAATGGGAGGCAAATGTAGGGATGATAAGGTGATATCTTACCGCTTATGGAGGTCGGGCTCGCGACACCGCATATGTGATGCGTAAGTGTCCCGAGGGAAGGTGATGTGGTCTGTAAAGGAAAATCCCGGTGACGGATGCATGAGGGGTATCGCAGGCAATGTCGGGCCCTGTACCACGACCACCCTCACCATCTCGACCATGACCTAGGCCACCATCTCGACCACGACCTCGCCGATCAACTCTCCTTCTCCAATGACCTCGAATAGGCTGAATACGTACTAGAGTGGATGACACCGGAGGTCTGATCGATGGTCCATGTGATGTAGATGCCTCCTGATTGTAGCCGGTGATGCGATGCTCTTCTCCGATATGGTGTAACACTGATCTAGTAATATGATGTAAGTCGTACACCAAACCAGTGGTAGTATAACGCAAGCGACTAGCTATGACAGCCATAGTAGAGATCTAAATGAACCAACCAAAGAATTATAAATACATAATCTATTGATTCAAATTTGGAAAACACTTTAGAAACACATGAATCTTACTTACCAAAACTTGAGTAGTACCGGCTGTAGTATGGAACCTCATATCATCCCTATAGAGTGGTGGTGTCATAAAACGTCGTGTAATTGATGAGTTTTAAACTCATCAATTTTTAATCCATTTTTCTTGCTTGTTTTTAGCACTTTCAAAGCTGTTTTGATGCCAAATTATATCGTTTACAAACTTTGTGTTTGCAGGAATTAATGCAAAAGGAAGGAATCTAAGCAAGAAAAAGATAAAATAGCAAATCAGAAGTGCCTAGGTCATTTACACACTTTTGTGTTGTCACACATGGCCTCATACCGCAAAAGAGGTTGCAAGAGTACAAAGATGTCGCGACACGTAGAACATGAAGAAGGAAGAAGTTTTTGCCGTGACAAGAAAACTGGTCGCGAGTAGGAAATGCCACGGTTAACCGCCTTTGGTTGGCGATAAAGAAAACCATGTTGTGACATACTTCAATGCTGAGAAGACAGAAACAAGGTCGCGACAGACTTTTCTAGGACGCGACAAAGAACACAACATAAAACAGAAAAGTCGTGTCGCGACATAACAAATCGAAGTTGCTGGCTATCAAGATGGGGTTGAATGCCGAAATTCGCTATGACATAACAAATCGGGTCGCGAAAAACATTTACAAATACCCAAAGAGTATGTCGCGAAAATCGAATAAGGTCGCAACAAGGAATCTACTGTGTATTACAAACTATGTCGCAACTGAATTTCTGGGTCACGACTGAGATGATGACAACATGAGAAACACTGTTGCAACAAGACATAACCAAAATGTTATCGCAACATTAAAACTTAAGTCGCGACATAAAATTGAAGAAGCTACATAGGAACTGTGTTGCGACTTAAAGTACCAATGTTGGGCATGGTTCGTTCAGGAAAAATCGCCATTCTATCGTGAGAAACTGCCAGCGGCGAATAATATCGACCCGAAAATTGAAGAGCTTGAGATTATGACCTACAGCGCAATCTGCCGTGGCTGACTCCGCAGACTCAAGCCACGTCTGTGAGACTTTTAGGTCGCGGCCGAGATGTAATCTGGGCGGATTTGGGTTCTGTAATAACTGTTTGATCGAACTTTTGGGCTCTAATAAACGACTTGGCGGATGAGTTCGTGTTTGAGGAAAACTGAAACACTCAGGAGGCTGGACTCTTTTATAACTTACTTTCTTTCTTGCACCGCTGATTACACATTGAAGTCGATTAAGAGTGGTGTATAATTTTATTTACTTTTTTGGTTTATGACGTTGAATTATTTTACAAAGTTTTGAAAATTTGGTGTCATAAATTGGGCTGGCGTTCTTTAAGATATATTATCTGATTATAATGCTGTTCAGATAAATCATTGAGATCATTCTTCAATTGATTTGTTATGAACTACAGTCTGTTTCCCAGGTTCTTTCTGTCAATTTTCAAGACGCTTCATGCGGGAAGAATCGATGTCAGTTCTACTGGTCTTTTACATGAAATGAAGAGGAAATTCGGTTGAATCTTCGAAGTATTTGAATTTGATACTCATTGTGCGACCCTCGAGCGGTCGACCGAATGGCGAGTCGAACGAAAACAGGAGGCACTTTCGGTTTATTTAGCACCTTTTCTAGTGGTAGTAAATTTTCTTTTAAATGTCTAGCGCCACGAATCTGACCGACCGATGTCAGATCAAAGCCGGAGCCGGTTTTATCGACGTTTTCAATTGTATCTTTCAACATTTTATTAATATCATTGTTCTGAAACGGGTTTTAGGTTGGGCAGCTTACTAATCATTTTATTTCAAATACAATTGATGACCCATCAAACATTTATAATACGGTATTTACAAAGGAAGGCGTTGTTTTTATGCCAAATGATATACAAAGTCAGTTGAGTTTAACACTTTGTTTGAAATACCTTGTTCAAGGGATGTGATTCCCAGTCTCTATTAACCTCATGTACTCTCTCTGTATTCTATTGCCGATCTTGTCAACTATTTTTACTGCTTACTGAATCACCTGCTAGATAAAAAACTTCTATCTGTCAGACTTTCATGCTGCGTGGTTCTATACGGTTTATCTCATCATCATTAAACTTAATATACATTTAACATCAAACCAGCATCTATTATATCAACATATATTTCATACTAATCAGTGCATGCTTTCATTTTTCAATTATTTTATAATATATATATGTCGTTTTCAATGCAATATAAATTCAGTCACAAAATCAATTTATGAGATTTAAGCGCTTATACATAAGTATTACTGCGTCAATGATGGATGTTCCATAACGGCTATTCAATTCCACATTTATGATTCATTGATGAATCCACCTTATCGTTCGGTAATGTGTATACATTTAACAAATTCGATCTATTATGCGGCGAATCTGGTTGGTGCATCCCGACACGTGGTGTCACTTATGATTACACCCATCGCCGGCGGATTGTTTGGTACATCCAGCATAAGGTATCACTCATCGCTCTGCATATGGCGGATCGCCGCGTTGATGCGTCATGATGGACATTTCTTGTCTCCCATATATATGTCATACGCGGATGCGTTAGTGCATCCCACCAAGTGGGACATTGGATAATTTGGTGCGCCGTGGCGGATGTCGATTAATTGCATCCCGTCCAGCGATTTATTCGTGTATTCGATTCACATTTACGACGGTTCTAGTTTGATGAATCAGTCATATCATCATTCATTTATTCGGTTTTCAAATATCACATTTCAAATTTCATATTCACTTTCGGCATATCTTTTTAAAGTGTATGAATATACATGCTAATTCCGCCCTGCTCTTCGGCACTCATTTCACCAGTTTGTTAACTACTAAATACCCAATAAGAATAGTGAGAACAATCAGTGTCGATAACTTCCTTTTCGCCGTTTGGTTCTGATTTGGCGATCGTCTTAAATCCTAGTCAACCACCAATTCTATATACTTTCACAGTAGATAACATTTGACAAACAATTTTGATACGAATTATAATTTTATTTTATTTAACAGTCTTGGTTAAGACAATTTTGCCAGAAGACCAATTCGCCAAAGCGGTGAGGTGAAAGAGGGTATGAGTACGTTCCGCCAAGTTTCTATCCTCATTTTGAACCCCATTCATTCATTTCTTGGGATCCCTAGACATGAGGTATCTGGAAATAGGAACAACGATTGCAAGCAGCATATCACTAATTTCCTTTGAACAAACTGTCATGTTTGCCCGACACTGTCTGGTCTGAATTACTACTACTGTATCTGCATTTTACTATACAAACACATCACTTGCAATTAGTTCTGTGAACTCTGTCCCAGTGCGACTCAACACAATACCATTCCCCCTCTGAGTTTGCCCGAGAAATGTGCGGGTTTTGCATTTTCATACATTTTCATCCTGACTCTTCTATGATCGTCCCATGCTTTCAATCTTTTCTCCGGAATCTCCCGAAAACAACTCGAATGTGGTTTTAGACTCCATAAATCCATTTTCACCTGAGTTAGAACTTTTTCACCCAAAGTCAGATTCAAAATGAGGAGGTAGGGTTTGATTTTCCCACCACTGAACCTCTGATCTCTTTGTGTATTCTTGTGGTCTTTTAGAACAAGAAGTGGGGGAAAGGATCACCTGGCTTGATCTCTTTGAACCTAGCTCCTTCTCTTCCATTTCTCTTCCCCTTCTCCAAAAATGGGATGGCTCAAAAAATGAGCTCCCTAAGACCAAGTTTAGTCTTTACCAATCACATAAAGTGAAGGCCTTGTTTGGCTTTGCTCACTTTATCTGTTCTAATTTTCCCCTTTTGCTCTTAAATCCTTATTCTCTTAAGGCCATGTTTGATGAAACCAATGTTTAATTCCAAGTCTCCTATTATTCCACTTTGATCACTCAATAAATCCAATTTCCTTTGACATTCTAACACCTTTCACTTTCCTTATCATTTATCATTTAACTCCCCTTCTTATTTTAATCTATCAACGACCTTAAAGTGTTTATTTTACAATTTTTTGTTTCCCTTTTTCATAGGTTTGTTTCCGGGTTCAATCCATTTCTCAATTTGTATATAATATTCAATCATATATACACACTTTAAATTTACATTTCTGATTTATCAATTTATCAATTTTCTCGGAAAAATTCAAGTTTGGCTAATTCATACCCGAATATATAATAAATTCATTATAAAAAATTCTAGAAATTATTTTTGAAATATTACCTCTATGCTAGTAGATTGTTTCCCCAATATTGTAATGAATACCCATATAAGGACTAAGATCTTGCTCTGATTTCCAAGAGGCCCTCTAGTGATGATGGAGATTCATGAGTTAAATCTGAGGTTACTTGGGTATATTGTTAATATTTAAGAACTAACCAGACTCTGAAAGATTGTTGATATATATAATTTTTATATGGTTTGAGAATGGGTTGAAGAGCTATCAATTTAATCAATTGTTAACTGTTAATACCGGAAGTAGGATCAGTCAGTGTTAGCAGAATCAGTCAGGAAAAGGGAGGAACTCTTCAGATTTTAGATGAAGATTTTCACTTGTTTGTAGATATCAATTGCCTATCTTACAGAATGAGAAATCTGCAGTCATAGAAATGGTAGAAAGTATTGAAAAAGAAATTATAGATCTTATAAGAAAATTTATAGCTACAGTAATTGATTTGGAAACAAGATCCAATGGAACATGAATCTCTAATCGATAGGAAAAGTATGGATTAGAGGAGAAATCCAAATACTACTTTGCTCTTTGACTATTTATAACCAAATTCATGATATGATCAAATGAAGTTATGATGCAAGAATTGTTGATTTCACATCGATGAAATTAGGTGTTAACCATATGATAATCGTTCGATCCGGTTTTGTTAGGATTTTAGAATTTCTTCATTATGAATGTGTACAATATCATATTAAAATTTCTTGTTGGTTGCAAATTTTTATAAATCTTGAAGTTCGTGTTGGAACTTGATGATTATGAGTGATGAACTTTAAATTCTCTTCATCCATGGATGATATTTGGACTTATGGGTCCACTTTAAATTATATCTGAGCATTTTTACTGAGTATGAAGGCCAGCTAAATTTCTTGAAGTCAGTGAAAAAACATCTTTGTGAGCATATAAGCCATCGTTTGGTCTCAACGAGTTTTGTCTGTTCAGGGTCAAACAATCAGTCTTTAATTGCGAAATATCTCAACTAGGCCCCAGCCTTATATACAGTTTGAGTTTTGGCACCGTTACGGGGACTTTGGTTGATCTTTATAGGTATATATCAAGGAACTTGTATAAATATATAGTCAAGTTTGGTCCCCAACAAATTTTACATTAGTTCCAGGGGCGGAAAATTTAAAAGTCGTATTACGACGAAAAGTGATAAGCTAATTTTGGTTTTCATTTTTATTCTTAAAACAACAAAGCAGTTTAAGCGAGTGTTTGATGGTTACTAATCTTTTTGAGGCAAATAGATATATTTTTATACCATTGACTCATTAATTTTTGTTAACATGGGATATTTGGGCCAAAAGAGCCAAAGAAGCGAATATCTGCACTCTTCAATCTGAGATATTGAAAGAACCTTGAAGAATCTAGAAAGACCAATAGTCAGAAAGCTAGAAATATGGCTTCATCGAATGAGATTACAGGTCATCCCGGAGGAAAGGAAAAGCTGAAAGCTTACCTCTGGAGGTCCCTGTGCCTATGGAAGTTACAGGCCAATCATTCAAGAAGAGTATTCGACGGTAAGGCAACTGCAATCCAAGACTGTAAACGCTTTAAAAAATCGATCATCACCAGTGGAGTTCCTACTGACAATCTTGAGAGATCCCAATGGCTTTGGGGGTTCTTAGAGCCATAAATACAAGTAGAAGTTGAATGGGTTAAGCCGGTGATCAAGTTACGACTCTTTGCCTGCTACAAGGAGATAGGTAGCAACCTGAACATTTCCTCACAGGTGGATGTGAATGGAGAGTTGATACAAAATAGACACGGGCGGTGCACTCATCTTGTAGAAAGAGGAGAAAATTGCTTGTGTTCAAAGCGAGGGAAAGATGAAACTCTATAAATCTGGGAGATACAAGCCATAAAAGGTGTCCCATGTATGGGGATAGACTAACTCACCCAAAATGGACATATTCTATCATGCCATGAATTATGCACTCCAGAGCATAATTGATGCATCTCATCTTGTGGGGCATTCAAGATAGGAGTCATGCAGAAAGAGAGCCAGAGGCTGGGTTCTTGGGGATCTTGCGATGCAGTACAAGCTCCATCTGAGCTGACTAACGTGAAGGAATGAGGAGTTATTTAGTCTCACCAAGTTGGATCGAATAATGACCGCTAGAAAGGCTAGCAGTGCGATTATGAACAAAGGCCCGAGTATGATGAGATAAGATGCTACTTGCATATGAGATTGGAAGCGATGAAGGAAGAAGAAAAATGTCTTGAGGGCTGCGGAAGAAGGCTACCAGGTTGAAAGGCATAGTACCTCAATACCAAACAAGTTACCGCCACCTAAATGACTGAGCTTCCCTACTGCGGTCGGTATTTGGGAACCACGAAAATTTTCATATGGTGGAAAGCCTGTGAGGCACCGGACATGGCAGAACTACCAACTGGCTTATGCTGGCAGGTTCCCTGAACATGACAGCGCGGCGTTATAGAACCAGCAGGCTGAATCAGCTCAGTTAGGCAGACGATTTTTTGAAGATAATCTGCGGTTATGTCAGAAAACAAAAGACTAAGATATTAGAAAAATTTTCTTAGAAATTTCCAAACAGGTTGTGTTCAGGACAACATTGGAGGCTCGTTGGGTAGTGACCCAATCATACCAAAAGCAAATCCAAAAGCCTACATTCAAATATCTTAGAAGTTCTTTGTCTAGTCTCCTCAGGCTAATAGAAACAGTGAGTGGAGTGAGTAAGATGATGAAGGGAAAAACATGCATAAAAATCGGATGAATGAAGAATAGCTCAGACTAGAGGAGCAAGCAAAGAGATGCTGAAAAGATGACAATATACATCAAATGTCCAAACCTTAATGATACAAAGCGAAGCGGCTTCTTGAGGCAACCCTAGTAAGATTTCTCTCATAATGTACAAAGACTTAATAGTTTTAATGTGATGATTTATTTTCAATTTGTTCTACATTTTGGGACAATGAAAAAAGAATTCAAGAAGAATTTCATTGACGATTATCTCAATTAAAATATGCACTAATTCACTAAGGAGAGAATATTTCTCATTCCTAAACTTATCTTTAATGATAATGCATATATCTTAAGTTTTAGAAATTTGATTACCAAATGCGAATGTGGTGAATGTTTTGGAATGATGAACATTTATTCTTAATAAATTGGTGATTTCTTATTAACTATAAATGTTTTAACAATGATTAATTGCAAAATTGAATTGAATTGTGGGTGATTAATGGAGTTGGAAGACAGTTTTAAGTTGCAAAAATTTGGGGTAACAATTCTTAGTCACGACAATAAACTCTGTGTTGCGACCTTGTGTTACAATTGAAGGAAAAAGGGTTGTCGCAACAAGAAAATTAATTCTCATGACATCTTATAAAGAATTAGGTGTGACATAGAAAGTTTTGTGGTAATGGGAGCTCCTTTGGCGTTACTCATAACTGTGTCATATCTTTTTCTTATTAAAATTTTTGGACTTAAAACAAATAGTAGAAGCGATGTAAGTGACTAGTTTCGGCGATTAATGTAACTCACTTTTCAATTTGCGAGAAAACCAATCTCTATCATTGACAAGAAATTTTCACGTGACCAGTGTAACCTATGAGCAGTGTTGAGTCCACAGGAGCCAGGTGTGGATTAAACTTTCATCTTAAGGCGTGCTATTAACAGAGCAAACCTAAAGGCTATGTGACGTGAGATTTTTAATAATGAAGGTGGAATTAGAATTTTAATTTTTAGGGTAACAAAATAAATTCCATGATTAATTAAAAATTATTATTTTGTGACCCTAATGTTACATTCTTAAACAAAACTGAAGAGAGACCTTCATTTTAACCCCAGGCCCATTACTTGAAGAATGTACTCACTTGCCTTCTCCCTCAGATTTCCTCCCACTACATTCATAACCTCAGTGTAATTTCAACTCTCGCACTCTCTTCGCTCTTCCCAAAACCTAGAGTTCGAAGCCTAACCACCATGTCGATCTTATCACACTGCAGTTTGAGCCTTCCACAGAGAATCTGTGGGGAAAGAATGTTAAAGTGGAGAAGAGTATCATGAGAACTCAAGTTGACCAAGACAGCCCGGGCAGAGTTGAACGAGGGGTTGATGGCTGAAGAGCATAACAGAGCGGGAGAAGGAGTGAAAGAAAAGAGGAACTAATGACGGGGAAAAAAAAGAAGAAGACATATGGAATATCTTTACCCGGAAAGATAGCAACTCAAGCAGGAGAGAAAATTTGAAAAACAAGGCTTCATGAAGAAGAGGATTGAGAATATGTCTCCTTTGTTTTGAGAGATGGTGGAGAGAAAATGTAAGTGATGAATAAGCTGGGATTATTGCCTCTTTTGGTAAAGGGAATTCTTACAAATAGGTGAAAGAAGGAAAGAGTGTATGTCGGAGGATGATTGGATGGACTAGAGAAGAGATCAACAAATTATTCAATACAGGTGTCAAAAGATGGTTCCAGTTCAAGAAACAATAAAGGAGACTAGAGCTGAAGATGTGGAGTCTCTCTGGCGGAAGGATGAGTAGAAGAGCAAGATAAATCCTTTTAGATCATCTGAGAACTGACAAAGAGAGCGAAGGTATGTTGCCGTGGAGTTCTATCTTGAGGCCATCCGACATCAACCTACAGGAAGAAGGCGTAATTCTTCTTTATGAAGCTATTGAAGGGTTACAAAATAATAGTGTGGGAAAAATGATTGAAAATTTCCATCCTTGAGATACTGCTGAAAGCAATTAGAGGGTATTCCACACCTCTTCTGATAACATTCATCAGTGGGTTATGAAGAATGGAGATTAGGAAGCTTATTCAGGCCTCCCTCACTTTGAGTGTTGCTAAAGGGCCAAGGCAGAGGAAGGGGTAGAAAATGAAACAAAAGTAGAAAAGGAATGAAGGGTGCGATGAGGTCGAGACAAGCGGGAGAGCCAAGCTCGTGCAGCAGTTCGGAAGAAAATCAGGTCGATCACGAATACACTCCCGGGCGAGACGAAACCACGAACTCTGGATTGAATATTTCCCAGCCAGGTGCAACAATGATCGATGAATGCTAATGTCCATCACGTGAGATGAAAAGCTGAAGATAGTATTAAGGACACAAATTCAGCTAAGGAGGGTATTTTGATAAGTTAAGTAGAATTTAGAGAGATGCATTACAAGAAAAATGGATGAAAGAAATTGGAATCAGAAATAGAAAGATGAGGTGGAGGTAATCATAGAGATATGGATAATAACTTGAAAGCAAGCATGGATCAAAAGAGTGTACTTTCCTTGACAATTAAAGTTACCGACAAGTTTAAACAACGAGCCTAGAATGTAAACCATAACAACATAGCCTCTGGAATCTCTCTGTAATGAGGCCTTAGAACTTATTGAAAGCAATGCTAAGATCCTAGATTGGGCTATAGAAAGCGTGTCCGATAAAAGAAGATACCCTTGCCATATCGGAGATCAGGCTGTGATACTATCTCCTCGGGGTGAAGCAGACTGACCCTACTTATCTGTATGGACTAGTCTGGGTACCCCTTGTGCACCCTATAAAGAAACAGAGAAGGATAAAGCCCCTAGTACCTCAAGGAAAAAGGAACTCACTCCAGTGGAAGAGGTTGAAGAATACCTCAGAATGGAAGAAGAAAAGGAGAAGGATGCTGGAACTTCAGTAGACAATCTACTACCTTTTCCCATCTGTCCTTCTGTATTATTGCAATCCATCGAAATAATAAAGAAATTCTTTTAAAATTTAGTATTCATTGTTTCTTAATTGATTGTTTGTTTTTGATACTCTTTACTATATTTTAAACTTATTTGGAATGAATAAATGAATTTGATCTTGAAAATCTAAATTAACAGCTAAGGTATTGAATTGTTTGGAGGTATTGAAATGAATTGATTACAATTATTGGTGTGTTGTATTGTTTTGAGCTAAATGCGCGAATCAAGTGGCTTCTTTGCGATTAGAACAACACAACAAACTGATTAAACAAACAATTGCTAATTGAAGTGTAATAACGACAAGTCATTGGAATTGAAAAGGATGTTGCAAGTGTAATTAGAATGAAGTTTATGTTGATTTAAGAAGATGTATTTTATAAGCTTCTTCACTCCACTTTAAATTGTTTTAATATGATGTAAGTCGATTAATCTAAAAAAAAATGTACATAGATCTATTCTCCATAACAAATTGTGCGAGATTAAAGGACATCTCTAGGTTCGATCTGATCGTTATTCTAATCTCTAAAACATGTTAGATTATTAGTCAAGGTGAAATCTAGGTAATACCACTCCTGGGAAGTGATATAGAGGAAGTATCCTTGGAAGTTTGAGCCTTTCAAGCCTGCCCTCAAAATATGCATATGCATATACTCTATGCATATACTCTAGTGCCAGAGTTGAGCCAAATTTCCTAATTTCTTCATAGAACTGTCAGAAGCACTTAGTCTTCACACCATGCTAATCTACGATACAAAGAACCCTCTGTGCCCGATTTTGATCTGAGACCTCAAAATACAGAAAAGGACAAGTTTGGGGGAATTTTTTTTTTTTTTATGTGAAAAGGATATATGAATGAATGATGGAAAAAGAAGAGAACAAATGAAGAAAAGGAAAGGATATGCAGAAAAGAAGTCAAAATGTTGGAAATTGTCAAATTTGAATAAGTTTTGTCTCGTGCCCTTCCTCTCTTGAATGGTAGTTCTTAGGGTGTCTCAACACCTAATTTCCCTAATCGGCCCGATGGAGCTCTTGGCTAAGAAAGTTCCTCTAGAGTGGTAAGCCTAAAAAGAGCAATCTTACCTATTCCTTAGAAAAATGCGACAAGGAAAAGAAAAGCTAAAAAGACTTCTCTCTAAAGGAACTGCATTGATCAGTATGAAAATGGTAAACAAAATACCAAAATGAGTGTAAGACCCTGAATTTAGAGTTCCCATGAATAGTAAATTTAGTTTTCGATTAGTTATGTTTGTGGCGGAATCAAATGAATAGTATTCGAAAAAACAAGCGCCTCGAAAATAAAAAAAATCTTCATAATAATGTGGAAGTCTAAAAGTTGGAAATAGTAAACTTGAAAATAACTGTTAAGATGTGATATGCATTTTTAGAAAAAAATAACAACGGTAATTTGCCACAGAAAAATCGAAAAATTTTCTATATCTCAGATAATGAAACGAACTTCACCGTTGAATTCGTCTCGCAAATCAATTGCAGTCAAATTTGTTGAATTAGGGGCAGTCGAAATATTTCTGAATTTCACAGGCGACGGGTGCAAGTGAAACCCGGAGCGGGATTTTTTGAAAATTTGAAAAATATCAAATATTTAAAATATTTAATTAGGATAAATGAAATTAAGCGGAATAGAAATAGACTGTTTGAGGTTGAAAACGGACGAAAGGGAAAGAAAAAACATGACATATGGGTCCGGCAAAAAAAAAACAACGAAAGCAAAAAGCTTCAAAAGTTCTTTGAATGAATTGTGATGGGCATCATGAAGAAGATTTTTATTTTCTTTTCTACTCTTTAGTTATTCTGAATCTGGGAAAATCCAACATTTGGAATTCATGTCAGACAAACGAAAAGTGCTCAATGACGAGACTCTGTGACAGGTACCAAAAACTCACGAGTTTCTCAGTTTACCGTGTAAAGATTGGAGAAATCCTAAGTTTTAGTTTTTACCGGTCTACTCTTGACGTTCTAACGTTGATTTTTCGGTTAAGGTAAAGTTACTCATAGCGCGGAAAGCTACGTGTTACCCGAAAATCCACAGTTTACGGATTTGTAAAAGTGAAAAGGTAGAAAAATGAAAAATGAAAAGTAAATAATTGAACCAGTGACTAATTAGATCTGTAAATGAATAGTGAATCGTAAATAAATAATAATACGTAAATGAATGATGAAAGCGAATAACCGGGTTTTAGTATGATATTTCATTTTTTTATATTCTTGTGACTATTGTATGGGATAGTAGTATGAGTTACTGGAATAAGAAAATCATGGAACAAAAGAAGTTGAACAATTCGTTTTGTCGATTGAGAGAGTGATTAAATGTAGAGTTCTTTGGAAAAGTTTAAAAAAAAATATAGTTGTGGTTTGTTAGACAAGATTAAGATATGAATGTTAATGGATTTTGTAGATGTCTTTGCCTTGTAGGAGAAGTGATTAAGGACAAAGGTGGAAAGTTTTTAAGGAGGAGAAAAATAACAACCATACTTAAGGTGAGGAAAATGTATGTTTATAGAAAATATACCTGCTGTCATTTACCAAATGTAACTCTTGTTTCCCATATCATACCTATAAATATTCAAATGAAAAAAAAAAAAAAAAAAAAAAAAAAGTGGTGTTCTTGACTTTAAATTATGTTGAGAAAATAGCAAAATGATTATGGTTTCATAGATTTATAAGCATGATTTATGGTTTCCACATATGAAACTTAGCGTGATAAATATTTATGAATGTATATTTTATATATATGTTTATGAAAATGTTTGAATCCATGGTTACCTAATATTTACAAAACAAAGTTTAAAAGGAAAGTCGACTAAAAATCACTACCTTGTGCACTGCGTGATACACGGGGAAAGGTTGAGTTTTTAGAGGAAGGAAGAGTGATGCATACTACCATACACGTCATCAAGTCTGAAAAATTACCACCTGCACGCACTAGCTGATTCTTCCATAGTGCAATGGTATTTAAGAAAACCCATAATTCTCAGGTTCTTTTGGACCATATAGTTGATAAGTAAAATTGTTTCTCGTAGAGTTCTTTCATGGGCCCCACGGTGGTGCTGAAGTAAGCACGATTTCTTCAGAGAGGTTCCTTTTGGGCCACCGGTGATCGTAAAATTTGTTTCCTCAAGAGGTTCTCACTTGGACCCAATCGATAGTTCGCAGTATAAGTTCATTGGATATGTGATTCAAAAGGAAAAGAAAGTATGTGAATATTGATACAATTGTTTTACCACATTATTATTTGATCTATATCGGAAAATAAAGTAAATCATATTTGTAAAATGATATGTTTATCACAATTATTTTACACATTATCTTTGATATATATGGAAAAGAAAAGTAAGCAAATGTTTTACTGGAAAGGATATGTTTATACAATTGTTTTTTATCGTTAATATTAGAATGAAAAGGAAAAGAATACAAGTAAATGTTTATGGAAATGGAGATCTCTATACAAATGTTTACACATAGTATTTGAACTATTCTTGAAACATTATTTCTATAAACTTTATCTTCCCATTGGCTCCTTTAGCTCATACTTTAAATGTTTTTATAAAATGTTTTTTGAGGCGAGAAATATGTTTAATTCAGGCATCTCATTGATGGCTGCTCAACCTCATATGATTTTAACAAAGTATAGTTTCGTTGTAAATAACTACTTGTGCAAACTTTATTTTATATGATATATAAGTTTTAAAATATTGTTTATATATCTATGTTCGAAAATGATTTTAAAGTTTGATTTGAGAGGTGGTTGTGGTGGACTTGATGTCCCATTGTTGGATGTGGAGTAAATTAAATTGTTTTTGTCCCACCATGTTTCATAAGAATTTAATGGAAAACGTAACTTTATAAATGAGTTCGCTCCACGGATTCACTTTTAAAAGGTTTAAAAAGAAATGAAAGTTTTTTTCAAATCCGTGGGAGTCTTGGAGGAATCTGAGATAGGAAAACTCGGATTAGGTCCTTCGTGAGAATATCACGATGATACATCGAGGAGCAAGTTTAGAAAATTACTTTTTGTCATCATTGAGAAAGAAAGGAAAGAAGGATAGAGGCAAAGATACACTAATGGAAGATTGGAATCTGGGTAATCTTTAGCCTAAATTGCACTTATCTACCCAATTACCCTAGCCAAACATTACAAGCTTAAAAGACCTAATTGATCTTGAAGGTGGTATTTGCCTACATTAGTGAAGACTAATATGAAGAACAAGCATATGGGACTTTGAAGAACTAGAAAATTACAGAAACTGTGTAAAGCCCCAGAAGATTAGCTAATTCAATCAAGGAGGAAGGGAAAAATGACCATCACACACTCATAGATTAGGTTGAATTGACTGAATTGTTTGCATTGCAGAAATCATTAGTTTGTTGTGGCAGTGTTTGAAAATTTTTCTTAAGTCTAAATTGTAAACTGGATTTGAAATTATGCTGCAACTCACTAGTTTCAATTCAAGTTGCATGTAAAAGAGGATTGCAGTGAAAAACAGAAAAAATGTCTTTAAAAATAAAGCTAAATTGTTTGAGGACGAACAAATCTTCTTTTCTTTGCTTGGGGACAAGCAAAACTTTAAGTTTGGGGAAATTTGATGAGTCTTAAACTCATCTATTTTTAATCCATTTTTCTGGCTTGTTCTTAGTACTTTCAAAGCTGTTTTGATGCCGAATTATGGAATGTTTACAAACTTTGTGTTTTGCAGGAATTAATGCAAAAATGAAAGAATTCAACTAAGAAAGAAGATAAAAAAAGCAAACTACAGCAGTCTAGGTCGCGACACAGTTCTGTATATCACGACACAAGGGCCTAATAATTAGCAGAAGAGTTATGTTGCAAAAGAGTACAGCATGTCACGACATAGAGAACATGAAGAAGGAAGAAGTTTACATCCTGTGAAAAATATGAGTGCATAAGCGAGAATGCACACTTGTTGAACTACCTTGGTTGCGACAAAAGAAAACCATGTTGTGACATATTTCAATGTTGAGAAGATAGAAACAAAGTCACGACAAACTTTTCTAGGACGCGACAAAGAACTCAACATAAAACATAAAAGTCGTGTCGCGACATAACAAATCAAGTCGCGACACAAGGATGAGTTGAATGCAGAGAAGTTCTGTCGCGACATAAAACATTTACAACACCTAGAGAGTATGTCGTAACATCATAATAAGGCTGCAACAAGGAATCAAGCTCAAAGCGACAAAACTATGTCGCGACTGAATTTCTGGGTCACGACCAAGATGATGACAACATGAGAAACATTGTTGCAACAAGACAAAACCAAAATGCTATCGCAACATTAAAACTTAGGTCGGGACATAAAATTGGAAGCATTTGCACGAGGCGTATTTGCGACTTAAAGTACCAATATTTTGCGACATGGTTGTTCAGGAAAAATCACTAGAAATCTTGTCCGCGACAAAGAAACTCTGCCAGCGGCGAACTGTATGTTGATACCAGAAGAGCGAGAAGAGCTTGGTCGCATCTATTTCATATGTGAGACACAAAGCCTTGCCATGGCGAGAGGCGGCAATTTGGGCCAAATTTTAGGGATTCATAAAATAACCTAAATTTTAGGGTCCGAACTTTTAGAGCTCTATAAATAAAAACGAATCTTGGCGAGGCGATCGATCGTGAAAAACGAAGCATAAGGGGCTAACGGACTCTTTGTATTATATTTTTCTTTCTTTTCTTTTTCTTTTTCCTTAGTTTCTTTGTTAAGTCGATTAGATTAGCGTAGAATTTTATTTGCTTTTTTTGGACCTAGAACAGTGAATTGTTTTAAAGTTTTGAAGTTGAATTAAATTGTTGAATTCATTTTCGATTACTATCTAATTATAATGTATTCCAGACAAACGCTGGAATCCATTTCTTCAATTGATTGCAGTTTACATTGGAACTTCCTGATCATAATTTCAGTGTTCACTGTAATCCAGTTTTCAAGGAACACAACTTTTGTTGGGAAAGATCTTATGTCAGTTAGGGTTTTTTCTGCATAATAGAAGGAAATTCCTGGGTTGAGAATCTAGAAATTATTTGAATGGTCATGCTCATGTAGTGAATTGTTCCCAATATTAGTAATGAATACCCATATAAGGACTGAGATCTAGCTCTGATTTCCAGGAGGCCCTCTGAGTGACATAGAGATGGAGATTCATGAGAGTTTAGATGCAATTACTTGGGGTATGTTAGACTAATATTTAAGAACTAATGAGCTCTGAAAGATTATTTCGATATATCCTCAATTTTGCTCATGGTTTGAGAATGGATTGAGAGGAAACATCAATTTAATCAATTAAATTTCTTCTTAATGCGGAAGCATGATCTGATCCCGTGTTACTTGAGAGATCTAATCAAGGAAAGGGAGAACTCTTCAAGATTTTAAGGATGAGACACCATTCATTTTGTAGATATCTAGCAATTGCCCTGTCTTGGGAAGCGAGAAATCTGCAATCATAAGAAATGGGTATGAAGTATTGAAAAATAAAAATACCCAGATCTTATAAAAAAAGTTTATATTACAAGTAATTGATTGGAAGCATGAATCATAAATGAACATAAATCTCTAATAAGTGAAAAGTATGGTTAGATGAGAAATCCAAACTATACTACTTTATCTTTGACAATTTCATATTCCAATTCATGATATGATCAAATGAGATTATGATGCAGGAATTGATGATTTCACATCATTGAAATTCCAGTGTTCACTTCCAGCAATAATCTCGTTCAGTCCAGTTTTTGTTAGGATTCTAGAATTTCTTCATTATAGATGTACAATATCATATAGTAAAATTTCTTATTTGGTTATTGAAATTTTTTATAAAATGTGAGTTCAAATAGTATGGAACTTGAGTAGTTGGGGTAATTGAACTTTAAATTCTCTTCAATCTCCATGGGATCGATATCCGGACTTATAGGTCCACTTTATTACTTGTACAACCTGTGCACTTGCAGTATGAAGGCCAACTAAAATTTTATTGAAGTCATTGAAAAAGCATTTTTATTGAGCATATAAGCCATCATTTGGTCTCAACAAGTTTTTAGCGTCGTTGCCGAGGATTAGACAATAGTCCTTTAGTCATGATGTCATAAATTTGTATATATACAGTTTGGTCAAAACAAGTTTTTGGCACCATTGCCGGGGACTTTAGTTAGTCTTTGGTACCCTTGTCAAGGAACTTGTATAAATATATAGTCAAGTTTGGTCTTATCAGTAATACGAAGATACCACTACATATATGGATCATGGAAGTCCATCATACCCACCATATTGGGTGTAGTGATGATCCTGCCCTCTCGCGTATCCCATAAGGCAATGTATGGAGCACGATACGTCGCCCAATCTCTCTGGTATCGTCCACGTGCATCCACTCTATGTAGTTGTTGCTCATAAGAGCAAGATGGAGGTATCTCCTAGTGTAGCCCAAACTGGCACAAGACTTGCTTTGGACGATGCCACTCAACAGTCTTGAAACATATAAGCGGTGGCATCGTCCGCCAGATCTCCTGATCTGCTAAGCAAATATCTGGAAGCTAGTCAACCAACTCTCCGACGTATGGGCGCCGCCAAGACCTACACATTTACACTTAACGTCAAAAAATTTTATGTGAATATGAATGAAATTACTATAGAACCATATACTTTTACATATATCATTACCTAATCAAGAGTTTATGCATCCAGCTGATCTCGATATAGGAGGAGTACATCGGATGGGTTATGCACCCGTGTCAAAGGTACTCTCCACCTACACCCGATGGAAGTGGCTAAATCTGGCTACAGCTCGACCGCGGGCTGAGTGGTAATCCATCGTTGAGCCTCGTTTAAGTCTCCATCGATGACATTGACATGCGATCATCATGTAAGGCATGAGGTGGTGGTGTGGATATCTTTCTTGATGTTGAATCGAGTCGCCCCTGTGAGTCCTCTCCCAAGACCATAGCTGAATATAAAATAAACATAAAGTAAGCAACCTAATGATGTTATATATATATATATATGAATGTGTATGTAATAAAAAAATATTACACACCAGACGCTGTAATGGTAACCAGTATCACCGCTCTCACATCCAAGCCGGCTCAAGATAACCGCGATATGTATGTGCTAGTAACGCACCACCCCAACTATAAGTCGCGTGATGTGTCAAATCCTAGTAAAGGAGAAAGCACGATGAATGATGCACCCTTGTCTAAACAAGAAGGGGATCCCATCGAGCTAAGAGATGAAACCACGCACACTCCGCCCAAAGCCGGACATCATCTCGCATCGTGTGTCAGCGGATAATCGTCACATAACCAATCGGATAGAGATAGCCGGAACCTCTCGAGAGCATCGCACTTTGGGACACCGAAAGCGTACTCTCCCCGCGCAACTCTGCCACATCAAACACACATGTCCTAGTTGATCGCCGGTCCGTCGATACATGTGCCGCTGATTGCAACATCTCAGAACGTGATCGCCATCCGACAAAACACATGAAACACGTGTGTCTCATGCCGCCATCTCTTGACGAGAGATAAGATAAGTACAATCAATCATGATGCGGCCTGCATATACCATAGAATCCCGCCGCCAGATCAATGATGATCTAATACGTGATCCAGCCTCCACATACTGATAAAGGCTTTCATTTGCTGGCGAGGGTGGAGTACTTCTTGGAACTACAAGTAACGAAGAAACCAAGTTTATAATTGATTATATATAAATTACATGGTACAACTAGAAATATTAATTGATAAGTAATAAAATATATACCTGCTCTATATCTACTAAGTGCGACTTGTGTCTGTCTTTCAATACCAAGATAGATGGATCCAAAGGATCTGCATCATGAAGCCCTTTAAATGTCATATCTATAACAGATAACATGAAGGCAGTATAATTATTAATAAAACACATTAGAGAAATAGTATCAACATAATTAATGCTAGTACTAATTACAAATACGGCACGACTAAAATACACATACACGATTGATGTCTCATTTCTAAATAAGGTACACAAGTATTTCATAATCCAAGAAATACACACACATAAGTGTTATACAGCAACTACACCTCAAGGCCATTCAAACCTCCACACTCCCACAACCCAAAAAAAAAAAAAAACAAGAGTTAATACACATCTATCAACGGTAACTCGATTTCTATTCTTACAAAGACCACTGATCATGACCCGCTGTTTGTGTAATAACCCACATGTGATAGTAGTTTTTCCTCCCTAACATCCATTTCCTCATTATGGCAACCGTGTCGATGAGGATGTCCATCGCTTCTACGTACTCTTATCGACTCAAGACAGACAATCGTAGTGACCATCATATAAAGCTTACCACTCATCTTCATTAAATATTGATGAAACAAGCTTGCCCATGTATCATAGTGCACGACGCTAAGAGTGTAATAGCCTTGAACAAATAACCAAAATCAACACATCGATGCCGGGACATGCTACTACGATACTGGGCTTACATGAAAATCTATAGACGTTGTCTTTCCATTACGTTCATTTTTGTCATGTAAGTTGAGGTGATGCGTTCGACCACTCATTGACTTGACATGAAATCGACCCTATATGTGATCGTAAAGAACAATTTCCATCGAATCTAACCTTAACAACACTACCTTGAATCTAAGCATCAACATATGGAGGAACTCAAGCCACGATGCCAATCTATTAACACCTTGTTCCCCCTTCGCAACAAAGCAATCGCGGTCGGAAGAAGGTCAACTATAATTAATGCAAGAATGGTAAGCGCGAGCTCTTTTAAGAACACCATATCACCTCCGGCATGCTGGTTGTCATTATCCTGGCCTTCGACTTCCATCATGTGAAAGTCACATAACCTAGTGCGATCGCTTCTAACTATCATTGCTTCATAATTAATTCTCCAATAGCTATATGCTTATCAATTTGCATTCTGCGATTTCACAAGTCGCTCGCATACCAAATTCTTCAACAGTTTATCTTTGAAGCGAGTCATAAAATTGCTTGCAAGATGACGCATGCAAATCCTGTGACAGGCAAATGATGTAGCCCAACCAAGATGAGGATTGCTCATTGCTACCATGCTAATACTGGATGTCCGGTCGATATAACACAAACCCAAACCATGGAGAGTTACTCGCTTCCGATAAATGCCAAGAACCATCCCCAACTATCAATATTCTCACCTTTTGTACTAGCAAATGCCAATGGAAACAACTTATTATTTCTGTCACACCCCATAGCAATCAATAACGTGCCTTTATACTTTCCGTAAAAATGTGTACCATCAATACTCAATACGAGATGACAATGTTCAAACCCTTCAATAGATGGCTTGAAAATGACCAAAACATGCATTGGAATATCTCAGTGTTTGGCATATTAGTGTCAAATGTTTTCCAAATTACAATACATCCAGGATTTGCTTGCTCTATGGCCAAGAACAAACATGGCAGCTTTGTATATGACTGAGAAAAGTCACCAAACAACTATCTAAGTGATTTATGCTTTCCATCCAATGCCTTTTTTATGATATTTCATATCCCTATTTCTCCATCACACTTGCTTGAATAGCAGTCGTAGTCAATGTGAATTGTGACTTAATTATTGCCTTTATATGAGCAGCAACCAAGTTTGAGTCTAATTGATGATGGTCCCGGTTCAATTAAGGATTGACATAAGTATACGACCCTTTATATTTGTTGATAACAAATAAGCAAGTATCTTTCATAACCATGGCACGAATCTTCCATAGACATTGACATTCTTCGGCCTTCTTACATCTTAAAACGAGCAATTTTCGAGGATGCAACAACGACAAACTTTTGGTGTGCTTTAATTGAGTAAATCTTTGCAACCTCTTGAAAATCAAATTTAGAATTAAAAACTTGGCAAACTACAAATTCTCCACTCAAATAACCGATAGTATGTTGCACCCATGTAATCCAACCACTTGAAATAGCATTACCTAAGTTTTCAACATGTTCAAATTGAGGTGTTGGTGGTAAGTGATAATGAACAGGGGATGACTCATCTGGTTCCTCAACATCAAGCACCATACATCACAAGATCGTACGGGCAGAGACATATATCCCTTGCTCTCTCTAAAACTTAGTTGAAAATCTGAAATGATGATACATGTCCATCAGCTTGAACATTCGTGTCTCCATTAGATTCATCATCAACATCTTCATCGTGATTCACTACGCTTCTTCATAAACGCACCATCATTCCATATACTCTAAGATCCTGCACCGGGACCGCTATACTGTGCCGACAAACCATAGTCAAATTCTGCAACATTATAATTGTCGCGAACCAATAAATCTATATGGCCACCCACTGATTGATTCACTTGTGGCTTGACTCGAACAACTTCAATATACAATTCAATTTCCTCAATGCTAGTTGTGTTAACCATGTTCAACATTCTGGCCCACTCATCGCTATCCCATATTAGAAAAGGTTGGAACCTATTTCCACTTTCTAAATACTACAATCGAGGACTAATTTGAACCTTTATTTGTCAACTATATCCTTAAGTATATCATATTACTCAATTCAACAAATGCAGATTCAACCAAAGACATCCAAAGGCACACAACAACCTTTGTTCCCCACATATTTGACATCCTGTCTCAATATATTTCCATTTAATAACTTATCACAAGTAATGGGGCTGAAATCGTACATAATTCACCTATACAAAACATCCCAAATGAATTAAATAATATGAGAGGTCATTATCCTTACCATTTAAACTACATTCATGGATGCTACATTCAATCACCTTATTTAGAGCTAGCAATTCGGGAGGGCTTATCGGGCCGAGCTGGGCCCACACCGAACCAATGGTATAGTCGGGCCGGATCGGGCCGACCCTAATTTAAACCGGGCTGCCATTTTGCTGGCCCACTCTGCCTCTACATTCTGCCACACCGGCCGCCCAAATTTAATTTAAAAAAAGTTAAATTATTTTCACTTCCTCGAAAATAATCAAGCAAGCAAGATGATCAAGCACTGGGAGAGTATATTTTCTACCAAAGATTTGAAATGAAGGAAAATCACATGCATAGTCACTGAATCCAACCATGCTACAAATCAGATAACAAGGAGTTATAAAGAAAAATCAGTATCCCCTCGAGAGTTTGTCATTCCAACTAGTGATTTTGGAACTAGTTTCCAGTGGGTCTAATTTTCGAAACCATGGTAACAAAGTTCCAAAATATAAATCATCATGTGTAAGAGGTCTAGGAGAAATTCTTAAAATACACATGTCGTAAGATATTATACGAGTGAATTTTCAGTTTTGTCAAGAAATCTGTTTTTTGCTTTACTTTTTATAGGTTACTAAACGATGTTTGATTACATACTGACCATTGTATATCATTCCCATTAATTAAGTTTGGTGACATCTTAGAGATCCTCATCCAATATTGAAAGCAAGGTTTCAGATCTTACTAAAATGATATATTAATCATACGCTGCAATAAGTATGATTCCTATTTATGCCTTATCGACCACTAGGATGTCGAGAATAAGTTGGCCAAAGAAAGTAGACTCAAGTTGTTTCCAAAGATGCAAATGAGGCTTGTCACTTTTCCTATTCTTTGTTGTCTAAAAAAGCTTCCAAATTTTGGGTACATTTTAATTGAAATGCATCATTTATTATTGAGAAATATTTCAATTGAGGTGCTGAAATGATAAGTATCTTAATGTCAATAGCATATAGTGGCAATTCTCCTTTAAAGAATAGCTAGATTGAGCACCAAAACAATTATCTTAATGTCAATAAAGAAATAGTAGAACTTTTCTTTTTAAAGATTATCCACATTGAGATTTGAAACTCCGAAGTATCTTAAAATCATCGCAAATTTTTTAAAATTTTAAGAAACATGATACTCCTTTATGAATATTTCTTAGATTAATTAAAGATTTTTTTTCATTTTTAATTTAAATAGAAAGGAAAAAGCTCGCCATAGAAATACCTATGTGGCTTAAGTGATCAGAAGTATGATTTTGATTACGTAATCGTTGCCAACCTACCGTAGTGATTTATCGTGACTGGTTTGATGCCAAATACCAAATCAAACTTATTACAAATTACATCGATATTTGCTCTCATCTAAATTTACGCTATGCTTACTATTTCGAAAAAAACAAGAACATGGAAGAACAAGAACAAGTTTGTTTCTTTTTTTCCTTAAAAACATGAAACCCGTTTTCTCAATAACACTAACCAAACATGAAAACCTCGTTTAAAACAAAAAAAAAAAGAACGGAGAACAAGATGTCAAGAACAAAAACCGGTTTTAATTCGAAAAAAATGGTTTTAATTTCGAAAAATTGGTTTTAATTTAAAATCTAAGCTTTTAATTCAAAAAATTCCGCTTTAATTCCTCAAAACTCGGGTTTTATTCTTAAACAATCAAGTTTTTATTCTCACTCAGGATTGATGTCAAAACTCGGTTTTTATTCGAAACTCGGTTTCTTTTATTTTCATCATTTCTTCTTAAAACCGAAATCAATAGAGTCGGTAAAATAAAAAATCATAAGCACAAATCAAAGAAGCAACTCTAGAATCATAGCAAATTACTCCAGATTCACAATAGTTCAGAAGAACAAAAATATTAAAATGAAATGAAATGAAAAGAAACAAATATACATCGTGATGGTGGAAGATGACAACAAACCTGAGTGAAGAAACATAAAGTAACAGGAAGGAATGTTGATGAAGAATCCAAATTTGGAGCATGCACTATTGTAAATGAAGGCTGCCTTTCAATGTACAGAGAAGAGAAAATGGGAGAGAAAAGTGGGGAATCTTCAACAAACCCTTATTGCTGACTTCGTTGGGTAAGAATATAAAGCTCAATTATCGTCATTACAGACAATGCAGATTTGCCCATTTTAAGCCCACCGCGCCGCCGCCATGGATAGCAAGATTTTGCAATCCAATTGCCGCTCATGGACTATATTCGTCTTTATTTTGGTTTCAAAACTAATTTAATAATTTTTTTTCAAACAAATTATTTCGGTCTAAAACTCAAAAAAGTACTCCTATCTTTGCTGTTGTTTTTTTTCTCTTTTTCATATTGACATCAAGCTTTAGGAACCCACATCATTCTTGATTAATTAAAAATGGTTGCATTATCACATATAATAGAGACGGTTTTTTGATAACATTATTGACCCCCACCCCCATCCCTCCCAAAAAGGTCTTGTAAGAGTATGTCAGTTGTTAAATAATTATATTTTCTTTGAATTTTTATATTCAAATTTTAAAGGGAAAAGTAAAGCCTGTAAAACAAAAATATTAATACATAAGTGATCAAAATATGGAGGGGTTAGTACATGGTCTAATTATGGTTTGGTTTGATATAAAAAAAAATCCTTAAATTATCCTTTTCTTATGATAGTAGATTAAGCAATTATATAATTATTAACATGAAATTTTACGTCTAATATCATAATGTATTATAATTACTACCATAACTATATCTATTAACATAACAGATGATAGGAGATATTTTTTGGGGTATTTTTAACTTTTAAACTAAATTATACTTATTTTTGGAGATCCCAAACAAATATTTTGTAAGAATGTAGGAAAACTACTTCTCCCAATTTTAAATCTACTTGTGCAAAGAGATAATGAATGACATGTAAAGCAGAAGAAAGAAGTCATTTTTTTTTTCTGATTAGAATCGGCATTTAAAAGGTAAAAAACAGAGAGGAGAAAGTGATGTATCGGTTTCACAACCTGTACTGGGTGGGGGTCGGCAGTTGGCAGTCATGTTGAAGATCGCGTGCTGCCCTTACAGAAATGGACAAAAACAGTTGTAGTTTTATTCAACACTTTCTTTTTTTCTTTTCTCATCAGTGGGGTGGTCTCCATTAATAAGTTGCATTAATCCCAACTAGCAAAAAAATGGTTTCTTCTTCTTATTGGATTTATGGGTTTGTTGGTATTCATTTTGTCTGCATGTCTGATGTCTTTAGCCAAGTAAAATGAAATGGGCCCCAAGGTCACTCACTCAGCATGTATTTGAAGAAGGAAACATCAGTGGTGTACAGATAAATGAATACCTGTTACGATTGGGAGAGTAAATGCGCTAGTGTTTAAATAGAGAATCCGAGAGTTTACCTGTTACGATTTCTCCCTTATTTATGAAGGAGGCTGGAGCATACTTTTTTATGAAAAGCTAAATGACGGGCCACGAAAATTCAAGTAAGGGCGCTTGGTTTTGTGCATCATGACTGCTCATCCTTTCGATAAATGGGTCACTCTAATCTCCCACCTCAAGATCCGTTTTGACCATCCTAATGAAAGAAGACAAGACTTATCACATGACAAAGGTTTAGCTACACAAGTATCGTCGTGAAATTATTGGTCGACCAAGCATTTAGAGATGGTAAATCATTAAGAGAGGATGTATCCGAGCAATAAGGCCTTTGCTATGATTGGATCAGAACCATGGCCCAATTCGAGTGAGGATTCTTAAAGCCCCGCTTTGTAGCTTCGATATGTCCGTACTTTTGAATAGAGTTATCGTGCACTGCGCCGCCATGGTACCCATAATCGCCCCCTTTTCCCCTGGGGGGACTACTTCCCGACGAAAAACAATCGATTCTCGACCGCTTGTCATTTAATGAGGACCGCACGCTTGTGTGTCCCAACACGCATGTTGGCCAGTGGAGGTTTTAATTTCGTAAATACATTTTAATGCGCCAAGGTTTCCCCATTGTGTTCCAAGACCCCTATAAAAGTCATAGGTATCGGGGCTCTTTGTACCTGAAAATGCCTTCTTGAATTTTCGTGAGTATGTATGGCTTAGACGCCACTGATCGCCGCTGGCACCGTGCTCGTCTGACGCCTCCCAGCCGAGCATGATGTTTCATGCAGATTCGCCGGGATGCCACAAGGAACACGCTAGGAAAGACTAATTTGCTTTTGTGAGGGATATTTTTGCGCCTCAGAGCCCCTATACGCCTTCGCTCGCGCCATGAAAGGCTTTATAATTATATTGCCAAAAGATGCTATTCGTGGCCGAGGCATTTTCTTTTTTCATATGTTCTTTAGGATCTAGATCTTCTTCTTCTTCTTCTTCTTCTTCCTTTTCTTCTACTTTTTCTTCTTCCTCTTTTTCTTCCACTTTTTCCTCTTTCTTAGGCCTCCGCTTCCACTTGGCTTAGCCCTACGGGTTATGTACTGTTGAAGATCACTGACCGTGCCGTTAGTCGTAATTATGAATCTATTTCAGTGCACACTGAAATGGTGTTTCTTGGAAGTTTTGTGTTTTTGCTTACCTTATTTTTCTTGTGTTCGATAACCTATTGTGCAATGTGGACTCAACTACTCGACTAAGGTCAGGGCGCGGATGAATCTCTAGAATGGATCACTCTAAGATTCCTAACCTGACTCTAGCTTGGTCACACCCTAAGCCCGTCCTGATGGCACAAGGGTTCTAACTTGGGGGCCCGCGATCCTAGCCCACACTCGTTTACTATGCCCTAGTAAGTGAAACACTGTGATTCAAACGTTGAGGGGCGGTGAGTCAATCCAAGACATTTTAATGGAGCCCCCGATACACTAGACGCTAATATTTCTAAATAAGTAATTTGATTTCACCCATTCCCATCGTGTTTACTCCCTTTTCTTGTTTCCCTTTCGCTCAAGGACCTCTGTTGATACTCCGGTGTAGCATTGTGTGGTTTGAAAATCTTCTTTCCAAGCGTTTGTTTTCCCCTATCTTCCAAGTGTCACCTTTCTTTGCTCATCCAAGGATGTTAGATCCAAATACTTTGCATTATTTACGCTAATGTGGCTCAAGGGTGTTTTTGTGGCATGCTGATCCGAGGGGTTTTTCCTGTCCGATAGGTTCATGTGAATTTCATTTTTACCGCTTGCATTATGGATGTATTTGATTCTCCTTCTTTCTCCTTTTTGTTGTTGTCATTGCAAAGATGGCGAGAGGTCAAGAAGATACTTCCCACTAGTCAGCCAGTGTAGAAGAGGGTCTAGCCGGATACACTCTGCAGTTCTCATTTCCTCTTTTTCCATGAGCAGCTTGAGGTTCCTTACCATCTAATCCCACCATCGATTTTTATCTGATAGTCCCACAGAACCCAAAGATGACTCGAGGAAGGTAGTGTGAGTATTTACCCATAATTAAGCTCAAATTTCGGCTTCGCCTCACGCCCCTCGTAAAGCAATTCCTACACTTCTCTCCGGAGATTCTGTTTCAGTTCAATCAAACGTCATTCTGATCCTAACCTGCAAGCAGTAAAACCTCCTACCAACTCATATTTCAAGGTAGAGGTCTCCGCTTTATTTTATACTTTGAACCGGGGACACGTGGTGCTTCCACATCCATGTCGGCCCATAGCCTTTGGCTACAATTTGTTACGGGACTTCCCGACTAGTTTAAGACCGAGGTGAAGGGCGTGATCTTGTCAGGGGACCTTGGTATGAGACCCCTGCCTCCGACCTCTCGCTTTCTGTTGTGCAACCAATCAATGTCATTCCCGTGCACGTACAAGTAGTGGATTTGTATGTTTGCGTGGGCTTGAACGCTTTATCTTACGCCAATATCTTATTATTATATGCTTTCGTGCAGGAAAAAGCCGAGGGGTAAGCTAGTAACCGGGCTGAGAAAGCTAGTTTTTGAGAAGATTCGAGGTCGTTAGAGATTCTGCCAAATCCACAGATCACGTAAATCCTCTTAACTATGAAGCAAATTAACACATCATACAGATTAAACCGCGAAATTTCTAGTTGCGAAATTCTCGCAAACCCGCAATCGCTGCTATGAAATTTCAGAACACCGCAAAATCTCGCTACTCTTCTCTCTCCTTATGCATTTTAGCTCTAATTGCCTTCTCGATTCGTGACATACCTTCAGTTCTGGCCAGGTTCATCATCGTATTTGAATCTATATTAAGAATATGGTGTGATTGTATGAAAAACTACAAAAAATATCCACAAAATATGATCACAGTATAGTTTATCTCAATGTATTAATTGGGTTATTTGGGCTGATTATACGCCAAAAAGCGCTCAAACCTCGGCAAACAAGTGCTTAAAACAGCGACTATTCGGGGCACTAATCAATAGTTAATAGTCTTTGCCATGTCACAGTCAGGGCTACCATAAAGGTCAATTCGCCTTGCATACTAGTCAAGCAGTTGATCATCTAAAGGGTAGGTCGATGCATCACTGAATCCACGCAGCTGTGCCTGACCAATGACTGGCATCGACGGCCCAAGTCCTCGACAACCTAAAATAAGACTCACGAACCACACTCTACCTTGATGGGGAGAGCAATGTCGCCTACTCCGCATCGGGTTCGCCTCGCAACTGCATTGGTGATTCTCGCAGATGAACTCACCGCCAAAAGAAATGTTCATTCACTCAAGATGGCAGCTTGTACAAGTCCGCTCACGCTGTAGATCAACCAATACCTTGTGCACATCTAAAACTGCCAATACATGTGAGTAAGTAATTAAAGTATCAGAGTGCAAAGGTAATGACTCGACTGCAACAGGAAAGGATATAAAATGTCAATCAAGCTGGATCGTTTAATCATGGTCCTGAGGGATGGTGATTCGTGGCCACGAGAGGGGTGCATTGAATCAACAAAATTTATATCCTAATCCATCGAAATGAGCTACTGCAGATAAAGGGCTCTAGGGTCTAACACGGGGATGAGTTTTCTTCGTACAAATGACTTACAATGAGATTAAAACTGGTGAATTTGGTTTGGATTTGGGGGTTTTGGTAAAAACAAGGGAGTTGGCGATTTGCAGATTGAAAATGAAGTAAGTAAAAAAAATGTAAAATAGACTTCCTTGTAGTGTTAGGTCATTGGGGCTGGGGTCCTGGGCAATCGAGGTTCTCTGTGGTCTTTTCTCGCATCGGGGAGGATGACATATAGTCATATCTCCCCAAACCTGCTTTTCATTTAATCAAAACACCCTAACTATCTTAAAAATTGGTATTTCCATTTCCTATTGACTTGGTCTCGGGACAGCTGAATAACATCACCTTGACTCACTTTCCACAAATTTAATAAATGGATAACTAATGAATGTCATCAGATTTTCTCCAATAATAAGTATACGAACCCTAAAGCTACCAAGCACTGCCGCTTATAGTGATTTGAAGGATCAACCTAAAATTGGGAAAATAAAAATATCTCGAATCGCTTCAATAAACCATAGATGGTAACTAACGGGTAAGTTAATGGATCTAACGATAAGCATCCAAGAACCCACAAAAGCTTATCAACATTGATCATTCAAAGCAACCGAAGGGATTAAAGCTCACGCTCGATCAAACATAAATGGTAGAAAATAATTCCGCTAAAAACATGGAAAAACCTCGCTGCCTTCGATCCCCGCCTAATAGCCTTCCACCTGCAAAAGGGTTTTAGTTAGCCATCCTCCGAGTTGTCATCCTCGGAGGGTGTTTGGCAGCCGAGAAAGGGAGAGAAAATGAGAGAAAGTGAGGGAAAAAGAAAAACGTGGGAGAGCTGAAAGCTTCTCCAAAAAAAAAAAACTTTATTAATTCAGAGCTCCTTAACATTGTCTAGTCTTGGGAATTTTATAGTCAAACCCCCTTTACAAAATTACAAAAATAACATTGCAAAATCTATTACAATCGGGGCAAAAAGGGAAGAAAACCATAAGAGTAAAAGCAAAAACTGCAAAGATGTAGCCGAATGAAGGGTTTCGAGGTATGAACAAGGTCAAGAAGATGCAACTTCAACTCCAATTTTCATTTTCTCGCTCTTCTTTCTTCCGGTCTTGGACCGCAATGCCGAAGCTTGACTAATTCTCAGGCTTGATCAATTCAACAATTTTGGCATAAATAAATTTTGCAAAACTAAAAATTAGCTGGCCAAGATGCTAATAAGAGAATACAGTGGACCTTAATGTGAAAAATCTGAAAGATTACGCCGATAGTACATGTGTGCTCAAAACCCGTAATAAACAGGTCTCAAAAATAGCACTTTTTTGAGTACTAATCGATGGTATTTCACCCGCTCTGCCATGGTCAGCCGCAACAACCTCCTCTCTTTTGCGTTTAGAATTGACACCGGTCGTTAACCTGACCGCCCAAAGATATAGCTTTATGTGGCGGGCCGAGGTCTGCTTTCGGAGCACTGGTCGGGTCGCCATTCTTTCAACCGCAGGGTGGCCTTCGACTACGACCGTTCTAACATATCTCCGAGGTGGCCAGCCTTGATTAACCTTTCCACCAAAAATTCAGCTCCTACACGGCTGTCTCATGCCCATGGTCCTCGCAGAATCACATCTCAAAGACTGTCACACGATACGATCAATCGTGGGCCATCGAAGTTGGGGGTGGTGATCCCGATGAGAGGGAAGGAGTCTCACGAAGAGATGTTCAAAAGGGTAAACTACGTGGGTTCCCCTTTTCTCCGACCGGGCCTCGAGCTCGGTTCTTACTCGACTCTCTTTGTTCGCCAGATCGTCCCTTAGTGGCCTACACGGTCAGCCGTGGATCATCACGCGCTTGAGAGGTCAGCCCTCGAATATCAAGCCATCTAGCTCGAATATTTATCCTCCCGCCTATACAATTCCTTCATTGTCGTAGGCGGATCTAGAGACAGCGAGTAGAAGAATGGGGTGGTCAGCCTAAAGCTCCTCCGGAAATTCTGGAGGACCGCATCCATACCATACAAATTGACCGCGACGGCTCATTCCAAACCTTCTAGTGATATCGTGATGGAGCCCGCCCTCCCGCCAAGATGGTTTGCAGAGAGAACTGGAGATTTCCCTTATGTCAAATCGAGCACAAGTAATCGGGAGAGACAATGTGGCCCACAACTCATCAACGAGTTGATGTGATTCGTGAAGTTTGTGGAACTGCCGGCGGTCCCTTCAAGCAAGTGAACACTTTATGCAAGAGAGAGTTGCTTCCTCACACAGTATCATTGCCGTCGAGATGCAAAAGATGTGATCATACTGGACGGAGTGAGCCATCATACATGGCAAAAACGCTAGATGACAAAGCCCTAAAGGCTGTCAGCTTAAAATGATGGCTCATCAGAGGATAGCATGTTCGTGTCCCCGGAAGTAGGATACATGAACTAAGTGGTGGTGTGTTACACTCTCGTGCCATGTGGGCACACATTTTCTGAGTCGTCCGACTTTCGTCGCTCTTTAGTGATTTCTCTTCACACTCTGGCACCCACGACATGAATCGCTGGAATGGGCCATGGGGCCTTTTTCGATTCAAATTCTCCATGTTGTTCTTTAGGGGTGAAAGATCAAGTGGTGGAGAGCTACCAGAAGATAACTCATTGTTCGTTGATGCGTCATCGTCGCCTGGCAGTATAGGCTTCTTGCCCCTATTCTGTTTGACCGGAGGTGCAGGATGGCTGCTCCCTCATGCATTTTCACCATGATCCTCTTCCAAACGAGCCCGCTAGTGACGTTTCATAAGAACGGGCCAAGATAAATTCCGCAATTTAGCCATCCGGCTCGGGCTCGCTTTTCGCTTCGCTTCCATATCCTGCCCACAAGAAATTGGTCCTCAAGAGACTGATTTGCTGGGTTGCTAGCCATAGTGATAGGATCCGATGAACCGAATGAGTGAGCGGGAACTACCGAAGCTTCGAGATGTGGGGGATCGCTTGATAACCTACATAGCCAAGCCCTCGCATGTCGCCGATAAGCTTTTTTGCTTGGTCATTCCCAAAGACGACGCCAATTGTTGTCTCTGGGATTCTTTGAGTCACCAGATTGTCGGGACATCAACCTAGCGGCCAAGACTTGCAAAACAAACAAGGAACTGGCGGTGGTTTGCCGGCCACCTCTCCGATGCTTAAGTTAGACAAAGAATTTGGGAGAGTAAATGCGCTAGTTTTTGAGTAAAGAATCCAAGAGTTTACTTGTTGCGATTCCTCCCTTTATTTACGATGCTCCACTTTTGGCCGAAGCTTGACGACGCTTCGCGAAACTAAGTGGTGGGCGCTTGATTTTGCACATCATGACCTGCTCTTTCTTTCGATAAATAAATCGCCTCGAATCTCATGCCTCAAGATCCGTCAATTCATCCCACAGATCGCCATTACGATTCAGGGGAGAATGTGTCTTCGAGCCACACAGATCGTCGGTAAATTATTTACGATCATTACTTGTAGATTCCAGAAATTTCAAGAGAAAGTGATGCGTCCGAGAAATAAGGTCTTTGTTGTGATCGGATCTGAACCACGACCCAATTCAAGTGAGGAATCTTGGGCCTGACTTGCAATTTTCGAGCATGCTCGGTTCTCAATGTGAAATACGCAATAAAGGCGGTACCCACAATTGGGTCCCCTAACTTTTCAAAAAGGATGATAATTTAAGGTAATTTATTTATTTATAGTATTATGATTTATGAAAATCAATTGGGAAACGGAATTGGGAACGAAAGATATGCTGTGAACAGCTGCCGGTAGGCGATGCAAAAATATATTTGAAAGGGTGGAGTGATATGATAGAATTCATGAAAATGTTCCTGATGAATAAAGCAACTCTTAGTCGTCAAGATCAAGTGTCGTCGTCGAGTAGATAACTTAAAAATCTGTTGCTCTCTGAAATCAAGAACGTCGCCAACATTTTTTATTTTTTTTTGAAAAAAACGAGAGAAAGAAAACCCGGGAAAGCGGTTGGTTTCTTGTTTCTTTTATATTTGTATGTTTTTGTGGGTCGAGTCGTCGTGCCGACCTCAACCGCTCTTTCTCTCTACCGTTTTAGTGTTAATGGTGTGACAAGTTGGAACATGGGAGTTTGAATGAGCTTTGTTTTGAATCTTTTGATAGTCGCATGAGGAGGTGAGAAGTGGGAACTTCGGCTTCCATGGGTTCGAATTCCAAGAGACAGCTCCCCCTCTCTTCTTCTTCTTCTTCAAGAGCGGCTTCTGGACAGGGGAATGTCTCAATTCGTCCTAATACGCCAGCTTCTAGACGCTCTGTTACCCCCAATTCTCGGGTTCATTCCAATGGAGACGATTCAGGTTTCTCTCTTTATGTGGATTTTTGAATGGGTTATTGTGTTTCGTATTAAATGATATGGGTGTTTGGGTGATGCTTAGTTGGTGGGGTTTTTGTGGGGAATGATGTTTTGCTTTTTGAACCCTCCTTAATTTGCTAATTTTTAATTTGGGGGTTCACATTTTGTGGATGGAGATGCATGACATGATAACGAGCTTATGATTTTCAGATTAAGCTGAGAGCCACTAAGTTGGTATTTGTTTTTTTAGATCATTTTCGATGTCTAGACTTGAAATGGATGTTCATGATTTGCTTTCTTGATGATTTGTTTTGGAGGACTTGATTCCTTACATGAGCCCAAATCAAAGCAGGGTAATATTTGGGAGGATATAGGCAGTGATATATATATATTGCAATTCTTGGTTGGCTTTTTGAAAGCAACTAGTGCCATGGTGAGCTTTGCAAGAATTTTCCGATTTAGGGGTCCCCCTTACAGACTTATGGGCAGGTGCTCTAAATTGTCCTAGTAATAGGAATCCAAAGTTTTCCAGGATACTAAGTAGTTGATAGTTCCTGATGTCTGATCAGAAGTTCTGAAAATGGAATGTCATAGAATTTCCATTTTTTTTTTAAATGAGAACCTAAAATTTCATGATAATGGTGGTAAGACTCCATGATTACCAAGCCCTTGTGGCCTAGCTCAAGTGGTAAAGGGATGGAGAGGATTTGTAAGAGGTTTCAGGTTCAAACCCCACCCAATAGGAACAAAAATTCACCCATAAAAAAAAAGAAAAAAAGAAAAAGAAAAGTCTCCATAGATTACCAAACAACATTGTCGATTGTCCAAAAAGCCATGGCAATAAATGGAATCCAATATGATTCATCCATGATAATATTATTAACCATCAGGCACCATTTTATAATATAATAGTTAATTTTGGGTTTCCATAAAGCCATTTTGATTAAGTTGTCAATTTTTAGTATGCATAGGTAGATATATTGGGATTTGATCACTAATCAACCATATGCCCCATTTATATTTGTTGGAGGATCAGTCATATTCAGTTTTAACAAAGATTTATAGCTCCATTTAAGTTAGGAATTCATTCAGAACCCAGTTGCAAACCCCTTAATTTGGTTTTTCTTTTTTAAAGAAATTTTCTTTATTTGGATGTGATTTTAGTGCCTATGTTTCCTTCTGTTACCAAGCATGGTGAAAATATAAAAGGAAAGACAATTTAAAGGTGGATTATGGCAAAAGAAAGGCATAATTTAGCTTTGTGACTTTGTCCTCTCCTCTATTGAATGAAATAAATCACTAGATCCTATGATTTAATAATATTTAGAATTTGAGTAAAGAATATCTGTTTAGAGGTTTGGTTCTTGAATTTTGCAACAGATAATGGAAGAGTGAGAGTTGCCGTTAGGGTTCGACCAAGAAATGCTGAAGATCTCCTTTCAGATGCTGATTTTGCTGATTGCGTTGAACTGCAGCCAGAGGTCTTTCAATATTTTCCATTACTATTTTTAAGAACTAAATTTATTGCAGGGATCTGTATGGTTTATTATGAGTCTGTCCTCTCTTGTTCCATGTGTGCGTGCGTGCTCCTTAAGGTAGTAATTTGGCAGGCTGTGGATGGGGAAAGTCTTTGGTTCTAACAGAAAAAATGGAAAAATATTTATTTTAAAAAATGGCATGTGTAAGGGTAAAGGTGGCAGTAGGGTTTCAAGCTTGTATGGCCACATAAACCTTTGGATTAAATATTAATCAGTTTCTTTTTGTCTGATTTAGATGAGGAGGTTGAAGCTGAGAAAAAACATTGGAATTCTGAATCATACAGATTTGATGAAGTATTTACAGAGAGTGCATCTCAAAGGCGTATTATGAAGTGGTAGCAAACCTGTAGTTGAGGTAAGCACCCCAAAGAGCTGGCAAGTCACATTATTGAATGTCTGTGTCTAGGGTTTTTGGTGGTCAAATCTTCATGGTAAACCAGACTGGCAGCCTAGAATTTCGTATTCTGATTATGCTGGGATATTATAGACTGGATAGAGATTTCTGTGTGAAAATATATGCATGTCATGCATTTTAGGCATATGTATAAATATGTTTGTATTTCCTGATTAGTCAATTTGAAGCAACAAACCCCCTTCTCTCTCTTATAGTTTGCAGATAAAGAAAAATCTTTGATAATGCTTTTGGATGTCATGGTAATCATATATATAGTTGATTTGGTTATATTTTTGCAGAGTGTATTGAGGGTATACTGGGACAGTTATATTACGGTCAAACAGGTACAGGTAAAACTTACACGCTTGGCAGACTGGGCAATACGATGCATCTGAACGTGGGATTATGGTAAGAGTTTAAAGATATAATTGCTAATACATCTCCTACTTGATAGTGTGGAAATCTCCTATCTTCAGGTATTATGATGTGTTATGATGGCTTGCTTGTATATTTTTTATTTTCCATTTCTCATTTGAGTTGAATTGAAGCACTTCATCTTCATCAATAGCATGGTTTTCATTTTAGAGTTTGTTTTGACAGCTTAAAATGTAGTTTTCCACTTCATCTTCTGCTGCCTCTTTGAATGGTTGAAACTGCTGGGATACTATCCAAAATTGTTTTGAAATTGAGTTTTGCTGTTGGATTGTGTTTTTCTCAACTTGTACAGGTTGCATCCTTTCACTTTCCAATGATATTTCTTTGGAAATCCTACATGTGGGTGCCAATATCTATCATTGGGTATTGTAGATTTGTTGGGATTAATACTCCAGTTATATCCTTGGCTGAAATGAAATCACCTTGATATTGAATGGCTGCAAGATCTGCTCTGACAAAACTTTTTCAACAAAATAAATTACAAATTTACAATTTCTGGTTGAAATCTGTAAAAAATAGTTTGGTACTTTTTTGCTTTTCAGATTAAAAAATTCACAAAAATTATATGTTTCTAAGGTAAAGAACTACTTGTTTACACTATTAACTTTGCTTTATCTTCTATACTATCTATGGTGAATTTTTCAGATTAGCATAACGAGTAATGAATGCTGACTCAACATTGTGTTGATAACATTTGTGTAGATAGTTATGCCAGTGTGGTCATTAACAATATAACTTACATGGAAAACAATCACTCATTTTCCCTTTTCATGTTATGCTAGTTGTACATGGAATCTATACAAGACTTACTTGCACCGGAAAAGATTAATATCCCTATTACTGAGGATCCCAGGACTGGGGAAGTGTCGTTGCCTGGCGCTTCAGTTGTTAAAATTCGAGATATTGAACATTTATTGCAACAACTGCAAATAGGTGAGACAAATCGTCATGCAGCAAACACCAAGCTGAATACAGAGTCTTCATGTAGTCATGCGATTCTTATGGTGGGTTTCATTGGATTTGGGGTTTTTTTTAACATTTGTCTTCATGGACAAATTTTTTAATCATATTTTCTGAATATTTATGAACATTCAACTCCCTAAATATCTGACCTTGTTAATAGGTTTATGTTCGAAGATCTGTCCATGAAAAACATGAAAAAGTAGAGGATGAGATATCTTCTCAAGAAAAATTCACTAGAAGTGATGCACCTGGTGGCAGTAGAATACCTATAGTTCGAAAAAGCAAGCTGCTAATTGTGGATCTTGTTGGATCTGAAAGAGTAGACAAATCTGGTCTGTTCTTTATAGTATATATTTATTTTGATTTCTTTACAGGAAAACCTGCATTTATGCTCATTGTGGTTTTATTTTGTGCTGACTTTTCTTACCTAATTTTCAATTTTCTTTAGTTTCAATCTCACTTTCATTGTTTTGAATCATGTAGGCTTATTTCCATGAGTCGTACTTTACTAATTTCTACTTTTTCCTGTTTCAAGGAAAATAATGATGTTTTGGCTAAAATTATAGAATAACAATGGTTACCAAGACTTTCTGGTTTTTGTGAATGGTAAATGACAGCATGCTTTTATTTCCTATTAATTTCTAAATGAATTAATTTTTTATTCTTTCATGTTGCAGGCAGTGAATGTCAATTGCTTGAAGAGGCTAAATTTATTAATCTTCTCACTTCCTTGGGAAAATATAAATGCATTGGCTGAAAACAGCCCACGTGATACTCTATCCAGATTCTAAGCTAACAAGGCTGCTTTTGTGACTATCTCGAGGTTATCCCAATCTTTTTGTACTCGCCTTTTCTATATCAACTTATCCAATAAGATAAAAGTAAAGCTCTAGAATTGCACGTCATTTGCAACTTGGGTTATTTGATTAGTCCAATAGTACTTTTTGTGCAAGAAATTTGTAAAATATGCTGATGGTTCCATACTTTGATATCGTGAAGTTCGAAATTTCTTTCTAGTAGATTTTACAAATGCAGAACTTTTGTCTCAAGCTTTGGATTACCTTCATCATTTAATCAAACTTCAAGTTAAAGGTTTGACACAGGCAAGAAAAGATCATATCCAAAACTTTAGATATATGATGCCATGGTCCAATGTTCAGTATCTTCATGCTAGTCACTATGTGAATGGATTATCTTCATGCTAATCGCTATGTCAATGATCTTATTTTATATTTATGCTTAAACATAAGAAAGTAAAATCCTTAACAAACTCCGTTGCATATATATGTGCGTTAATTTAGTTCTTTGGGAGACTGAAACTCTTAATTTAGATGTTTCTAATCCATCGTAGTAATCAAAAATAAAATTTCTTAGTTGGGTATTATATTATTTGTCTTGCTTTTCTTGGTAACTTTTTCTGACAGTTTGCTGGAAGAATTTTTCCCTTATAAAATCAGTTGCAATCTAGAGAAGTGAGTGTTGGTGACCTAAAAGATTTCATGCTTATGAGACTATATTCATACATTTGATTAATTTAGGCAGGATGGGAATTTTGATCTGGATGAGTGAAAAGAGTTGGATACATGAACTTAACTGGTGAACCGCGAAGGCAGACATAATCCTGAGTAAATGGTTAAATAATAGTGAGTTGACCGAATTTTGATCATTTACGCACAAGAAACGAGTGTTTTAATGAGAAAGTAAATGCTTTGGTTGCAAGGTTCTGAACTGGGAAGGCTTGAATGAAAGGCCAAGATAAGGCATTTTGGATTTGATTTGTTCCTTTTGATCCCTTCTAATGGTAGATCATAATTGGTTTAACAAACAGGCTCTGCAAGGACTTTACTTATAGTAACGATTGGGCCATCTGCAAGACATCATGCAGAAATTACCAGCACAATTATGTTTGGACAACGGGTGAGTTAGATGCAGTACGTTATAATTCAGATATTCAGGACTGATCCTTGTAAAATTTATGCAATACATCATCATGTGGTGAATCATCTCCTTCTTTCTCTCTCTGTTTCGTTCCCATTGTATGTAATTTTAAATTTTCAGTTGTGTAATACAAGGTATTAGTTAATATTTCATTCGTACAACAAATGCCATCTTTTTGTCTGGATTTTTTCTTATCATGCTTCTCCTTGGAATGAATTCGCATTGGTAATGGAAATGAGATGATATGAAATATGCATGATTTCATTTATATAATTTTTTTACAACAGGCGAAAGAATGATAGTGTTGTGCTGTGTCTTTGTTGGTCTAGTAATAGTTTTACCAAAGAGGAAGCATATATTTTATTAGTTGATCTGGAGTATCTCTGAGACTTCTGTTATTACATTAATTTTGGAAAATGTTTCATAGGTTCTTCCATTTTATGATGTTCTGTTAGAAAACCTACCCATAGCCAAGCATCACACACAGAAGTAGGGACAGAGAATAAAAAAAAACATGAACCTGACTGCTACTTAGTTCAAGAGTAATTGGGCCAAATGGAGTTCATAATAACAGTCTGAAAAATTAGTAGAGTTTTGAATAAGCCTCAGGTTAACCAAACATTTTTTTACGCTACACAAACATTCCTATTTTGAAAAAGTTTTGGATATTTTGTTTTTCCCCTTCTTGTCTTTTAAATGAGGCACCCTCACTGTGATCAGTAAGACGCTCATATGTGATGGTCATTATCAGAAAATAGTTTCATGGTAATCCTCATATTTGTCTAATTTGTATTATGTCATTTCTTGGATAGTCTCTGGTTTTATACATCTATTGGACCGTTTTAATGTTGAATTGTGAAAATTTAGTCTCTCAGTTGATATACTAATTTTATATTTTTTTAAAAACATATATTTTCAGTCAAGGTAGGGTAATATTTTGTCACTTTTTCAGGCTATGAAAATAGTAAACATGTTAAAGCTTAAAGAGGAATTTGACTATGAAAGTCTGTGTCGAAAGCTTGAGAAGCAAGTAGACCAGCTCTACGTAAGAGATTGAGAGGCAACAAAGTCGAAAGAATGACAAAGATGAAATGGAAAAAAGGCTCAGAGAATGTCAAGACTGCTTTGCTGAGGCAGAAAAGAATCTAGTTACAAGGTCTGAGGTAATTTTCTCTCCTTTTGGTGTGTGTGTGTGTGTTTGCATGTGTTTTCTAGGGCCTGGATATGTCTTAAGCATTTTCCAATCATAAAATTAATCATTAGTTCTTGGTAATTATTGCTACTCCTGCTCATTGTTGTTGAACCCATTTTTTTTCTAAAGAATTTGTATTTGATTTCAGTTTCTAGAGAAGGAAAATACTCGTTTAGAACTTGAGACGAAGGATGTCCTAAATGGGTTGAATCATCAGAAAGATCTTAATGTTTTGATGCGTGATGAAGTTGCTAGCCTAGAAATGAGTCTAAAGCACAGCAAGGTATTTCCCTTGAGACAATGCTAATTTTTGGTCCTCTAGTTTTATTTCCTTCAAATTTAATTGATGTTGTACAATTTGTTTACAATGCTCAAGTAACTAGATAAGATTAAACTGCCAGTTGTCATCAATTCTCCCCTTGCCACTTAATAATTACTCTTAGCATTATTTAAAAATCTCTAACGAACAGCCTACTTGGCTTAAAAATACCCTAACCCATATTTATGCGTGGAAGTTTATGCCATAGAATAGAAGAATATATATATTTTTTAATTTCATTTCCCCAAAAGTTGGTCATTCAATGCATTTTATTTTAGGGGTTAATTTTTTTCTATTTGATGCAGGAGAATCTGTTCTTTAAACATTTCTCCAGGTTTTATATATATAGAGAAAAAAATGGCTGTCTCTGAAAAAGAAGGCTAAGTGTGAAAAATAGTGTTAATCGCTTAAAGAGAAAAGCACATGATTGTTCAAAAGTTGCTTTGATTGATCTAAGTGTGAATAACACTGTTGACCCATTGGACCATTCTGTAGATTGACTGGAAGCCAAAAGTGTTCCTTAATGCTGATTTTTTATAAAACATTTTTCAATGTACAAGTAAAATTGTACATTTTCCAATATAAAAATTTGGTTTTTGGATCTCACCATCCAAGGGTGCAGAAAGAATCGGTTTGCATACAGGCCTTGATTGCTTCTACTGTTGCAATCTCTTCAAGAATTAAGTGCTTAGAGTCTAGGAATGTTTTACGGAAAATTCCTTGCTGGGGCTTCATATTCTCCATGGCTACAAAGCGTCTTTTATCAACAGTTTATTCGGAAACATATTCAGTTAATCAACAGAAATATAGAAAGAAATTATATAAATGGGTGGAAGGTCATATTAGATGCAAAAGCATAGGTTCCAATGTTATTTTATAACTGCTTAATGTTCAGTATTTTTTTGTAATCCCTGATCTAAATTCTGAATTGCCTTTAGCAATGTTTCAATTTCTTTCCTTTTTTTATTTTTTATTTTTCTTTTTCAAAGTTCATTTAGTGCAGAAGCCAATCACACTCACATTTCATTGGTAAAGTCCGTTTTGCTTCTGTGAATTCCATAACTCTTGTGTGTGTTGAAGGTTAATCTCTGTTTCTGGATCAATATTGTTACCTATTTAACTATAGAAGTAGTCTACCTTTGTTCATCAAAGTAGAATCTTATGTATACCAATGGCGTTGTTTTGGATCTTAGTAGCAGTACCAGCTTGAAAATTCTACATATCAGCAAGTACTTGCAGATACTACTCAGATGTATGAGGAGAAAATAGCAGAGTTGATCAAGCAACTGGGAGATGAGCGTGCTCGCTCTGAAACTGCTGAAGAACAGTTGGATGCGATCAAGATACTCCTAACTGATAGTGAACAGAAAATTCAGGTTAGAAATGTAACTATCTCAAAGATTAGCCAACAGAAAATTCAGGTTTAATCATCTCAAAGATAGATGTTTATGTTGTTTGTTCGATCTTTACCATTGAATCCCAATTATTTATTTTCAATGTTTTTATCCTTAAGGTAGCGCTTTCTTATCTTTTTGGGAAATTTTTATACGATTTTGCTTTGTTAGAATCAAAGACTACCAAATGTAGTTTCATGAAGTCCTGCTTGCCTCATCATTATGCATGTCATGTATCTTTGAACCATGCTTGAGTAAAAATTTGAGTAGAAGGTAAGTTTTTTTCACACATTTTAGCTAAAACTATTGCAATCCTAATGCTGCTGTTTTTATTCCTGGTGGTAACAAAAAGAGAAAATTTACATATCAGAGGCTGTACTTGCAGACACTACTCAAATGTGAGAAGAAAATAAAAGAGCTAACTGAGCAACTAGAAGATGAACATGCCTGTCTTGAAGGTGCAGAAGAACAATTGCATGAAGCAAAGAACCTCCTCAGTGGTCATCAAAAGTCAATGCAGGTGCTTAAAATCTAAGCGGACTGCAGGATGCCTTGTATTCAGGTTTTATGTCCAACTACTATTGCTGGTGCGAAGCACTAAATTGTATTTTAATTTTACTTAGATTTGTTTCATATGTTGTGGCTTAGCAGATGTTATGAACCACCTCCTTGTAGGTTGTAGTTTCTTTATGGTATCTTCTGTTTATTGTTGGCTTGGGGTTTGTTTGACGTTATCATTTTAGTCTATCCAGTTGAGGTTTTTCGTTTGTGGGACATTAGGGTATCCCTTTGGAATTGAATGAGTTCATTGTATCATTTGTAGAGCTGATGAGAAATGGTGGATCATCTCCTTATTCATTGTAGATTTGCAGTTTCTATATGGTGTCTTTTGTCTATTCTTGCTTTGAGTTTCTTAGTTGTTTGCAGCCTCCTCTTGGGGTCTTCTTTGTTAGGGATGTGAAACCTTTGGGCTTAGGGATTAAGGTTAATCTTGTACCTAGATTAATAGATGATTTCATAGAGACTACTATGAAAATACAAAGTGATGGTTGTGAACATCACTTATTTATTTATTTTTTTTTGTGAATTTATTATTTTTATAGAAACTGGTGGTCTCTGATTGGGCCCATCTATTAATAGATGATTTCATAGAGACTACTAGAAGCAGCATGCACTAGATTGGGTGAGAGTGGTTCTCAATCTGGATGTCCTTGTATGCTGTTTCTCTCTCTCTCTCTGTAAGACCCGATAAATTCCAATTTCTGGAAAAATGACAAAATTGTAATTTCGGTTACAAAGTTGTAATTTCGGTTAAATATCCACTGATTCCCAGATCTCGGATGACGCAACTGGATTGCACCGTTGAATCGCCTCGCGAACTAAAGCCAAGACGTCAATGCTTTAATTCGAGACAACTAATTTACACGCTTTTCGAGAGGCATCGCGCTTTCCTGTCAGAAACGATTTTCAGACGAAAAGTCGTATATAACACGACTCATACATGCTATAGCGTATGAATAGAAAGTATGAAAACTAGACGTCAGATAGCGCCGACCGTCAAAATCAAAAGAAAAAGACATAAATGTCATTAATGGAAAGTTTAAAGATAATAAGACTTAATTAGCGAATATGTTCATCTCCTCAACAAAAGTATCAAAGAAAACCCGGAAATGCGTAAAATGAGATGCGCGTGGTCGCTTTTGGTGTTTTTAGAGTGAGAAGGTTGTAATTCTCTAGAATCGCAAGGAGGATCCGACCGTCGAAAGTCTTCGGAGCGAGAAGGAAAGCTGCTCTACGCAGAGAGACCTACGCGTGGGCTGGATTTGAAGAGTTTCGACAAAATCCGTGAGGTAGGGGAATTATCCTACTTGGTTTTACGCTTTGTTTAAGAGCTATGTTGATGTTTCGGGTTACGAGGCCTCAACTGCAACATTCGACGGCTCCAAAACTTTAATCGGGCGCTGAGAAATTATACATCTTACTTCGACAGTCCGTGAATGGGCATGGACTGCTTCATGCAATGTGTGATGAATTGTGCAATAATCCACAAGAGTGTGTGTGAGGCCGAAATGGCTACGAAATTCGCTGCTCCCAAAGAGAACCGATGATCGATGAGTGGACTAATGTAGCAAAACCTGAGGTTTTACCTGCTCAAATGAACAGCGGGACACCCAAAAAATCAAATTTTGTGGAAATAATGTGTTTGGTCGAAGTAATTCAAATCGAGTTGTTTGTTTGATCATTAGCCCACGTGAGCTAATTTTGATGTAATTGATGGAAGTAAATTACATGACATGCTCACAGGTGATTTAAATTATGAATATATGCATGGATTATATTTCCATGTGTTATAGAATTGAAATGGAATTGGCATCATGCATTCCATATGCACCTGGGCACCCAAGTAGACGAGATGTGAGGAGGTATTGAGGTAATTTCGAGAGAATGGTTCTGAGGTCGCCTAAAAAATAATGAATATCTGAGGGTAGTCCAAATAAAATATCAATCGTCAAGCCTACTTCAATTGATATACACGGAGGGTAGCCATACACAACATCAATCGTCTGAGCTCAGCCTTTGGGATATATGCTGCCACATCTGAGGGTTGTCCACAAACAAATAAAAACTAAAGTTCTCATACGTGGCTTAGGCAGGAGGAGTTCAGGGAGACTCCTGGATATGAGAGATGATAAGTTAGATATTCAAGTAGATCATGCATTCGCTTGAATGTGTGTTTATTTTGGAGCATCGCATAAGCACTTAGGTGGAGAGTAGCCCATTTGTGCGCGATTCCACTATCGAAGATGTTTCACCCTGCCGGCGAAGATATTTTTAGGTACAGGGAGATTTAGACGCCAATCCTAGAGGCCGAAGTTTGTGAAGAAAGTTTCCATTATACGTGGATGATTTTAAACATGTATTATAACTCTATGTTTGATATATGTTGTATAAGAGTAATTTATTAACCTCAGAACTACGGTGTATAGTCGGGTATATTGATGAGTATTATTTACGTCTACCAGGCCGTTCTTTATTCATATGCGATCACAGATCGACGTCGGACAGATATCCGGGTAGAGCCTCCGTACAAAGGAGACTCCCGGCTCGATTTTCGTGAGTGTTCAGGTTACCCACATCCACGAGCATTCCGCGGTCGACCCGCTTAAGTCAACGGACTCTCCGTGGACCTGGGGCGTCACACTCTCTCTCGCCCCGAAACCCTTTTTTCCTTCTTTGGGTGAGAGGGGTTTTGCCCTTTCTTTCCTTTTGCCCTTTTTCTAATATATTATTATCTTATCAACTAGCTAGAAAAAATGTCGAAAAGCAATGGAGAGTGGATTAAATTCCTGACAAGATTTCCTAAATTGAGATGGTGGGTATGCTTATAATGTAAACACATGATATAATGTGGTTGGAATGCTTAAGAATTATTGGAAGAAAGCATTTCCACCACTTTTGACCTAGCACTTTTTTGTTCTAGTTAATAAGATAATTGAAAGTAGGCTATGCATTTCAGCATTGTATTTTCTGTTAATTTCTTGGTCATTATTCTCATCATAGGGCATCCAAATATCATTACATTATTAGGAGACAAATGTATTCACAGAAGTATTCACCATCCTTTAATGAAGTAGTTAATGAGTTGTGGAACAGGGATCTCTTGTCATATGCGATATGACAAAGCACATGAACAAACCTTCATGCTTGTTTTTGAGGTAGTCCTTGCTCCTCTTATCCATGCCAAAACACTGAAGCCATGTCAATGTCAAATGGATTACCATTCTAGTTTCCTTTTGAGCTGAAAAAGATCACTTAAAGTGTCTGGATTTTTTTTTGGTTTATTGCTGCTGATTCTTTTCATTTTCTTGTACAGTTTTTGCTCTTATTCTTTCTTCCACCATATCTTTATAATTACTGTAACAATAAGAATAAATTTTGATCTGGAACAGGATGAGATTGATGAACTCAAGATGAAGTGGTACAGAAACGCTCATGTGAGGAGCTTACTGTTAATGAGCTTCAATCCTTGAAATCTGAGTTGATTGATCTACTGTCTGAGAAGGTATGCTTGATATAAGAAATCATATCAGGGTGCTTAAAATTTTCCTTATTGGAATATAAATTTTTATTCATTGCATTCTCATGTGACAACTCCTCTAATGGATGGGCTTTCTTCTTAGGTTGAAAACTTTAATTACTAATGATATTATGTATCTACTAAAAATTTGGACATTTTCAGGCGAGCAGCACTGGGAACCCATGCTGTCAATCAAAAACTTTCAGTTGAATGAAAAGCAAAGGAAGACCATAGAAAATGAGTTGGTTTGGTAATTTTGGACTAGTTGAAGCAGAAAATCATTCATGACTCGGGCAAGTTTCACTGTACAATTCATTAAAGTATACATACACACACACACAGAGATCCATATACCAGTCATGAGTGATAGCGAAGCCTGAGAGGCAGGCTGCAGCTTCTTGACAAAGCCGTCATAAATAATCAGCAGGCTTAAGGAGCAAGACCAAGCCGAGCCACTAGTAGAGTGGCCAAGGAGGTCTACTATATATATATATGTATATACACACACACAAATATATGTGTGTGTGTGTATTATGTGTTTTAATGTCTTACTATTATGTTGGGCAGGACAAGAAATCATATACGAATGGAAGTATAGGTCAAGAATCATCAACTTTTGGGACCCGAAAGGATTTACAGAAGTCAAATCCATCAAGGGAAACAATATTGAGCCAAAGGGCCACTGGCTGGTAAAAGATATGTAAAAAGAAGGTAAGGTTTGGCACAGTGCCACTATAAACTTTGACAGTTTTCTGCTAAGCATCAATTTCTTGGGATATCTTTTTATTTACAAACGTTTGGCTTTATACCAGTTAGTTTCAAAAAGATATTATAGCATTGTTAACATCGGAAGATCTGTAGATGTCCAAATCCACTGTAAAGGTGGTGGGCTAATCTCAAGCCGTTGAAGGTAAGTAAACATATTTTGCATAATGAACACGCTACGCCCAAATACGATTGATGCATCTGTATGTCCTCTTGTTGTGGGTTCTCGTGTTTTTGATTTATCAAAGGCAAAGCCACAACAAGTCCCCTCCTCTCCCCGAATTTCAAGTTTTAGTTTCAGGATGGTGGATCTTTTTCCGATAATCATCCTTTACTGGGCAGTTTTTAGAAGACCAGCATCCTAATGCACTACTTCTAACTGGAGAAGTCTCAGATACATGTTCAGTAATTTGTTTTGATCTTCAGTCCACAATATGTGTTTTTGTTCTGTTTGAATTGTGTATATAAGAGCCAAATGGAAAAATGATTCGGGCATTAAAATAAGATAAAAATTATTTCTGTTTACGGATCATGAGCATTTTTAATCAAATCATATTTGGAATTCTTACTCCAGATATTTTGGTCAGGGTCTGGGCATAGCGAAAATTTTGTTACATGCTGTTTAGATTTGAGTTTCTGACCTGGTCAATGTGAACTAAATTTCTAAATTTTCAACTAGGTCGTCCACAAAGAAAAGGAAAATAAATAAATTTCTTTACTTTATAAAAATAAATTGTTCAACATTCAAACATTCTCAAAATTCTGAAATATCAAAAGTTACTAAAAAAACAGCTTGCTGTTAGGATATAGGACACGCATAACTATAAAGTTTTTAGAAATCCACATGCAATCCACATGTAGATTTCTCATAGAAATATTTTTTTGTCGGTGAGAATCTTTCTTACTTATCATGTCATCCATGAACCCCACTACTGAGTTCAGTAAATAACATAAATACGTTTTAGGTGTTCAAAGCCTTTTATTGAGTTTATTTGTTGTCCAATTTCAGATATTAATCAAGAAAAGATTGTGGAGGAAGGGGGTTTAGATGCTCTTATATTGTTGTTGCGATCATCAAAAAATATGACGATTCTTAGAGTGGCTTCTGGGGCAATTGCTAATTTGGCAATGAATGCATACCTCGCATCAATAATTTTTCCTGGTTTGTTCACTGTATGTCAATTCTGATCGAAAGCTTACTATGATGGTACAATTGTATCAGAACAAATTCCTGCTACTAATCTAAAATGCTCTGTTCATTTGTGAATGGAGGCATAGTGATTGAGAGAAATTCAAAATTAAAAGAAAAGTAAAAAGGAAAGAGAGAGAAAAGAAAACTAAGTTTTCTATTGGAAAAGCTCTAAAGAATAGAAAGATTACAAAGGCTTTATATTAGACTAGTAAAAGAGTTATAAACCTCTCTAGCCCTATTGAAGAAAAATATAAAATAAATTAGATAAAATACAATACTATCAGAAACTTAATGTATCTTTCTTTTTCTCTTTTCTTTGAAATCTTTATCATCTGCTTCTATCTTCTCAGAGTTGAATCAAGGGTTAATAATCAGCAAAGGATGTGGTCAGCTATTAAATAATATGGCTTCAAAACAGATGATCAATAAACTTTAGAATGGTAGCTGGTGCAATTGCTAATTTATGTGAAATGGTGCTTAGAAGTATTTTTAACAAATGTTTAAATATATTTTCATCTTACATAATCATTATCTGTATGGGATTTGCTCGTTTACAAAATGATGTTAAATTTATATTTATCTTATCTCACCTTTAAATGACAATGTCGCTGTAACGAGGTTAAGTGTTACTGGTGTTTCATGAGTGCAGAGAAACTGCATTTGAACGGGAGAGATTCTTCTGTATTAAAGCAATGTCGTTTTATTTTAACAGAGAAATTACATGATGCTGAAGGAAGAGGGAGGCATCAAGGCACTTCTGGGAAATGGCGGTTAGATCTGGAAATAGTGATGTTATTGCACAGGCTGGGTTAGACTGGCTAACTTTGCTAAATGCAAATCTGTGGAATCATTCAAGGTCTGTTGTTGCTATCTTTCTTAGTCTAGGGAATTACCGCTCGTCTGGCTAATCATGAATGCGAACAATTTACTTGATACAGGTCATAGAAAAGGCTGATCACTTTATTGAAGATATGCAGTTATGGTGGTTGATTTCCAATTGTAATACCGCTGCTTCAGCTTCAACCCGACGTCATATTGAGCTTGCTCTTTGCCACTTGGCACAAAATGGTAACTTCATAGTTTATAAGAAAGGATCTATGTTTCATCCAGCATTGCATAATATGGAAATTGAAAATCAATCAGGAAAGAAGTTAGACTGAAGGATAAATAACCTCTGCAATCAAAATTTGTTTTTGTTGTGAGATGATATATATAAAAGAAAAGGAAAAAGAAAACAATTGATGGAGAATATTCGTTTTTTCATGTGCTAATTCCATGTTTTCCAAAATGGAGGTTGATTTTCCTATTTCGTGTTTTTTATTCTATCTCTTTGCACTGGGAAGAACCAGAAAAATTTGGGTTCGTAATCGTGATTCTTTCCTTTTCATAAATCATACAAGACTTGCTATTTTCAGTCATTGCGGATTCCAAACATGGTGCAGTTATTATTTCTTCTTGAGAAGAGAGAAAAGAGAGAATCCCTAATTTTATTATATTCACGAAAAAAAGTACCTCTACATTACAGATTGGACTTATATATATATACACACTAATGGGACCCATAATACAAGTATAGAAGAAAATAAAGAAAACTGCGATGCATCTAACACTTCCTCGTTCTGGAAAGATAAGATATATGTCATAATGCACTGCTCATACAACGATGCACTTAGACCTCCGAGAGATTAAGAAAGACGTTCACTGTCGATCATTTGAATTGACAAAAACTAGTAGCCATACATCCCGATGTGTGATCTTCTCTCTAATGAAGCGGCAAATAACTTCAATGTGTTTGGTCATTTCATAAGAATGAATTAGATGCACATGCAAAGCAGTCAAGTTATCACGCATGAGTTTCCAGCATCTGCTCATCATTTCCAAATCTCAACTCCTGGAGAAGGTGTCTCAGCCATATGAGTTCACATGTTGCCGGCCATAGTTTGATACTTATTTCAAATGCTAGGATCTAGCCACTACATGTTGTTTCTTACTTTTCCAGATATTATTAAAGTTTCACCAATGAAAACACAAAGACTCGAAATGGAACGCCTATCCGCGGGGTGAGCCAACCTAATCTCGCACCGTGTAACCAATAACTCCGGGTGATGATTCCCATTCTCGTACAACACACCTCGCTCTAGTGGAACGCCTATCTCGTAGTGAGCTACCACCAGATCTCGTGTAACCAATAACCTGGGTATGACCTCTATTCTCGTACAACACACCTTGGCCTGGTGTACTTTTGATATATCGAAGAATGCGGATTATAGCATCCCAATGGCTATCACATGGTGACTGTAGGAATTGACTAACAACACTTACCAGAAAGGAAATGTCTGGTCGAGTAATGGTGAGGTAGTCTGGGCCTTACCTACGAGCCGTCGATATCTCCCAGATCTCCTAAGACTCCCCTGCCCCGTACAGTTTCTCGATGACAGATCCACAGAAATGGTTTGACCTGGCTTTACGCCTAACATACCGGTTTCTTCCAAGATGTTCTAAAGCATACTTCCGTTTTGGGGAGAGGATCACACCGAACCCGGATCGAGCTATCTCAATTCCCCAAAAAAAGTACTTGAGCTTTCCCAAGTCTTTTGTTTGAAAGTGGGTGAAAGATGTTGCTTTTTAGTTTCTAAATACCATCCCGACACGGTCTGTAATGATCCATGTCATCCACATAAACAACCGTGATAAATACATCGCTCAAGAGTTATGATGATAAAATCGAATGGGTCTTACCAGATCGCGGTTATGCCAAACTCCTAACAATGTAACTAAAACGCCGTCGCTCGAGGAGATTATCGCCGCGTAGAGCTGCCAGAATCCTTGCACACTAAACCGTGATCGCCCGAAAGCAACAAAACCGTGGTTTGCCTCCATATAAACTTCCTTGGCAAAGATCAATGGGCGAAGACATTTTTAATATCCAATCAAAAGTGGCCGTGAACACATAGCCTATGGAGAGAAGCAGACTTATTTAAGCAATCTTGGCAACTGGGAGAATGTGTCACCGGTTAATCGAACCATAAACCCGAGTATATCCTTTAGCAACCAAGCTGGCTTTGAAGGCAATCAACTCCACCATCAGACCAAACTGAATCGTGTAAACTCCAACGATACAACCAACTGGAAACTTTCCAAATGGCAAAACAATAAGATCCCAAGTGCCAGTTGAGTGCAGAGCAGCCATTTCATCTACCATTGCTTGTCGCAAGCCCGGATGGGAAAGAGCCTCATTGGTGTTCTTAATAAGAGAAACAGAGGAAATATTATAAACAAATGCAGAGTAGGGTGAAGATAATCGATGGTAACTCAAAAAATTGTAAATAAGATTAGGATTGCTAGTAGAGCGATTACCTTTCTGAAGAGCAATGGGCAAGTTATCGCAAAAAGGCGTAGCCTGGGTAGAGTAGCTTCGAAGGATAGGAAGTGAGTCGCCAGGCCTTAGCGTATGGGAGAGGAACAATCCAAGGTGACGGCGATGATAAACCTGAAGGGGACGAGAAGATACATCATCAACAAAGTGAGATGATGGGAAGGTAAGACTCGTGAATAGGAAGAGACTCTGTGGGAGGGAGAGAGAATATGGGTGAGTTTTCTCAAGAAGGTGACATCACAGAGAAAGTATCGATGAGTCCGAGGGGAATAATAACGATAACCCCTTCAAGTCTGGAGTAGTCGGCAGAGAAGATGCATTTTCAGGGTTTCTCATGAAAAGCTCATTCTCATTCCGGAGGAGAATACGAACAAAGCAAGTACAACCAAAAGACACGGTATGAGGGCCGTAAATAAAGTGGTTGGTCGCGGAAAAGAAGCGGAATGAGGAATCTGAGTACAAAATACGTATTTAGGCGCCACGATTAATCAAATAACAAGCAAAGAAGAAATAACATCCCCCCAAAACGAAAAGGAACATGATAACGGAGGAGAAGAGTACGAGCCAAGCCTAATAAGATGACGATTCTACGCTCACCACTCCCATTTTGTCGAGGAGTACGAAAGACAAGAAGATCGATGAAGGATCCCATGTCGGGACATAAATGAAATAAAGGGTGCGTAAAAATATTCCCCCGGCATTGTCATCACGCAGTAACACACGAATAGAAATATTGAACTCGGGTTAGAATTTTAAGATAAAATTTCTCGTAGGAAAATATCATAACTCGGCCTTTTGATTTTTCATTAAAAATAACCAAGCACATCGAATAGTCATCAATGAAAGTGACAAAATACTAAAATCCAGCAGACGCTAGATCCGACAAGCGACCTCAAACATCGTCACGCGACAAGCTCGCGCGAGATTTCTACCGATTATTCAAACGCCATGAACGACACGAGTATGCTTCCTAAGCCGATCGAGACTTACACGCAGCGGACTAATAAAGTGGAAAAAACGGGACCATCTAGGAACTTAGGAAAGACTAGGTGGCCCGTGACTAATTATGGATGAGGAGTGGGAGACGTTGGAAACGCAAACCCAGGAGATGATCATGGGTAGTGACAGGCCTGGTGACTCACGTCCGATGCCAATCGTCTTCCCCGTACTCCGGTCCTGCAAGGTCACAAATTTATCGAAAAAGATAATGAACAAGAGGATGAAAGATTTTGTCATGGAAATAAGATTAAAGGACACTCAAGAGTATAAAGGATGTATGCAGAGGTAGGAAGGGAGAGGATGTACCAAACCAATACCTTTAGCCACACTGAGAACCATTAGCTGCCGTGAATAAAGAGGTGAAGTAGGGGTAGTAGTAAGAGAAGAGAAAAGATTTTTATTACCATATATGTGATCGAAGCACCAGAGTCTAGAATCCAAGGTCCAAGAGAAGATGTATGAGTAAGGCAGTGCAGGCATTACCTATTCGCAATAGATGCAAATGTGTAAGCTAACTCTGCCGCTGATAACAAGATAGTCATCATATTCATCGGCCACGTGGAATACCCGCAGATGTGGAGGAGCGGAGTCTCAAGGCCGAGAATCGTAATCGAAGATTGGGCCACGGGCGCTAAGTGAGGCGGTCATGCAACCGGAGTAACAACAATCACGAGTGTGGCCAAGCTTACATGGGTAATAGGTGCGTGAGGACGTTGTCCCTACGGCACATCAAGGCCCTCCTTGAAGGCTAGTGTGAGAAACTAAATACGTAAGAATACAAGGGCTATCCGATGGCAAAGTCTCGTGTGGAGGGAGATGGGGCTACTTGAGCAGGCGAGCAAACACATCATCCGTTGACGTGGAACTCCGATGGGACTACCAAGAATATGATCTCTGGACGGGTTCAAGATTCGACGAGGCCACAAGAGGTGACCATGCAGTTAACTTCATTAACTCGCGCTTGTCAGCTCCCCAACATCACTAAGAAGTTATGATCGTCAAGAACACTTCCTACAGGCAACTGCCAATATACTAGATAAATCCATGTCCTCGGTCACGGGATATCGACAATATGGCCACCTTTTATAAAGGCATTGGATATCATTCGTATAGAACTTACCGATTCCAAAACTTAGAACATGCTTTGTAAGCCTAAAGAGATGAAGCAAAATTTTTGATCATCCACTCATAATACGCTACATAGTTGTGCATCTATTTTCCATCGCGACTTGTCAACATTAGATATAACATCCTCCTGGTAAATATGATGATCCTCATAAACCTTGTCCCATGAACCGTAGTTCCAATGTAGGTTTTACTCAGTGAAAGATAATTCTCACTACCAATCAATTTTTCTGATGTGATGCGAGTGCATCCGCAGATAACAGATGTAAAAATCTTATTTTTAGTCATTACATCCACTAATCGAGATCGAATCACGCTTTTGATTTAAGAGAGCCTCAATAGGAGGGCGACCACCGCTGCGGGAACTTGAAATCACGTACCGTGGAACTCGGAGATGAAGAAAAGTGACCCAAACCGCGAGGCATCGACCGACGTCGCACGAGGCGAATGGGCAAAAAGGTGGATAAGGAGGCTCCTGGGTGGATCACCGGAGTGATGGATAGCAAGACTAAGACCAAACGAGCCTGGATGTGGAGTCCCCGGTCATCGGAAATGGTCCACGACTACACGCTGTACTCCACTGTCGGCGTGTGGATCAAGCAAGTTGCCTTGAGAGAAGCGGCGTCAAGTGATCGCGAGCTGCCGTGGCTGGTTTCTACGGGCTGCTTTCACTCTGGGCGCGGAAGATCAGCCTTGTGCGCCGGAATTGAGGTTTCCTACTGCAGTAACAACCGGCCGTAAAGTCACTAGCGACGGCGACGGCGGCTGCGAGGAGATCCGACGACAGAGGGTTCCGGGAGGAGAACAAAGTGACCAAAATGAAACACGATCATTGAAAAAGTAAATTAGGTTTTCCCTTTGGCTCTGATACTATGAGAAGAGAGAAAAGAGAGAATCCCTAATTTTATTATATTCACGAAAAAAAGTACCTCTACATTACAGATTGGACTTATATATATATACACACTCATGGGACCCACAATACAGTAAGAAAATAATGGAAAAAACTATACAATATCTAACACTTCTTTATCCAAAAACACTCGCACACAAAAACACACAATGCATCAAAATCATTCTCTTGTGAAAACATTCAATCTAATACTGGCAATTCGATCTCGATCTCCCTTAAACTTTCCCTCATCATTTTCCTTATAATCTGAAAGGTAAGGGGTTTCCTGGAGACACTTCCAGATCTTCCCGAAAGCACAACCATTTCCTTCATTCTCTAGACTCTTAACATTACATTTTCCTTGTTGTTGCAGAGAACAATGCCTGGGATTTCAAATCCAGTGGAGGCGTGAGAGAACTTAAACGAATAGCAGCTGAGTCCACCAGAGAAGATATACGAAACTTAACAAAGAAGACACTGAATGACTGCTTCAATCTGAGATTCATGCGGAATTATAGTAACAAAAGTATTGAACCACAGTAAAGAAATTCTTTTTGGGTTATTGCAATCTTATTTAAGGGAAGCAATATATTTTGGCACTGATATATTTTGCATGAATGCCTGGGAGTTTTGATTAGTTAAGTTCATGCATGTACATAGAATAATGCAAGAGTAAAAATTTAATTGCAACATGAATTCCTAAATTGAAGCTCAGATCTCGAATGTATACTGTTGTTGGAATATGTATGTATAGATTTGTCACTGTAAATGGAATAGTAGTCCTCCGGAGGCTATTGATCATGCTCCTCTTCCAAGGTTTTGGATTACAATACGTTATTTAAAAAAACAAATTATTAATATAGGCTAAAATCAAAATAATATCCAAATCCAAATAAGATTTAGTTTGGCTTCGACATTACACTCAACAATGTACACTATTGTCTAAAACATTGAAATTTTTTTTTAAGTCAATACTATAGTCAGTGATTATGGTATTAACATAAAAAAAATTTAACGAGATAAACATACTACTTTGGTCATTAATTTGTTTTTTAAACTATTTTGATAATTTTTTTTTAAATTTGCATTAGTTTGGGAGAAGACTCCTTCTTCGAAACGTCTTATGCATTTTTCATGTTGACTTTCTTTTGGAATAGTTGTGTGTATATTCCATTCATTAATTAATGTGTATTATTTCTTCCCCAATTATGATGAAAGTTGGTTTTGACGTAGGAGGAAAAGACGCGAATATAAATATCATTACACAACTCAACAACATGAAGTATTAAAAATACTTTAAAAATTATTATTTTTAAATAAATAAAGCTATATTCATAGAAAAAATTAAATTTTAAAACCCTTTAAAAGAATAAAAAGAAATATTATTTTATCAAAGATCCAAATTGCAGGGTTTAATCGATCCGACTCGATTTTTGTTCCAATCGGGTGTTAAAGGTTTACTTAGCAAATTTCAAAACTTTATGAGATTAGTTGAGGTATGCGTAAATTGGCTCGGGCACCTTGGGTTATAAAAAGGAAATATTATTTGAATGTCAAGCCTTTAATAGAGATGATAAAAAATAAAATAAAAAAATAATGGAAAATTTTAAAAATATGATTTTGAAATTGTAATGGTACACAAACGGCTTCTCATCATATCATCTCCTTTTGCTTTTTTCTCAGACTTTGCCCTCAAAAATGTTTAATCCTTGACTTTCACCTTTCCTGTTTGGACAATGTGGTGCTCAATAAAAACTTCTTCTTAATATTGTTTGAGATTATGTAAGAAAAAAAAAAAGGGAAGTTTGCAGACAAATGATAACAAATTAAAAGAATGTGAAATTAGGAATGTTTATTTTGTTCATCATGTCTAGCTCTATCGCTCAACTTTTAAAAAAAAAAAAAAACAGGACATAAGTGGAGAAATGATCTCTGGCTTCAGAGTCCACGGGTAACAATTTACTATATTATAACTAAGGGTTATTTGATTAAAAGACTTTTTGAAACCTAATTTCAAAATTTGACCATTTATCAATTTTGATATAATTTTGATAAAAATATTTTCATTGTTTTCTTGTACAAGTAATATTTTCTTTTACAACATAATGTAAATACATGAAATAGAAAATGATATTGTTATCTAAAAATGATTATTTTTCAAGAAAAAACATGGGATACTTTAGATTTACAATATTTGATGTTTTTTACACAAATATTTAAATAATTAAAGTGTTTAACTTAACTTAAGAAAAAAAAAACAATGTTCATTTTTATCGGGTTTGTAAAAGCAAGTTTTAGACCGAAATACTTTATTTGAAAAAAAAAATTCTAAAATTAGTTTGGAAACCAAATTAGTACATCAGCAGAATATCGTCGGCTTGATATTTTAATGTAAAGAACAATCAAATTATTAAATCGTTAAACGCTATCGTCTGATGACGGGGGCCGCACTGGACTTCAAATTGCCAAATGCCACTGTCATGGAGTTTAATTCCAATTGCCCTTTAAAAATGAATCCCCCGTCAGAGTCCTCTCATTAGTATTACTTCTTTTCCCTTCTCCTCTCTCGTCGTCAAGACACCATCGACGCAAGATCACAGCCCAAATTTTGGACATTCTTCTATCATCCCTACCTCGTTACTTTATGTTTCTTCACTTAGGTTTCTTCTCATCTTCCACCATAACTATCTTTCGTTTCATTTCATTTCATTTTATTTTAATATTTTTGTTTTTCCGAACTGTTCAGAATCTCGAGTAATTTGCTAAGATTCTGTGAGTAGCTTCTTGATTTCATAACTATGATTTTTATTTTTACAGCTTAGGATTTCACTTTAGAAGAAATGATGAAAATAAAAGAAACCAGTTTTTGACATCAATCCCCTGTTCAAAATAAAAACTAATTTTTTCAGATAAAAACTAGTTTTTTCATAATAAAAACCAAATTTTTTTTAGAATTAAAACCATTTTTTAAACCAGTTTTTGTTCTTGACATCTTGTTCTCCCATGTTCTTGTTTTTTCAGAATAAAAACCAGTTTTAAACAGGTTTCATGTTTTTGTTAAGGAATGTTTGATTAGTGTTATTGAAAACAGGTTTCATGTTTTTAAGAAAAAAAAAGGAACCAAACTTGCTCTTGTTCTTCCATGTTCTTGTTTTTTCAAAAATAGTAAACACAAACATAGCTAGATGAGAACAATATCAATGTAATTTGTAATAAGTTTTCAGATTTGGTATTTGACATCAAACCAGATGCGGTAAATCACTGTGGTAGGTTGTAGCAGTATTAAGTAATCAAAATTATACTTATAATCACTTAAGCCACATGAGTATTTCTACGTACAACTTTTTCCTTTCTATTTAACTTAAAATGAAAAAAATTCTTGGAATTAGTCTTAAATATTCATAAAAGGAGTATCACATGTTCTTAAAAAAATTTTAAAAAATTTGCTGATGATTTTAAGATACTTCAGTTTCAAATCTCAATGTGGATAATCTTTAAAGAAAAGTTCTACTATTTGCTATTGACATTAAGATAATTGTGTTTTGGTGCTCAATCTAGCTATTCTTTAAAGGAGAATTATACTATCTCGCTTATTGACATTAAGATACTTATTTCTCAAAGACTCAATCTGGAAATATTTCGCAATAAATGATGCATTTCAATTGTAAATGTACCAAAATTTTGGAAGCTTTTTAGGACAACAAAAAGAATAGGAAAAAGTATGCTTCCTCATTTGCACTTTGAAACAATCCTTGAGTCTACTTTTCGCCAACTTATTCTCCAACATCTAGCTATCAATGAGGCAAGAGCAGCTAGCGCAGATGGTCACGCATGAACTTTGATACTTACTATTTCATCTCTCAAGAATGCATAATGTACTTATTACAAGTATGATTAATATATCACCGCCAGATACAAGCACCGGCTGCGATTGATGAGGGACCGGATGTCACCAAACTTAATTCATGCGGGAATGATATACAATAGTCAATATGTAATCGTACATCGTCGCACCTTTAAAAAGTAAAGCAAAAAATAGATTTCTTAACAAAACTGAAAATTCACTCATCTATGGCAATATCCTCAGCATGTGTATTTTACAATTTCTAGACCTCTATGTGGGATGACAGATACTCGGAACTTGTTACCATAGTTCTGAAAATTAGACCCACCGGAAACTCGGGTTCCAAAATCACTAGTCAGAATGACAAACTCAAGGATGCTGATTTTTCAGAACTCCTTGGTAATACAGCTTGTAGCATTGTTTCATATTCATTGACTATGTATTGTGATTTTCCCTTCCAACTCAATACTGGAAGTGAAAATACTATATATACATTGTTTGATCATCCTACTTGCTTGATTATTTTCGAGGAAGTGAAAATAATTTAACTTTTTTTTTTTCACATTAGGCTGGGCTGGGCCAGCAAAATGGCAACCCAGTTTAAATCAAGCCCGGCCCGATCCGGCCCGAGTATACCTTTGGCCCGGTGTGGGCTTGGCCCATCCCGATAAGCTCGCCTGAATTGCCAACTCTAAACAAGGTGATTGAATGTAGCATCCATGAATGTAGTTTAAAGGGTATGGATAATGACCTCTCATATTATTTAATTCATTTGGGACCATTTTGTACATGTGAATTATGTTTGTTTCAATTATTCCCGTGATATGTTATTACAATGGAAATATATTGAGGACTGAACCATATGTCAAATATGTGGGGTACAAAGCTAAGGTCATGCTTCTTTCTTGACGTATCGGGTTTAATGCACGCTTGAACAATTGAGCGATACATGATATACTAAGGATAACCATTGACAAACAAATGTTCAAATTAGTTCTTTAGTCAGGTATCCCCTAAAAGTGGAAGTATGTTCCAACTTTTTCCAGCCATGTAATAATAAAGAGTGTGTAATCATCGTTGAACATGGCCATATATATTTGTTGGTTCGTGACAATTATAATGTTGCAGAATTTGACTATGGTTGTGGGCCTAGTAGTTGTCCAGTACTGGATACTAGAGTATTTGGAAATGATGAAGATTGTGTTTATGAAGAAGCTAATGATGAATCTGATGAAGATGTTGATAATGGACATGTATCATCCTTTAAGATTTTCAACCAAGTTTTGGAGAACGAGCAAGGGATATATGTCTCTACCCATGCGGCATCTTGTGATGTATCAAATAACCCAGATGTTGAGGAACCAGAATAGTCATCCCTTGTTCATTATCACTTACCACCAACACCTCAATTTGAACATGTTGAAAACTTAGGTAATGTTATTTCAAGTGGTTGGACTCCATGGGTGCAACATAGTACCGATTATTCGAGTGGAGAATTTGTAATTGGCTAAGTTTTTAATTCTAAATCTGATTTACAAGAGGTTGCAAAGATTTACTCAATTAAAGCACACCAAGAGTTTGTCTTTGTTGCATCCTCAAAAAAATTATTCGTTTTAAGATGTAAGAAGACCGAAGAATGTCAATGTCTATGGAAGCTTCGTGCCATGGTTGTGAAAAATACTTGCTTATTTGTTATCAACAAATATCAAGGGTCGCATACTTAAGTCAATCCTTGCTTGAACCGGAACCATCATCAATTGGACTCAAACTTGGTTTCGCCATAAAGGCAATAATCATGCACAATTCACATTGACATGACCGCTTATTCAAGCAAGTGTGATGGAGAAATGGGGATATGAAATATCATACAAAAAGGCATTGGATGAAAGCATAAAGCACTTAGACGCTTATTTCGGTGCTTTTACCATACGAGCTCCCACGCTTTGTTCATGGTAGCCATGAGCAAGCAAATCCTGACGTGTTGTAATTTGAAAAAATTTGACATTAATATGCCAAACACTGAGATATTCCAAAGCATGTTCTGGTCATTCAAGCCATCTATTGAAGGGTTTGAACATTGTCGTCTCGTATTGAATATTGATGGTACACATTTATATGGAAAGTATAAAGGCAGCTGTTATTGATTACACATGGGTGATAGAAATAATCAATTGCTTTTATCAATTTTTAGTATTAGTGGTATACAGAATATTGATAGTTAGTGGATGGTTCTCGCATGTATCGTAAACGTGAGTAACTCGCCAACTGGACAGGATTCGTGTTATATCTGATTTACATCCGGTGTATTATGGCAAAGAATGAGTGATCTTCATCTTGTCACGCACCATCATTTATCACAGATTTGCATGTCATCTTGCAAGCAATTTTATGACCTAGTTCAAAAGATAAAACTTCAAGAATTTGATATGTAGAGCAACTTTAGCAAGTACACAATGCAAATTCAATAAGCATCTGGCTACAATCGAGAGAATTAATTCTAAAGCACAACAATGGTTAGAAGCAATCCCTTTTCAGTTATGGGCACTTTCACATGATGGAGGTCAAAGATATGGGATAATGACAACCAACATGTCGAAAGTATTTAACAGTGTTCTTAAAGGAGCTCGTAGCTTACCATTCACTCAGATATACAATTGACCTTCTTCGCCTTACCGCTTACTTTGTTGCAAGAAGGGAACAAGGTAAGCATTGACAGACCGATGAGCAACTTTCCACTTTATGATGTTGATGCCTGATTCAGTGGTCGTGTTGTTAAGGTTGGTTCATGGAAATTGCTCCTTTACGCACATATTACTGCAATGATTTCATGTCAAGTCAAGGAGTGGTCGAACGTAGCGCCTCAACTTACATGACAAAAAATGCACATGTGAAAAGACACTGATCTATGGATTTCCATGTAGCCATATCATAGTAGCATGTTAGCATCAATGAGTTTATTTTCTAAGCATTTATCTACTACACTACGCACCTGCATTCATGATGATGGGCAAACTTGTTTCATCCAATATTCAATGAAGATGAGTGGCCTCTTTATGATGGTCCTACGATTGTACCTCCTAAGTAAATGAAACGCATAGGCAGTGGACATCCTAAATCAACCCTGTTGCATAATGAAATAGACGTTAGGGAGGTGAAAACTACTATCACATGTGGGTTATGCAAACAACCGAGACACAATCTGCTAGCCTTGGCAAGAATAGAAATCGTTCAATGATGTATGTGAAGTAACTCACTTTTTGGTTTTGCTGAGTGTGGGGGCAATTGCCTCGTGGAATTGTAGTCAGTTGTATAACATCATAAGAATGTGTATTTCTTGGATCATGAAATACTTGTGTACCCTATTTAAGTAAATGAGACATCAATCATGTATGTGTGTATTTTAATTCATTGTCGTTGTAATTAATACTTACATTAATTATGTTGATACTATTTCTTCAATGTGTTTTATTAATAATTATATTGTCATCGCAGTTATCTCAAGAGATACGGGCATTCGATGGATTCATGATGCGTGATCCTTGATCCATCCGTTTCGTATCAGAGAACGCATACATATCGCACTTAAGAGACTACAAAGTGTGCATGTAATTTGGTTACTTATCAATTAATATTTCCAAATAGAATTACGTAATTTATATATAATCAATTATAAATTGGGCTTCTTCGCCGCTTGTAGTTTCATGAAGTACTTTACCCTCGATTAAAGAGATGAAAGCCTCTCATGCTGGTGACAAGTGGAGGATGGATATACGCATTCGGCTCCATACGTGATCCGCTGCTAGGATTTATGGTATATACCAAGCCAGCCATATCATTATCGACAATAATTTGTCTCGCTGAGACATACCTGGCACACACATCGTTTATGTTCCCGCCTAGAGAGATGATGAGATCACATCAGCAGGATGTTGCTTATCATCCTTGGTCTGTGATTTAATGCATCAAAGAATTAATATCGGACATGTGTGTTCCACGTGGGCGAGCTGTATGAGTCGCCAGGTCACCCCACCCGCCGATGCTCTATGATCTCGCTATCTTCATCCTGGTTATGCACTTCAGTTATCCAGTGGTTTTGGTAAGTTAGAGTCGGGGAATCGTAGTTGCTTTGTATAACACTTATGTAAGAATGTGTATTTCTTGGATCATGAAATACCGTACCCTATTTAAGCAACGGAGACACTAATCATGTAATGCGGTGTATTTTAATTACTGTCACTGTAATTAGTACTGTGATTAATTATGTTGATGGCTATTTCTTCAATGTTTCTTATTAATAATATATTGTCATCGTGTTATTCCATGAGATAGTGGCGTCAGATGGATTCATGATGCATCCTTGGATCCATCCGTTCCTTGGCATCAGAGGACGTGACACGCATCGCAGACTCTCAGTGTATACAGTAGGTATGTATTTTATTACTTATCAATTAATATTTCCAAATGTAACATGAATTTATATAAGTAATCTATAAATTGGGCCAAGGTTTCAGAGTTTCATGAAGTACTCTTACCCGACAGATGAAAACTTTTCATGCGTATGGAGGATGGATACTATTTGTCCTGCCACTGCATCCGCACAGATTTATAGAGATACCGCTGGGGCCATGATCATTATCGACCGCCACTTATCACTTTAAGTCTCGCCAGAGATGGCGCCTCGAGACACACATCATGCTTCATGTTCCCGCCGAGAGATGACGGCTCACATCAAGCAGATGTCATTTATCATCCCCGGGCCTCCGTGATCGACCGACCGTGCCAGTCATCGGGACATGTGTTCACCGTGGCGGAGTTGTGCGAGGAGTCGCCTGAGGTTATCCCACTTCGCCGAGTCGCTTCATGTTACCCCACTCGCCGATGCTCTGAGATCCCGCCATTCCATCCCGCGGTTATGTGACTAGTTATCCAATCCCAAACACTGAAGTGCACATCACTTAGAAATGAGTGCTGTGGTTTCATATTACGTTGATGGGATCCTTCTTGTTTGCGACAAGAAGCGGAAGTATGTCTCATCCAGTACTTCTCCCACTGGTCAGATTTTGACGCGATGCATCGCGACTTATAGTCAGCTTTTAAAAGCATTTTTCAGTACATACATCAGGCGTGAGTTATGCTGCCGCATTTCGGGATTGTGTATTTGAAAGATTAGCTATTGTATTACATTGATACAGGTATGTACTTTTTTTTTATTACATACACATTCATATACACAACATGATAATTAGGGGTTAAGTTACTTTTCTCTGCTTATTTTATATCCAGCCATGGTCTCGGGGATACTCTTCACGTGGGGCTTACCCAATTAGTAAATCTAAAGTAGTATTATCCAAAGACCACCACGCTTGCCTTACATGATGACGATGTCGATAAATGTTGATGGAGACCTAGCCGAGGCCATCTACGATGGATTACCGCTTGCCTTATAGTTGGTTTCGTATCAACCAAATTTCTTTCATTAGGCGTAGGAGAGTTACCTTCTGAGCACTTTCGTGCAAACCCATCTCGGTGTGTACTGATACCGAGATCAACTAGGATGCACTAATTCTTAATCGTGCAATGATATATGTAAAAGTATGTCTATAGTAATTTCATTCATATTCTACAAAAGCTTTGATGTCAAGTGCAAATGTGTAGGGTCTTAAGGGCAACCATATCGTTAAGGAGCCGTCAACAACTTCTAGAGATATTTTGCTTAGTCGATCAAGAGATCCTACGGACCATGCCACCGCTTTATATGTTTTGAGATCAAGTGAGTGGCATCGTCTGAGAGTTTAGTCTTGCGCCAATTTGGGCTACACCAGAAGATACCTCCATCTTGCTTTTATGAACAACAACTACATAGAGTGGATGCATGTGGATTAATAATTTAGAGATCACACATATCATGCTCCATATATTGCCTTATGGGATACGCGAGTGGGCAAGATCATCACTACACCCCCTATGGTGGGTACTATGGACTTCCATGACCCATATATGCAGTGGTATTGTCGTATTACACGACATTTTATGACACCACCACTCCCTAGAGATGATATGAGGTTCCATACTATAGTCGATACTACTCAGGTTTTGGTAAGTTAGAGTCCTGTGTTTCTAAAATGTTTTCTAAATTTGAATCAATAGATTATGTATTTATAATTCTTTGGTTGGTTCATTTAGATCTTTGCCATGGCTGACATAGCTAGTCGCTCGCGTATGCGCTACCACCGGTTGGTGTCGACTTACATTATATTCCTTTGGTCTCAGTGTTACACTAGATCGGAGAAGAGCATCACATCGCTGGCTACGATCAGGAGGCATCTACATCACATGGACCATCCATTATGTGATGCCCCCAACTCGATACCCGGTGTCAAGCGAGGGTGTCATTTTTTTTTTCTGTTTACTATAAACTTTAAGCTTATTCACTCATATAATGTTAAACATTTAACTTGTACTATATTCTGTAGTAGTGGATTACAAAATATATACAAGCTCCATATATGGAAGTGTTCAACATTTACATATTTATATTGTTTACAAAAACAAATACATATACAAAATATACCATAGAGGCTTTCAGTGGGCACCTAGTATTGTGTTGACCTTTGTTGCTGATGCAGATTGTCCGGGCTTCTAGTTCCTTCTTTTGTACCTACACGGATGAAACACTCGTGCTAAGCTTATAGCTTAGTGGGAATAAATACATATGTTTGACCTCCCAATCAAAGTCATCACACTTTGACAAGCACATATAATTTTAACATTCATTTACATATATACACATTTATTCATGTTTTGAGCATATCATTGATAGATATGCTTCTACATATATCATACTTATTCATCTTATCATGTTTCATTCCATATCATCTTTCATTTACGTTTTGTTAGCATCTTGCTCATTTTTGTTTATATATCATCGCATATGATATTCATGCTTTTCATATCATGTCATGTCATTTACATATTCTTGTCATTTATCTTATGTTTCATATGCGCAAATACCTTGAAGTGGATATAGAAAGAAGCGTATGTAGAGGTCTTGTCATTAATACGAATAGTGATCTCTATCTGTATGACCTAAGGCGCTATAATGATCAAAAGCGGGATCTATGTCATCGACCAAGCGAGTCTCGATATCGTAAGCGTATCTTTCTTGACAAGCTGTACCTAGGCATGCCTATCTATCCAATTACCCAGTCATAAGCAGGCAATCAGATTTATTATGTTTTCTTAACAATCTTTCAGGTATTAGAAAAAGATATCTCATATACATGAATAACTATTGATATCATGTATACTTATGAGATATTCATTATCAAACAATCTCTTATAAACATTTAACTGTACTTTTTCATATAACAAAATATTTATATAGCCTTTATACAATTTCAATTTCCATAACCAATTCTGCTTGAACAATTCGAGGCAATTCCCAAGTCCATTTTCGACTACAATTTTGACCCTAAAAATGGTATTGTTAGATAAAGTGATCCTCCTATAATATACTATATCTTAAATTTCTTATGGTTTAAAATCGCTGTCATTTGAACTTAATTTGGAGATATGGTCTAAACATTCCCAACTACTCCTAGAAAATTTCAGGGAACAAAATGCGGAATTATGTCCCTATATTTGAAAATTTTAGGAACATTAGAACATAAGTTGATCATAACACCTTCGTGAGATTGTTCTTCAGTGTCTAGTTTGTATAAAAATTTGAATAATCTCATTTGGATGAGTATAACTCAAGTTATGATTTAAACAACCAAAATTACTCAGGTTCGAAATTTGTTGGCTGACTTCCCGAGAGCCAGGGTGTTCCTTACTTTGTGAGAGTTTTCTAGGTCCAATGGGATCCAAATTTGGATATACTTATTTCAGGAATATTTGTTATTCTAGAAGTCTAATTTACCCAGAAATTTGAATCACTCAATTTGGATGAGTGAAACTCAACTTATGGCCTAAATACCAAGCGCTCTGAAATCAAAGCGTATCGGGAATTGAACGAATTGACCCAAGCAGTTTCACTTTGTGAATTTTACGGGTGTCCCAGGGTTAGAGTGCTTTCACACTATTTGAGGAAGTTTGTTCTTCTAAAAGTATAATTTACTCAGAAATTTGAATCACTCAATTTGGATGAGTTGAGATTGAGATTATCGTAGCAACGCTGGTTTAAAAAACGGGCGTCATCTCTACTAAAACCCAGCATTTTCTCACATACAAAATTTTCCTCAATTGAGGACCACAACCAAACCAAACAACCATTCCAAACAAGTAGTCTACACAAAAAGAAGTATTCCAAACCCCCAAACAAGTATCCATACAAAAATTCATACCAAAAATCCATACAAAATCCCTACAAAAGTTTCTAACAAGTTCCATACTAGAATCCATAGAAAACCATACAAATCCATACCTTTGATCTCTTGTCTCCTTCCTTCTTCCTTCTTCCTTCTTCTCTCTTCTTCTTCTTCTTCTTCTTCTCCTTCTCTTCTCTTCTCCCTTATCCGTTTTTGCTCTCTTCCAAAGACCAAAAAATGAGATATTTATTTCCAAAATAAGGCCATGTTTGGCAAAAACTCATTTTTCTTTCTTTTCCCATTTTTGTTATTTGGTCCTTCATCTTTCCTCTGTTGTAAATCAACTTATTCCAATTTCCTACTTTGGCATACAATCTTTTATTCTTATATCATTTGGGTCCCTTTTAATTTGCAATTTACCAATTTACCTGACTTTTGTATTAATTAGAGTTTGTGTTTATTTTTAGCATTATTAATTTTATTCGAGAAAAATATACATTTACTTTTGTCTTTTACAAAACATATTTATAAAACCGGGGGTATAATTTCAGATGTTGTTACACATTAGACCTTGATGTCATCCACTCCGATATGTATGCGGCCCATTCGAAGTGGGGAGAGGAAGAGTTGATTAAGCGAGTTATTAGTCGAGATGGTGGGCGAGGTCATGGGCGATCGAGATGGTGAAGCGATGCGTGGGTACACTGAACCGACATTATCTGCCAGTGCCCACGGACTTGCATCACCTTCCATACTCCAAGACACTTACACATCTTTACCATATCCGATGTCGCCAGAGCCAGCCTACATAGCAGTAGATATCACCTTATCATCCCCTACATTGCCTCCCATCGGTGACACCATCATTAACCTTGTATCAGAGTTAGGTGCACTTCCAGCTAGGCGATCTCGTGCTCCACATATACGTCGAGTACTTCATCCATCAGCTCCCTCGGCTCCCTCGGCTCCATCAGCTTCGTTTGAGATTGCACGAGACCCTATAGATCCAACTAGCAGTGTATTCTAGGCCTTGTCCTAAGAGAAATATAAAGACGTCATCTTGTGGGACTTATTGATATATATTGATATTTTTATATATTGATATTTTTTTATATATTTATATGATTTGGTTTATGCATGGAGGTCATAATTTATCTTAATGCAAAATTCCATGGAATTTCAGGCTACCTTGGATGTGTTTGTTGTGAAAATTTTAAAATATGTTAAGTTATTTTCAAATAAATAACTTTTGTGCGGATTTACAAATTAGTTACTATGATAATATAACAAATATATTCGAATCTATTAGTTTATGTAATTTATCAAATAGTAAATATTTTAAATAAGTTTCAATGTTAAAAACAATAATAATAATTTAGACATAATTTGGAATTTTAAAAACATCAAATACCGTTGTTATAGACAGTGACAATTGAAATTTTTAAAAATGCACAACAGTATTTGGAAATTTAAAAATTCCAATTGCCATGGACAGCAGCATTTGCCTACTTATAATTCTATGTGGCTCAGACCCACTACTTTGAGCATTAGTTTAGGTTAAAAACCAATTTTATAATTTTTTTTTTCAAATAAACTATTTCAATCTAAAACTCTTAAAAGTTAAAACCATCTGAAATAAAATTTAAAAACGCATTTATAAAATAATAATTATAAAAATAACGACATCCGCAATTGCGCGACTCGCAAATCACAATTTCAGAAACATTGGAATGACGCCGTTAAATTAGGTCCCTAACAACAAGCAGCGAAGCTCATCATATCCGTGTACCTTTTTTCTCTTCTTTAATCAAAATAAAATCTTTGAGTTTTATGCGGAAATCTGACATTTTAAAAAAATAAATAAAATTAATATTGGAAAATAATGCAAAAAATACACCTTATTAAACAATATTGACAGGCTTTTGAATCCGTAGATCAGAGCAGCGTCAGCGGCTTTGGAATGAGTTAATTGCCGTCGTCGAGGGCGGCGACATTTGGACAGTTCAATTTGCCGTCGTCCTGGCGGCACTGAGACGGATTCAAATGCCGTCGTTCTAGCGGCGCGTGAACTAATTCAAAGCCGGCATTAAGCTGCCGGCATTTGGTTCAGTTATTTCTAGGGCTTTTTTCCCCTTTTCCTATTCCGATTGCCCCTCTGCTGCTTTACTTGTCGTCTGCCCTTCTCCCCTCAACTGCCTTCTCTTCTTACGTTTCTTCTTCCGGTCGCCTCCTTCTCCATTTTAAGCTTCATCTTGCCTTGCTCCCTCTCCCTCTCAGGCGGTGCCTCGTCGTCCCCGATTCCGTGATCTTCTCTTCATCGCTTTCGTTGTTTCGCAATTCAGTAAGCGCTCTTGCGATGCTCGCGGATGTTCTTAACATATCTCGAATATTGGATATGTTTGGGTTGGATTGATTTGGTATATATTGTTTGTTATCATTTACGTGGATCGGTTTCTAAAGTGCATCATATGTTTGATAGGCATGGGATTTCTGATGTATAATGGAATGGTAAGGCTTGGAATATTTTTTTCGAGTTTGCGATAGAGATTGGGCTTGATACCTTTTTACGTACAAAATTACGATTATTGTAGTGATTAATATACATGTTTGAGGGTTTCAAAAATCTCTATCCCACAGCTATTATCGACAAGAGAATACTAATTGTGTTGATCCCATTAATGTAGTGAGTGGAAGTTGTTTGTTTTCTACATTAGAATTTCTCATTGAGCAAATATAAATGAGAATGATTGAAATACAACCACTTTTTTTGTCTGCATAAATCTCAATTATTGGGTTGTGCATATGGGTGTTTACCAAAGGTAATTTATTTTCGAAGATCTTCTTCAATTTCTTCCTATCTTACCACGGAAATCTAATGTATACACATCGGTTTTGTGGTTAACCAATATATGTTAATTGAAATAATGATTAATCGGAATTTGGTTAATCATATTGTATATCAGAGAAAAGGCTATTCCACTGGATCATCCTGCGGGGTATTTGTCTTTGTCGGTTGCTGTGATAATGATTTGTGTATGTTGCTTGTCAATCTTGTTTCAGTGGCGTGATTGGATTCATGCTGTGCTCTACAGAGGGACCTCATGTTGATTTCAAGCATGCTGTCAATCCCATTGATGATGCAAATGAGAGTTCTTGCCAACCAAATCGACCATTGAAACCTTGGAAATTTTACAACTCAGAGGTGTGATTCTGCGATTCTGCTTGCTTCAAGGCTTTCACTTTTGTATTAATCATGTGTTATATTGATTTAGACCTTTTTTTCTTGGTCCACTCTGCTGACTTTACGTTTGCCACTGCGAAGAAAGTGATTGAAGCAAAAAGCTAAATGAAGGAGAGTAAAAAAAGAGTTTAAAACGCGAGGACCGCAATTTGGATGGTAGAGTTCTGTTTGGCTTTCATCCTCGCGCCAGTAGTGCGATATCTAGGGCTTTTCCCCATTTTCTATTCGATTGCCTTCTCCTCTGTAGCTGCGATCGTCGAGCCTTCCCTCGGTGCACAATGTAAGTATGGATTGATCATGCCTTTTGATTCTTAAATTCTCTCACATCGTGGATTCTTATCTTGTTGTGAATTAGTTGTTACGATGAGACAAAATAATGTCGCGAGATTGTGAACTTTCTTCTTGCTTTTATATGCATTTAGTCTTCCACATTGAGTAAGCTTTGGCATCTTGACTCTTACTATCATTAGGAAGAGAATTTGTTAATGAAATTATTTGGTGGTCCAAATTGTTCTTGTTCATCACAATGTTTATTCCAATAGAAGAACACGATGCAAGGAAAGAACTGGTCAAGCCAAGTAAAGTGGTACGAATTGAAGTATGAGATGAGTAGAAGAGAAGACATGAAAAATGAGTCAGTGATGTATGGTTTGAACATTGTGATAAAGACAAACTTTTCATCGGCGAAATTGGTATCTGTTTTAATGGCGAAAAATAAAATTCATTGGCGATCGGTAGTTACGTGTGGCATATTTAAATATCACGAGTTTTTAAATATATTTTTAGTAGAATCTGATAACCCCCGGAATTTGTATTCAACTGGTACAATTTTCTGACCTTAGGCAGGATTTGTGTCCATTCCTACCCGTTTCTGTTTTTGGCTTGACAAATGTTGAAATAGCTTGTTTACTTATCTTTTAATTTGTGGTGATGACAAATCCATATTTGTGTTTGTTTTATTTATGATAAAGTTGATGTGATATAAGGATTATAAGGTTATTTTGCACCCACTCTCTAATATTTAAAGGAATTAATTTGAGACAATTTTGCCTGGATCAATTATATTCAACAATTCATTTGACATGTTACTATAATGGACAAATATCGAGAGTGAAGCAATGTCAAATATGAGGGAATGAAGCGGTATTGAGCCTTTGGAAGTACCGGTTGAATGCACTTTTCAAGAATTGATTGATATGATATACTTAAAGACAACCATTGACAAGCGAAAATTAAGTAAATCTCATCTTATCAGTATCCTAGTGTTAAATTCCTTCATCAGTCGGGATGTGGTCATACAATGTGATTCGTTCTCACCTATCATTAAATGATGCATAAGTGTAGCCAGTGACAATATGATATATGATATTTGCCACTTGACAATTCCAATGGCACGGTTTGACTGGTTGTGGGCCTAGTAGTGGTCGATCTGGGATCACCGGACAAATGGAGATGATAAAGAAGATAATGCGAGATGAAGAACGTAATGATGAATATGGTGAAAGATATTGATGATGAATGCGTGGAGATGATGGGGATGTTGAAGTTGATCGACAGAATCATTCTTCTGACTCAACCAAGTTTTGGAGAATGAACAAGGTATACGATCTCCACTGAAAAGAAAAGCACCATATTGTGGATTGAATGATGAGACATTGGATAGGCCATCCACATTTGCCTATCACTTACCACCAACTCCTCATTTTCAACATGTTGAAAACACATATCTTTGTTGCAAGTAGTTGGACTCCATAGGTGAACCTACCCCTCTTTAGCTAATTGGTGGAGAAATTAGTTATTGGTCAAGTTTTTAGTCGAAATCAGATTTGCAGAGGCTACAAAAAATTTACTCTGTTAAAGCACACCAGAGTATGTTGTTGTTGCATCCTCAAATTGCTCGTTTTTAAATTGTAAGAAGTGAAGATGTGGAAGTGTCGTGGAAGCAGTGCAATGGTTATCAAAGATGCCGTTGTTGTTATCAACAAATATCTTGGGCGCATACTTGTGTCGATCAGCGCTTGGGCAAGGACCATCATCAGCTAGACTCCCGATTGGTTTCTACTCATATGAGGCGTAGTCGGGCACAATTCTCATTGTCTCACGAGAATTTGCTATTGATGATGTGATGGACAAATGGGGATATCAAATATCATACAAAAAGGCCTTGGATGGGAAAGCATAAAGCAATTAGGCAGTTATGGCGACTTCTCTCGATTATATCTGAGTTGCCACGTGTGGTCGATGACAGGAGGCCTATTTCGATGGTGCATGATGTGGATACCTCTGAAGTACCAGCGGCAGCGGTGTTCTTCTCACGTCTGTATGTAATGCCCGAGCGGGCAATATGGTATATGTCGCACATACCACCAGCGGTAGCAAAACGAGACCGATCGCGATGTCAACCATGGCGGCGATCTGCGTGATCCAGATAGATAATTATGATTACGTACTCTATTGATTAAAATTAGGTAAAATATTATATCAAAACGTCAGTCCGACTTACCATAACATTCATACTCACCAGGGTACGTAGTATGAAACGCCATATCATCTCTATCACGAAGCGTGGTGTCGAGAAAGCGCCGTGTAATACGGCCCGATGCGCATGTATGGATCACGGAAGTCCATCGCCACCCCTTTGAAGGGGTGAATGTATGACCCTGCGCGATCGTGTCTCCATAGTGCTATGTCACGGAGAATGGTATGTCGCCCGATGTATTTGGTGTCGCCGCGTGCATCGACTACATGTAAGTCTTTGGTCGTATGAGCAATCTGGAGGTATCTCCTGATGGAGCCCAAAGCGGCCTTGTCTGGCCTTCGGAATGTGCCACTCTTGATGTCGAAACATATGAGTGGTGACATCGTCGCCATATCCTCTGATCCCGACTAAGCATATATCGGGGAGCTGGTCAACCACGTCTCCGACATACGGTTGCCATAAGACCTACACAATAACCATTGATGTCAAATACTTTCATGTCAACAAGATTGAAATTACTATATGAATCATATACTTTTGTACCATATAATTACAACCATGTACTTTTACATATAATTGCACGATCCGGTTTGTCGTCTGGCTGATCTCGGTATAGTAGGAACTGCCGGATGAGTTAAGCACCGTAATAAAGTACTCCTCCACCTCGCTGGCGGAAGCGGCTGCGCTGCCCTCGGCCTCGGCTCAGGGTGAGCAGCCCAGGCTCAGGTGGTAATCCATCGTCCATACCCTCATTACGACGCCATCGACATACCGTCATCATGTAAAGCGTGCGGCTGGCGGTCTTTGGATATGGTCTTGGATCTCCCAATCGGGTGACCCACGTGAAGCCTCTCCCCGAGACCACTTAGTAGTATAGAATAAACAAAATTAATTGACCTAATTTCGTAAATGAAAGTTTATGAACACGGTAACAAATAAATACCTCATGTATGAGTGTCTGACCACTAATACCATCTATGGTCAGTGCACGAGCCATAACTCGATATGTGTATTGCAGTCTTGCTACCCAGTTATAAATAGATGTCTACGTCAAATCACGAGTAGGAGCTGCAATTGAACATGGACCCCCTTCTTGTCCGGAAACAAGAAGCATCCTATCAGCGCTAATAAGAACCCACGCCTCCGCTCCAGCGACCTCTCATCGTTGTCAGGTCTGGTCGATAGCTGGCGACAACCACGATGGAGATGAGTGATCTCGGCGGCATCAGCGGGTGGGGTGACTCCGAGCAACTCACCACATAAATGTGGGACATCGAGCATATGTCCACGATCCGCGGCGGAGTCCGTCGTCACGGAGCTAGGATGATAGCAACATCCTGTAGCGTGATCGTCATCTCTCCAACTGGGACATGGAATGTGTGGGTCTCGGGCCTCCATCTCTCGACAAGACAGGTAATAAGCGGCCAATCTATGCTGATGTGGCCTAATCGGTATATACCGTAAAATCCTGCGCGGATCACGTATGGACGAATACGTGGATCCATCCTCCACAGGCTGAGGAAGGCTCTCATCTGCTGACGAGGTCGGAGAACTTCCTGTAACTATAATTAACGAAATAACCATGTTTATAATTCACTATATATATATATATATTGATGCGGAATGTTAATTCATGACTAATAAAATGCAAACCTGATCAGTCTCAACAAAGTGGGACCGTCTTGCAATAGCAAGACAGATGGATCAAATGGATCAGCGTCATGTAGCCCTCTGGACGCCATATATATAGCACAGATGTATAAATCCCCGAGTATACATATTATTAAAACACATTGTGAAATGTAGACTAACAAAAAAGATATGAGACTCATAGCAAACAGGTTTCCTGTGCCAAACAAATGAACATTCTATAAATCATATTTTGCTACATTGTGTTAAGATGATGGTGTTATAGGAATTGTTCCTTTAATTCTTTTAAGTAGCTTGGGTTTTTCCCTTCTTCGACGAGGCAAGCTTTAAAGGGATGGAAGTGGTCTTTTGTAGATAAGAAGAGGAAGGAGGTGTGAAGGAGTTGGACCTTTTATATCTTCTCTTTTGAATTTGTTTGGAATATGTCTCATGTACTTGTACTTGGTTGACAATGGTTTCAGTTGGAATCTTGAGCTAAAGCTGGTGCATGTAAAACCTACTAAAGCGGGCAAAGGAACTCCTCTTTAACAAGCTATTGAAGATGAGGTGTTGTCCATTCATAAACTGAAGAGTGCCATGTAGAAAGTTCTATGGTCAAAGACTAGTGTGTGCATAATAAATGGTCATGTGGCCTTACTTGAAATTGATGGCTGGTTTTGAGTGAGGTTGAAGTCTTTGTTATCAGTTTTCTCTTGTGACTTTGAGGGTTGGGTGGTGTGTTTAGGACTTTTATTGGCCTAGCTTTGAGCAAGCTGCTTATGGTTGCTTGGGTAGTCTTTCTGTAGAGTTCTTTTGGTTGTTGTGGGTTTCTTTGTGAGGATCTAGTCAGTATTCCTAAATTCAGTACCATAGAAATCAAAATATCAAACACTATATCCATGTCCTAGGAAACAACTTGGTTGAAAGAAACTTATATCCGATTTTCATTTTATCTTACAATGAGGAATCAAATTTAGAGGTTTATTGGAAGAGCTAAATTTGTTGTAGTCTGTTTAGGAATCAAAGTTAAGGTGTATGATCCTACTAAATTACTCTAGAGTCAGCGAGTTGTAATTAAGGATTATCCTTGATTCCTTTCCCCATAGAAATGCATTTTGTTCTTTCATAGGTGACTCCTTCCTATTCATATACTTTTATAAATATATATATATATATATATATATATATATTTATATATTTTGCCTTTTGATTAGTATTATGCATTCGATACAAAGAAAACAAACAACTTTTCACATATGACATTACACATTGAGGGTTGGTTCTATAGGGCATAAGAAAACGAGTGTGTATATAACTTTTTATATACCATGGCAACATTGAGTGAGGACTGAGGTAGATGGAGACTTGAGCATGTTTGATTCATGTTTTTTAAAATTGATATTGACAATAGTTTTTGAAAACAATATTTTGGGGCCTATTTGTTTGCAGTTTTTAAAAACTATATTTCTTGAGCTTAAGATTTTAAGTTATTGGTCAACTCCACATACAAACCTGGTTGTTCAAAATTCAAATGTAGTTGAAATAATTTGCTTGGATATTGTAATAACTCTGTTTGTCTAGTGTCTTATTAGCGACCCTTTGTTTGTCTTTGCGCAGGAGAAAGCAACGGAAAATCTCTTGGAAACCTTGGTAAGCTTCAAATTCTTCCATGTATGCTTGTAGTTAAGAGATGCGGAGCCGTCGTTTCTATTTCACGGGGTTTCGATGGTGCGTGATTCAAAGGCGCTATGTTATTTCTCCTAAAGAGATCAAAACAGCTGCCTTGTTTCATTAGTTGTGGAGGTAGAAGGATCTAGTGCCAATTGGTCATTGGCATTCTTTTTGGGGAAGGAGGGATATTGACATAAAAGGAGATGAACACTTGTTAATTCTTCAATTTTGATATTCCGAGTAATCTTTTTTCATTAATGGAGTACATAAATGGTTCCTTGCTATGTATATTTTTTAAATTGAAGAGCCTGGGAAAAAATCACCTTCAATAGAATATTCATGTTTGTATCTCCTAATTTGAATCTATTTATGGGATTGCCAAGTAGAAGCCCCCGATGCATCTTGGGTTCATCAGTTGTTCTCATGCTGCATAGATTCTCTTACATATTACCATATATGGAGGAAAAGATAAGACATTTGTTCTTATATGGCGGGGATTAGCGACGGGAATATATTAGGAGTCCTCACCTATGGTTTAAGGATGTTCCACCAATGTCTTCAGTTCCTTGAGTTGCAAAGCCTTAATAGAGAAGTGGAGAGGAAAAGACTCTAGTATTAGCATTTCCATTTTTTTGTCGCATCTCATATCTAATGGGGGAGGAAGTTCTTGACACGGCTCCTCTCAACCTATTTGATGCCAACCATGTAGATATTGTGTGATTTGGACCCAAGGAGCTTTCACATCTTTAAAACGCTTCTACTAATTTGAGAGAAGCCTATAGTTACATAATACCAAAAACTTTCTCCCCTAATCCGATAGGATGTGACACTTTTACTTCTTCATGACCTACTTCTTGTTATCCTAATCCTAAATAAAACAATGTTGGATTTTGTGAGACTCATGATTTCTCTTTGAACCATGATTAGCATTTTGCTGGATACCCGTTAATTCAAGCATGATCGATCTGATAGTCTAGAGGCTTCTCATGTGGTGTGTTGAGTGTTCTTCCTTCTCATGTGGTGTGGTAGTGTTCTTCCTCCTTCGGAAGTCAAATGTTTCTTAATGGAACTATAACCAACCGAACAAATTGTGACTTTCAATCACTTTGGGAAAAGCACACGTGTTCTTAGCATACAAAGAAAAGAAATTGGATTTTGAAATTTGAACTCATGGTGCCTACTTCTAATATGGACTTAGCTCTCGCGAAGCCACAACATTTTAATAGTTTGAATCAAATGAACGAGATGTTAAATAGTATTCGAGTCTTCCATTTGTTAGAATTATATCATTGCCTTGAAATAATTCTTCCCTCACGATACTCATTATTTGGGTTATGAACGCATGGGCGGGATGAAAACCGAGTTTTGGATTGAATTTAACTTTGATTTTTGCTTTAAAGCGGGTTAGGTGAGGATGAGGCTCTAATTGATTTGTTCTTCTAACTCACATTGTGAACTCCGAGCAGGCTTACGGTTTGGCACCTGTAACTTTTCCAGTTTATCGGCTCTTATTGCATACATGGCTAACGCAGACTGAATGAAGAAGTTTGCATCTAGTAGAGAGTCGAGTGGATTATTCTTATAGACCATGTACCTTAGAAAATAATAAAAATAAATATATGAAATAAGGATAGAGCATGTGATAAACATATACAACAAAACAATGTCGATAACATCATGATAAACCATATCTAACTAAAAAAACAAACCCGATGCAAAAATGAAGAAGCCGTAGCGGCCAAAAACTATGTACACATTAATCTACAAATTAATATGCTAATACCACACCAGCAACGCCCATTCACAGTAAGGAAGCGGGCGAGGGGAAGATCTTTACGAGTGGGGGGGCGAGGAGGGAGGGCGACCAGGGAGAGACCAGCTTCAGCGTAGGATCGGGTACTGTCGTACCCGAGCTGCGCAGCGGGAGACGAGTACGAAGAGAAGAATAAGCGAGCGAAGTGGGAGAAGGGGAGAAAAAGCCACAATTTATCCAGTCGGCATGCTAGGCGTTGAACGGCGGCTTTTGAATTAGTTCAATTGCCGGCGTTGTGAACGACGACATTTAAACTAATTCAAAAGCGGGTGTGAACTGACTTGACAATTAATCACAGCGCCGTTCTGAAGCGGCGGCAATTCAATCAATTGCGTAGTTCACGTTCGCGGCGTCACATGATTCAAAGCCGGCGTTCGTATTCTTAGGCAATAAGGTCTTTGGAATTATTTTGCACGTATTAATTTTATTTTATTTTTTTTAAAATGCTGTATTTCCGTACAAAACTCCAAAATCTTTGCATCAATTCATCGGTTTGGTCCTAATATTGGAATTATTAAAGTGCAATTGCATTTGTCATAATGGTATTTGATAATTTAATAATTTCAATTATCGTGTCGTAATAACGATATACGTTCTCATTCACGATAGCAGCGTTACTTATTAATTTCGTTGTGGTTGATTTCCTAATTAATTTTATAATTTTTTTCAAATAAAATGTTTCGTTCTAAAACGCTGTAAAGCATTGGTGGCGTATGGGAGAGGGACGCGAAAACTCGGAAGTGTCACGGCCATTTCATCAACACTCTCAGCTTTTCACTCTCATCATTCAATTCCAGCCCATAAACCCTACAAATCCATTCGTTCAATTTCGCTTCCTGATTTCTTCTTACCTACCAACGGTAAAGCTACTAGCTGTTCTATAATTCGTTGAAAAATGTATCATCCATACATCAAAGGCAGCAACAACAGCAGCATCTTCTCTCTGCTTAAACCCAATTTCGCCCGCAGTTCGCGAATTGGGAAGATCCGGCGCGCCGTTTTCGGCCGAACATGACTCTTAGCGACCTTGGTGGTGGTGGGGGTTGTGCTTCTGGACTTGAGCGCCTGATGGCATTTTTGGTGGATCCAAAGTTGCGGTTTCGAAATGGCGAGACTACACATTGGAAGAGGCGGTCCCCTTTGTGGCCAAGAACGGGACTTTGATCGTTTGTGCTGTGAGTCAGCCTTATTTGCCGTTTCTCAATAATTGGTTGATTAGCATTTCCAGACTGAAGCATCAGGATAAGGTTCTTGTGATTGCTGAGGACTACGCCACGCTTTTTTGCTGTAATTCCAGATGGCCCCTGGCATGTGCTGTTCTTGTTCCGCCTGCTCCGGATGCTCAAGTTGCCCATAAGTTCGGTTCTCAGGTATTTGGCGTTTTGCCTTTGATTCTTATTGCCATTCCTTGTGTTTGTTTGGTATATTTCTGGAAATTTCTGGCCTTTAGGGTAGTGAATATCCCCATTAGTTTTAACAATTATAATGCAACTAGGCTTCTCTGATGTTATGATTATCAACTGTCATAACCCAAACAAATACCCTATTTTAGATGAAAGATCTTAGTGAGTCAGCCTCCATGTGAGAGACCTGGAATCATATGGGTTAAGCCTTTATTAACAATGCTTTCTTTCTTTGTCTGCAATCCATTTTGGGTGGTTTAGGATCTTGGCGGTGAAGTTATTGGGTTGGTAACTAACCAAAAAGAAAGTTTTATGACTATCATTCAATTTGTGGTTGTTGAAGATTAGTACCGAAACCTTAGGGTCATTAGGAGGGTCATTCTCTCTTTTATTGATATGGATTTCTAGCCTTACTTCCATTACCAGTCATGTGGAGTTCAGAATCTTGCATGTTCTATGTGTGGATGGGCTTACTTCCCTTTGCATAATAGCATTTATATTTCTGGTTTGTGTATTTATGATAGGTGGGTTGGCTTCTATTCTTTATTGGTTGTTGGTATTTGTACCAATCCAAATGATCATGAATCTGAGAAAATTCCCACTGCATGGATGCTGCTTCATTGGTGATTAACAGAATGCTGCCAAGATGTCAATGGGTTTGGTTTTTTGCTAAATGCTCGCTACAATCTGCACCAGTTTGGATTCAACACTTCCCTTCTAACGACCCCTCCTCCCCCTTCATTTATAAGAACCAATACTTTCCCATTTCATGTGCTGTGCATGTTTTTCTCTTGTGCCTCTACATGAATGATGAAACTAAAGATGTACATTTTGTGAGCTAAGCTCTGGTTTGGAAAAATGGAAATTCTCTATGTTTATAGGGTACATTTGCTCAACCATTTTTCAATCATTCCATGGCCTAAATAGTTTATGCTATTATACTTTGTCATTCTCAGTTTCATTTCTTGCTGATATTGATCAATCAACAATGTAGGACTCAATTTTGAAGTTTGATTGCTTGATTTTGTTATGCAGGGTTTCTTTAATTTTACTTCTCGAAGGCCTAGTCACCTACTGTACATTTTGGAACTTGGATCTGATTGTGATGTATAATGATGTTGACATGGTATGGATGGCTGATCCATTTCCTTATTTGGAAGGAGATCATGATGTGTACTTCACCTGATGACATGACTGCGGTGCATTACACAGAATTTGCTTTTGACCTTTTTCTGTGGCCCTGTTTATGTTGTAAATTTATGCCATTTATGGAGAATGGGACTGTACATGTGTGCTTCCATTTTGAACTCTAAAATCCTGTTTAGCTTGAACTGGAAATGTCTTCTTTTCATTATTAGAGGAATTTTATGTGTGTGTGCAGGGCAGTTGTTTTTGACATTGAAAGGACAAATATCAATCTACCAGGATACTTAGTTGAGTTCAATGTAGTACAAAGTCAACTTCCTTTTTTGACATAGAACCTTCATCATGAAATACGATCTAGAAGCTATCCTACTTGGATCCACAGCAGACTACAAAACTCTTGCTCTTGAGGTTCTCGAGGCATCCTTCATAAATAAATTGGACTACTCATTAGTATTCATAATCATCATGAGATCCCAGATTGTCCATACGGGGAGATTTAGGGACACTCTATCTGAATTTGAGTGGAGTCAACATAATTGGAGAATATTTTTTCAATAATTGTACTACAGTTTGTAGCTTCCATATGCTCCTGACTAAAATTTCCGTTGACGATTACTTGTTAGCGATCAGATTAAGACAATTTTACATGTCCCCTGATATCTTGCTCTAACAACAGCCGAATGTATCCCAATACCTTGAAGGTGTATGTTCTTATCATGCATAAAGCATGCAATTTTAGTTGCTTTGTATCCATTTCTTTTGTTATTTTGGGTGGCCAGGTGAAACCTCTGAATCACTCATGATTTGCCAACTCCGAAAAGGGGCGCACTTATATATGCAGCTGCATACTGAGTTTACATACCTTTACTGATCAAACAAAACGGTTATGAAAAAAGTGGATTGAGGAACTTCCAAGCTCAGCTTCATGCGTTCAATGTGAAGAAATCAAATGATCAGCCTGCTTTTAACTGGGCACTGAACAGAACGGCAGCACAGGTATGTTCTGTGCACCTTCCTGTTATTGCCTTTCTCGTATTTTTATGAGCCAGTAATTAGTAAATCATTATATATCGGAAGTTTAAGCATTTTTATGCAATTGCTCAAGTTCTCATTTATTTGTATGGTTTCAGTTAATCAAATGGGTTTGTGATGATTAGTTTGTGCACACTATATATGCAGAGGAAACTTCATTTTTGTTCTTTGGTACCATTAGCCAAGTAGCATATAAAGAAGTGTTTTCCTTCTTTGATGCCAACACAACTGGAATAGTAGTAACTCAAGGATACATGTACTCCATTTTTTCCTTTCATCTTCTTTTATTATCTTTTAGTTGTCTTCTCAAGCACCACCCTCAAATACCTTAAGTTCTCTTCTGCCACTAGTCAGTAGTCGAGATCTCTGTAACTGATCCTCCAAAAATATTAGATTTTAGACTTTATCCATCTCCACTTCTCATTCAAATGTCAACTCTTCAGTAGAATTTCAATCTTTGCTCTCTGTTTTGATACACCTGGGTTAGTATTTTTAGGGATATTTTCCATAAAATTAATGTACCAAACATAGTGTCTCTACAAGGGTTTGCCTTTATATGATTTGTTACACACTTTAAATTGGAATTGAGGTTTCTTCCATTTAGCATTCAGTGAGTTCACTTTGGTACAGGTGGATCTCTACTTGCTTCCCCAGGCAGCATTCCCTACAGGAGGATTATACTTCAAGAACCAGACATGGGTGCAAGAAACAAAGGGATTGCATGTTATCATCCACAACAATTATATCACAGGTTTCGAAAAGAAGATAAAGCGCTTTCGTGACTTTGGACTCTGGTTTGTAGATGAATATGCAGTACTGGAGTCACCACTTGGAAGGATATAAACTAGCTGAAGGATATATATATTAAGGATGTCTCTGTACTGTGGTGCTTGAACTCACCATGAAATGCAACCTATGCTGATTAGCTCTATCATTTGTGGACATCACCCTCAGATAAATGGTCAGCATTTGCTTCTTTGCCCTCTACACTTCAACTGTAAAAGTGCAGTTATTTCTGATTTGTTTCTCTTTCTGAGTTTGTTTGGTACGAAGAGGACAAAACTTGGGTTTGAATAGTTCTTCTTCATGTTCTTTTTTTTTCTTCCAGAATCTGCATTCTTTCCTACCTATAAACTGCTCAAGCCTGAATTATGGCTTCTGTACTTTGGTAGGGTGAGATTTTATGTACCCATTGAGATGAAGGACTCCAATAATTTTTTTGGTTCCAAGTTTTTTATCATTTACCCATATTTTGTTCTTAAAAATGTTTATAACATAGTTTTGTTGAGTAATATTATCTGCAGAATTTCATTTTCTTTTTAATCATTACTTACACTTTTTATTGCGCCCCAAGACCCACCACGTCAAGAATGTAATGGTCATTTTAAGATGCTTATTTTACACCTCAAACAGAATATTCAAATTGGAAATAATTCAAAAATTCATTGGAAGGTATTTATTACTAAATTTACTTAGTCTAAAAGCATAATTCTAATAATCTTTAGATCTCAACTTTAAAACTATTACATCAATCAAGTGTTATCAACAATGAAATCTCATCCTAGTATCCTCCTTTATTCGAATTGAAGGTATATAGAAAACTTGCCAACAAAGGGAATGAGGGTCAAAACCGAATAAAAAAAAGTATTAATACAATTTCATGGATTATGTATTTTAAATTATGGTCACAAATAAAAATGCAATGTATATAACTTCATAAAAACTTTTTAGTTCAAACATCTCAATATATCTAAAACTTTCTTAGCAACAACTAAACATGCTAATGTCAAAAAATTTCATATTGAGTCTAAATCAAATGCATTCAAAATATTTTTTACTTTAATTATCAAATATCATATAATACTTGATTAGATGAGACTTTATAAATGGGTGGCTAACCTTAAACTTGTGCCTTTTGAAGTTGATGGAACCAAACTTTATTAGTATTAATAACATTTAACCAAACCTTTAGAGCTCATAGTGTAAAACAATCACATTCCCTATTAGGAAAGGTAAATATCCCAGCAGATTATATTTAATTAACAAAAGGCTAAAAGGTCCAATTACTATATCTTGTTGCCTTATATTCTTCATGTAAGGGTTTCTATAATAATAATAATAATAAGTTATACTTAAGGTAATGCAAAAGACCTTTATATCTTAATTAAAATTTATTTGATTAATTTTGTGTATTTTACCTCAAAATTAATTTGGGTTTTACTTTTTCCATTTTTTGTTGGACCTTCATATATATTTGCCTATGTTTACTCACCTCATGAAGTTGCAGAAGAATGCATCACGAAAAGAAATTTACAAGAACACTAAATCACATAATTATTACTCTTCCCTCATTTGTTCTATCCTAAAAAGAATTTGCAAGAATATTCGGCCTTTTCTTAAGCAAGATTCTCACACTCTATTAATTAATTCATGCTTTGAATAGCAATCGCAACAACTTCCTATATATCTATGAATAAACTATTTGAATTCAATTTCAAAATCTTTTTAAATCCAAACTTAAATTTTAACTTTAAATATCTCCTAGCATCATTGCATGCTAGATGGGGTCAATGTGATCAAAACCCAGGTCCAGACCTTGTTTGTTGGTTTGTAGAGGATTCATCATTTCTTATGGTAGGATATGGTTGTATGGGGATATTTTCTTCTACATTCATTGCATTTTCATCTTGTGTGCCTTTTCCCATAAGGTATATATATTATGCCTTTTATCTACCAAAGATCTATATACTATTTCTTAACAAACCAAATAACTTGAAAAAACACATGAGGATACATTCTATATACGGATCAAAAGTGTTTTGGATCGCCGTTCGAATTTTATATATACACATTCTCATATCGATTAACGAGTTATCGATCGTTTATATGGGAAGGCAATTCAGGCGTGTTCTTGGCATGTTAAATATAAGCTCATCACAGTAAACATAAATTGATTTGACTGTAACAAATAAATCTTTTTAATTTCATATAATTTTTCTCCTTTCCATCTTTGTTCATTTTTTGATTGATGTCCTACTTCATCATCTTCCCAATACAAGAATGAAACTACTCCAAGGAAAAACATAAATGTGTGCATGTATTAATTCCTATAAAATTATACAAAATTACTTATAAAGATAATAAAAAAATAACATAATCACATGCCATAAAAGCTCATTCTTCATTCAAAAAAGATAATAGAAAATTATCGAGACTAAATCAAGATAAAGTATGATAAAGTTAACATAATATATTTTCAAAAAATTACTAGCACCTCAAAATTAATGTTGTATATATCATATTTGAAGTTAATTTCGTATACATGAGTATAAGATATGTATTTTAAGTGTGTAATTTTTTGAAAATATACTGTGTTAACTTTATCCTCTTTGCCTACTCAATTTAGGTATATAGGCATTTAATATAATCAAATATCACTTGCAGGTCAAACTCCGCTACTTAAGCATATTAAAGCCGTCAATAATAGATTGATAATCCCATAATTTGTTGCTCTAATTCATAAGTTATTCATTCAAAAAGTTCATCATGAAGCTAATTTTACGAATTCTACCTTCTTTGTTGTAGTAGTATTAACTATTAAGTAACTTTGTAAGGTGCAAGTTTATCTAAGTGCTTTGAATAAACTATTAACTTTTATAAAGTTAGCATTATTGACATATTCACGCGCTTTTATGGTCTCCACAATGCCTGCAACTTCATTGCAATGAACCAATCATTTCAAGGCCTTGACGATAAGGCTTCAAAGACTTTCACAGGCTCACACCAACTACCCGTTCTTGTTAGTTTTCTTCTTTGGTTATTCACTTGAGAGTTGGAATTTTGCTGAAATCATCATGCGTTTAGGCGGAGGCTGCTGTTTCTTCCATCTTCGATCTGGTGCTCGACAAGTTGGTGGCTGCCCCTTTGTTGCAGTTTGCGCGCAGGCATGATGTTGAAAACACCCTCAATGAATGGAAGAGGACTTTGTTGCATATCGAAGCTGTGCTGATTGATGCTGAGCAGAAGCAGGTGAGAGACAGATCTGTTATGCTTTGGTTGGATGATCTCAAATCTTTGGCTTACGACATGGAAGACGTGCTCGACGACTTCAACACTGAAGCTAATCGACTCATCTCCATACCTGCTGCATCTAGCTCCACCACTAAGGTACACAAGCTCATCCCAACTTGTTTTGATGCTTGTCGTCCTACATCTGTGAAATCCAATGCAAAGATTGGGGAAAAAATAGATAAAATTTCAAAGGAGTTGGAAGCTGTTGCAAAGCGAAGAAATGACTTTAATTTAAGGGAAGGAAGGAGGGCTGTCGTTCAAGATGAAACAAAGGTTACAAACCACTTCTTGGTAGATGAGTCTGGAATTTTTGGTAGGATGCTAAGAAGGAAGTTATCCTTCAATTTATCTTATCGACCAAGCCTCCAGGGATTATACTGATCATGGAGTGTCTGTAGTTCCCATCGTTGGTATGGGTGGGGTTGGTAAAACGACCCTCGCTCAAATGATCTTCAATGATGAGAGGGTGGCGAGACATTTTGATCCGATGACTTGGGTTTGTGTATCGGACCGATTTGATGTGGTAGGGATAACCAAAGCAATTTGAGTCTGCCACCATTCTTCAGTGATCTTTGTGAAACCCTAGAGTCATTACAAAAAGAGTTGAAGAATGAATTGAATGTAAACATATTTCCTTGTTCTAGATGATGTGGAACGAGAAGCCTCACAAAATTGGGATGCTCTTAAAGGTTCCTTTCAGGGGTGGAGCACAAGGCAGTATGATCATAGTAACGACTGTAGTGAAGATGCTGGGATCGATTATGCGAACATTTCCTTCATCACCTTAATGTGCTGTCCTATGAAGAGTGTAGGCTATTATTTGCAAGACATGCCTTTGCAGGTATGAATGCAAACATCCGCCAACAGTTGGAACCAATCGGCATGGAGATAGTAAGAAATGCAGAGGTTTAGTTTTGGCCGCAAAGACTCTTGGAAGTCTGTTGCATTATAAACAAGACAAAAATGCTTGGAATGAAGTACTTAACAATGATATATAGGATTTGCCGAATGAAAAAAGTGACATTCTTCCAGCTTTATACTTGAGTTACCACTATCTTCCCACAAATTTGAAACGTTGTTTTGCATATTGTTCCATATTTCCCAAGGACTATAAATTTGAAAAGAGGAAGTTGGTGTTGTTATGGATGGCCGAAGGTTTGTTAGTGGCTCCAAAAGAGGAAACCATAGAAGACATGGTAACATGTGTTTTATTGAATCTACTTCAAAATCTTTCTTCCAACGAGCTAGTGATGATAGATCAGGAGAATTTTTGATGCATGATTTGATCCATGATTTAGCGCAATATGTATCAGGAAAATTTTGCTCTTCATTGGATGATGAAAAGAAAAGTCCAATTTCTGAACAGACACGGCATTCTTCTTACATTATGGCATCGCGATATGAACTCTCCAAGAAATTTGATCCATTCTATGAAGCTCATAATTTGCGGACCTTTCTTCCGGTATTTATACGTCCTACACTTCCTTATATTTATTTAAGCGAGAAGGTCTCAAATGATTTATTGCCAACACTTAAATGTTTACGGGTTCTCTCTTTGGCTAAATATCTCATCACAAAGTTACCTGATTCAATTGGAACTTTGAAACAGCTCCGTTACTTGGATCTCTCTAGTACCTCAATTACAAGACTACCCTAACCAGTAACCGACCTTTTAAACTTGCAGACACTGATGTTGTCAAATTGTTGTGCTCTCACTCATTTGCCTGCAGAAATGTGGAAACTGATTTCTTTGCGGCATCTTGATGTTACGAACACTAGGTTGAAGGAGATACCAGTGGGAATGAAAGGGTTGAAACGTCTACGAACATTGACTAGTTTTGTGATTGGTGAGGATAGCGGGGCAAAAATTAAGGAGTTGAGGGACACATACACACCTGGCGGGAAGACTTGCATTTCCAAGTTGCAGAACGTGGTGGATGTCATGGATGTCTTAGATGCCAATTTGAAAGGCAAGGAGCTCTTTGATGAGTTAGAGATGCAGGGATGACAATTTAGTGATCGTGATTTGCAGAAGGAAACAACTGTACTTGAGGAGCTACAACCTCATAACAATTTGAAACGGCTCATCATTTACGGCTATTGTGGTGAAAAATTTCCCAACTGGTGATGCAAACATTCATTTACCAATATGGTGTCCTTGCATCTCCACAATTGTATAAATTGTTCATCCTTGCCATCACTTGGGCAACTTGACTTCTTAAGAACCTTCCCTATCAAGAATATTCATAGAGTGCAGATGCTGGGAGACGAGTTCTGCGGGAATATTGGGCATTCCTTGTTGAAGCCATTTGCATCCTTGGAGAGTCTAAGCATTGAAGGGATGCTGGAGTGGAGGAGGATAGTTTAGAAGTGGAATTCCCTAGTCTAAAGAAGTTTCTATCAGTAACTATCCAAAATTAAGAAGGCATTTCACAAACAGCTTCCTAAATTAACAGAACTTAAGATTTTGACTGTGCTAACTGGTGTGTTGTCTTCCAATGGCTCCTTCATTTCCAACTGAAGATAAGGGATGTGAAGACGTGGTGGTTGTAGCGCTACAGCCTCACCTCACTTGCTTCTTTGACTGTAGAGGAAGTTTGCAAAATACCAGTTGAATTGGGACAGTTGCAATCTCTTGTAGAGTTATATTTGCATAAATGTCCAGAGTTGAAGGAAATGCCACCCATTCTTCACAATCTCACCTCTCTTAAAAAATTAGACATAGAGCAATGTGATGATCTTTTTTCTCTTGCGGAGATGGGACTACCACCCATGCTTGAGAGTCTTAAAATTAAATACTGTCCCGTTCTGGGGTCCCTACCAGAGGGAATGATGCAAAATATTACTACTCTTCGACACTTGTTTATCCATTACTGTGAGAAATTGGAGTTAGCATTGGCTGAGGATACGACACACAACCACAATGCTTCTCTTAGCAGTTTAACTATAAGGAATAGTTGTGGTTCTCTCACATCCTTTCCATTAGCCTTCTTCACAAAGCTTGAAGATCTTCACTTTGATAATTGTGATAGACTGGAGTGCCTTTACATTCCAGATGGAGATGGACTTCACCACGTGGATCTCACATCTCTCCAGATCTTGCGTATCTTTCATTGCCCTAATTTGGTATCTTTTCCGAGCGTAGGATTACCTATTCCCAATCTGAAAGAACTTTGTATATCTGGCGGCAAGAAGCTCAAGTCATTGCCCCAAGGGATGCACACTCTCCTTACATCCCTTCAAGTTTTGTATATAATCGATTGTCCAGAAATCGATTCTCTTCCAGAAGGGGGTTTGCCCACTACTCTATCTGTCTTAGTCATCAATAATTGCAACCATAAGCTGGTCGGACGGAGTGGTGCTTGCACACTCTTCCCGTCCTTAGAAGTTTGTGGATTGAAGGATCTGATGAAGAAAGATTGGAGTCGTTTCCCGAGGCGTGGTTTCTGCCCTCCACTCTCACCTTTCTTTCAATTGAGGGTTTTCCGAATCTGAAATTGCTGGACAGTAAGGGTCTTCAGCACTTACCTCCTTGAAACTCTGGAGATTGAAGGATGTGAAAAGCTCAAGTACTTGCCAAAACAGGGGCTGCCCTCCTCCCTTTCTCATCTTTATATTAATGATTGTCCTACGCTGAAGAAACGGTGCCGAAGGGATAAAGGGAAAGAATGGGCTAACATTTCTCACATCCCCTGCATAGCTTTCGATAGATTCGATGATGAAAAAAGGGAGGTAATCTTACCATGATGGTTGAGGCCCTTCCATCCAAGCTCTTGATCTTATATGCGTTTATTGGCCCCAGGTACTTTTCTGCTTTGTATTTCATGATTTCGTTCACATTTTCTAAGCAACTGCTAATGCTGCTACTAACTAAGGGCCAATTTGTTTCTACCCAAAATTATTTATGTCAATTTTTATATAATTCAAAATACCGAAAGGAACATTTTAAAAATTATTTCAAAATAGGATATCATAATAAATTATAAATTTATTAAAAAAATATAAATACATATAAAAAATTATATTAATAAAAGAATATTTGTATTATTATAAAAATAGTTACAAAAAAAATTTGAATTAATGAATATACATGCAAAAATATTTGTATTAATAAAAAAGGAAACCTATGCTTTGGGGTCTCAATTTTGGACTATTTGAGAAATGGGGTTTAAAAAATCTTATTTGAGGCATGGTCTAGCTTTTCAAGAACTATTTGATAAAAAAGATTTAGCAATTAATAAAAAAAGCCTCCATGTCAGCTTTACATGTAGGAAGATTCCAAAGCACTTTTTTTTCATATCCAAATCAAAAAAGCCCTAAATGAACCATTTACCTAAAAACCCTAAAAAATCTTTCGCTCTTTGAACCGCTTCTCTCTCCATAAACGCCGGTACGAGAAGCGAAGCGGTCACTGGGGTTAGTTTCGACGATTCACAACAAAACAAAGAAGGATCAACAATCACAATCCATCGCAACAAAGCTTTTCACAGATTTGGAAATTCTTTCTTCTAGTGCAAATCCACATCATCATTTATTTATATTTGGTGTTTTGTTACCCATTGATATGTTTCATCAACGCTTACTTGAATAGTTCTTGTTGTTAATTAATAATATATGTATGGGATTAAATTCTCTCTCTCAAACAAAGAAAAGTTCGAGGGAAAGGAATTAGAGTGGAAGATTTATGAAAAAATTTAAATTGCTCAGATTCCACTTTCAAAAACTGAATTTTTTCTTCATAATATCTATAATAAACCAAACTGGTAGTAAATCATTTTTTCTTAGTTTTCTTTCTAGTTCTTTCATCAAACAATGATACCCCTAAATTATTTTTTCCTATGAAGTACTTTTAGAGGTAAATACACTATAAAGAACTTTCCGTGCACACAACCGACCTCTCCCTAATTCTACATATGATGGCATACGTAAATATCACAATTCATTGTAAAACTATTCATGTCATGAAGAATTTTTGATGCAAGAGAGTGTCTACTATCATCTTCTTGATGGAGGAAGGTTTACTTGATTCACTACTTGATTCGCAAACACATAAATAATTCAGGAACAAATGTGAAAGTTTACTTACTGAAGCTTATAGACAAATCATTCCTTCCTAGACATTACAATTCAGATTCTTCAGATACAAACAACCTGATTCAACAAATGTATTCATGGTCGCGTAATGCCTGCTTTCCAATTAATAGCACTATTCTTTTTCTACTAGTTTGCTTGAAGTGTGATTTAGTTTATAAAGAACACTTCATTTTGAGATAATTTCTACCTGTAAAGAATCAATTTGACTTCCCAAAGTTAACAATAATAAGCGTATAATGATTTCTTCTTTTTTACTCTCCGAAATTTGTTGAAAATTTCATTAAATGTAATTTTTTAAATGAAAACATGATGGTCCTGATGTTTGCTTTCAAGAGTGCTCGAAAGGCTATGGTTGCATGGTTTCTTTCATGAAGAGACTTTACAAGATCCTAGATCGATCAACCTCAGCCCGGTTCCCATACCGTTTTATTTGGAATCCTTGTGTTGACATCAAGGTGGGTTTTTTTTTTTTGCTTAAGAGGCTTCTTGAGGAAAAGTGCTAGCTTTGGATCAATTAAAAAGAAGGGGATATGCCTTAGCCAATAGGTGTACATTCCTTTATGGAGAGGATGTGAAATAAAACTAGCTGGATCACATCTTAGTGTACTGGCTTTCAAAGCCTAGGATGTGGCACATCATGTTAACTATGGTTAGTGTTAAATGGGTTTTTCCTTTTACTGCTAGAGAGTCCCTTCTATGTTGGCATGGTTCTTTCAGGCAAGAAGCTTTAAAATGAGTCAGGTTCACAAATGAAGAAATTTTGTCCATGGATCTAAACCTTCTCTTCAGAATTCTTATGGTCCTAGACTAATTTATGATAAATGACAAACCCGGTTCCGTGTTTGATTTTGTTTATTTACTGTAGATGAAGGATCTACTTTTTCATCTCTTTTGTACCTCCCTTTGGGATCCTCTCGTATATTTCCTGTATGCTTTAGGTTGCTTTTATTTTGTTCTAATACAATATGTGTGCATTTACTTATGAAAAATTTCACATAAAAATTAAGTTTTGTAGTCTACTTAAGGATTTGGGTTATCATGGTCCCCTCCATTCCTTCAGTATAAACACAACAAAAGCAACACCATTTATTGTTATATACTCAATAATTATGTTAAAGGTTGAATTATCATGTTCTACTGCATCATATGATTTTACCACTTTCTTTCTCCTTTACTTCTAAATTTTGTAAAGATCGTGATTGCAAATATTCCAAAATCATGCTGACCAAGTTGAAGATGTATTCAATTTTCTTCTATGGAAATTGTAACTCCTAATTATATATGAAGCCAACAATTAAAGGTTTGTTTGGATCCCGTTTTTAAACACTGCTCTTGACAACAAGCTAAAATACAAAGAATAACAAATATGTTCTCTCAAACCTGCTTCTTATTTTTTAATTCTCACTGTTTTTTGTGTTTTTTAATAAGAAAGATTTGGTAACCAAACACGTTTTATGCTTCTCATATCTTTGCTTTATAACAAAAACTGCTTTTTAAATATAAACAAACAAACTCCTGCTTTCCCATAAAGTCATGTGTAACCCTAAACTGTTTTTGAAAGGTTATATATATATATACACTCATGAATGACAAGCTTCTTTCATTGATCACCCATGATGTGATATTAATATTGCATAGATGGTATCAAAGGAATCAAATTAGTTTCGGATTCTATCTTTATTTCGCCATTCCATCACTTTAAGACAGAGTTGTCATTCTCGTTTGGAAGTAACTGCTTTTAAACTTTCAATGCATATATAATTGAATTCATCTCTTCTCCACTTTAAACCGTGAAATATAGATCTAATTGGCAATTTCTAATCCTAATGTCAAGGTATGATGATGTTATTACCACCTGTGCATTATGATAAAGCTGAAAGCTACTACGTAATCACGCCTTAGTTCTATCTGCCCATTTACTAAGAAAATAAGAAAATATTATTAAAACATTTTCATATTTAATTTTTATCATAAAAATATAAAGAAAATCAAGTTAAAGGTAAAACTTAAAGGTACTTAAGCCCACTTGAAGGACAAAATTAAAGGTTTTTTAAGCCCTTACCGAGATAGCTAAAATGCAAGTTAAGAGGAAGGTGATTTAAATTTTCATTTCAACTTAAAAAGTAGTACTGTGAGTATACTATCTAGACACCTCTTTCGTAAGTGACTTGCCAAAATAGAGAAATTGGGCAAGAGATAATAGGAAACTCTTACTAGTTACTAAAGGTGAACAAATTATAGGAAACAATTAGGATGCTTGGAATAAGAACTTATATAAGTCCGAACCTCTCCATTTTGTCAGAGTAAAATTCAAACTCTAGATACAATGAAAATATCACTTCTAATCAGCTCTCAACAAACCGAGAAATTTAGAGGACACTAAAAACACACAACACAAATATATTTTACACTACTACATACAAATAAATAATGAACCCACATCAAGTAGCTAGAAGGAAAAAACAAATATAATTACAAAGTAACCGTGTCATGTCGGGAAGAATAAGCCACAAAAATTGACTATTAACCTCGGTAGCAACTCATAGAAGGCTTTAGATTTCACTCAAAGATACTTTTAAAGCCACGGTGATAAAATTCGACAACCGATCTCGTGCATCAGCGAGATCTCCTTCCTAGCACTCGAATCTTGTAGATTTGCACCACAATTAGGATAATATATATATATGAATGTTAGTTACAAAATTAAGCATCATTTATCCATCCTAAAATAAATAAATAAATAAAATGTCGAGTTGCATTCACTAACTCTCTATGGTCAAATGCATTCTCATGCCTGATGAAGGCAAGAAGAGCCCCAAGCAAGCAAGAATTAAAAGGTTATATATATTAAAGGGTGACCGGCATTGTGTATACAAATAATGAGAGAAAATTAATATGAATTAATAAGTACTTCACTAACGGTATGTCGAAGTTTATAGTAAGTATGACACGATCTAATCTCTCACAGATTTGGGCTTCACCGCCAATGGATGGGATAGTCGCTAAGGCCTCGCATTAATTTAATCAAATATTAACTTTGTTTTAGAAAGAGATACTAAACGTACGAAATGGCACATAAATCCCCATCCATTGTGTTCGTCAGAAGGATCCTACTTCTCCATTCCATGCAATAAACATTTGATAGGTTTAAAATTTTTACTTAACTATGTATATTGGGATAGCACAAGAAAAGGTTTAACAACAATGAAAGAAATAACTTTTAGGTTTAGGAAACAAATCTGCAAATTTCGCATGATCTTATGTTTAATGCTTGAATATTTCCTTCACTAGCTTTTATGGTTTTCTTACATAAAACTTGAACTCTTCAAGTTCACTAAATACCAATTAATTAATAATGAAAATCCAACCCGCATTTTCAAAGCAAATGCACATGTGCCCCACACAACATATGTTATTTCAATCATTTTTCAGAGGAAGAAAAAAAAAGAATAAGTTGTACTTGTTCCAATGCAATTGAATTCCAACATATCTGCTGAACCCCAAAAAGGTTGATGGATTTCATGTCAGCCAAAGCCTATAAAACATTTTGTGTTCTCTGATTAATGATGTGATATAAGGAACATAATAGTGCCACTACAATGGATTTAAGTTAGAACTACAATCCAAAAGTCAAGAATGAAGCGATGAATAAATTTCAAATTGACCAAAATTGTCAAACATGAACCTTCGTGAACGATTCACACAATACTACATATCCCGCCAATATAGCACTCCGCTTTCACTCAAAGAATAAAGGAGCCATTTCATCCCTCCTGCTATCTATGGGTTAAAATAGAAAAAGAAATGTAAGAAATTTTTCCAATTATCCACTCAAGATTTAGCATTAAAAATGGAGCATATGGAACAAGAAAAAGATCCTCTCGTCTAACTCAACATTTTACCCCATTACACATTTAATACCTCATAAATAATAGAGCAAATGGCAAATATATTCAAACTCCTTCACGGAGACACTCACTAAGAAAACAACGACTATACTCATTCGATATGCATCTACAAATACGCTCAACATTTCACATGTCGATGAATTTAGATAAGGTGTTTATATATATGAAGGTGATTAATAAAAGAACTACAAGAAGGGCACACCAAAACATAGTATGGATATATACTGTGAAGAAGTTAAGAAGAAAAGGATTGAGCAAATATTCTGAAATCTCTCCACACTTCCCACAAGCTTCCAACTTAAAATGTAGCATTTAAACTTCTTATAAAGGAGCCTCACTGAAATTTCTTTGAAAAAGCCCATTACTTAATTCGACAAAGCCTCACACGTTATAAAAGGCTATAGTGAAACCATACCCCTAGAAGTTCGAATTTCCAATTAAGCATGAAAACTTAAAAATACTTCTTTCCTTTGACAAAAGAACCTTCAAGCACCTTAAAACCACATCCGATAAATGTACAACTAAAAACACTTCTCCCCGCTCGCAACCACCCCTTAATCACCGAAACCACTGAACATTCTCAGAACCCACCAAGCTCGTCCTGGAAAAATAAATAAATAAATAAAACAAGAGCATCTTCAACCATCCTCCATTATAGTGGTTCCTCTTCATAGCCCCTTCCACCTTTCAAACCCTATTGCCTAAACTCTCCGCAACCCCCCTACCAAAAAACAACCAACAACCTATTTTAACTATGCCACCTCATCCAAAGGGGCCTCCTCAGCCCTAAGGGCGTCCTCAAGAAACAACAACGTTGTCACTTCCCTCAAAGCAAGCACCCCCTCACTAACAAGACAACTTTATGCACCAAACAATCTTCACCCAGTCACACTATTCTAAAGCACACCATCATCTAGAAGCTTTTCTCACGGACTTGATCTCATGTAAAAGAAAACAAAGACGTGGGCCACCACTCTACCCCTCCACTTCCACTAAAACTACCATTGGCCCAGCCCACTTCATCCCGCTTGCCACATTCATCGAGCAATGGCCAACCTCTTTATCTTCGTGATAGGCTCATCCAATCCAAATCGCTTACTAAACGAGCTTGACCTTTCAAGAATCCACAAGAGACAATGTGGGGACAACCTGTGGGCCCACTACAATCAGACGCAAAGCACGACAAACCAACTACCACATGCAACAACCTTGGCAGGAGCTCACCATTAAATATCCTAGCCCACAAGCACTTCCCAGCTGCTTAAATAATATCGAACCCCATAACTGCAACAGTAAGCCTAAAACTCTCATCCAAACTTCACTGCCATGAAATCCCTAAAACAAAGACACTCACTACGTGATTCCAACTTCCCCATCTAAGAATATATTAAATTGAATTTCTTCACTAATCATTGAGAATCTTATCACCATGTCAACCAAAGTAAAATCAACTTTTGTGTCTTTAACAAGGAATAGGAATTCGAGTTTCATCCAAGAAAAAATGGATAACAAATAAGCTGATTAGAACTGGTGATAATGAATAAAATAATAAAAAACTCTCGACAGGTCAAATACATATAAACATTCCTTTTACAGGTCCAACAATTTGATAATGGCTGCTATTTGCCCTAAAAATGAGCCGAAAAACTTTCTGAACTTTGCAATGAGTGGAATAATAAAATCGTCTGGTTCTTCAGCATCTTGGTCATCCAAGTATTCCCTGTTGGTCATTTCCTCGCTTCAATCGGGGGCGCTATATTTAGTCAAGTACAAGAATCGGGCCTAATCGAGGCAAAATGCATAGTTAATCGTGTATTCGCAAACCCGCATAGCGGAAAATTGTCTCCGGGGCCGCACTCTACAAGAAAACCTTAAGGCAATCACGCGCCCTCAGATCTCATCACAAATGATGCATTCCTAGAAGGTACACCGGTTCCAAAGATGACTGCCTTGCGTTCATTATACTCCCAAGCCTAACATCAGACAAGGCCGACATAAACTTTGATTAATATATTGCCACCAATATGCTTAAAAAATATAAGTTTTCTACTATAATACGAGATGCACATATCTTCGTTTACTTCACATCTATCAATTACAACAACTGGAGCTTTATTAGGCCCACACTCATACTCCATTCCTCATTATTAAAGTTTCCTCCAAGTAATAACCAGGTAAGTACCACCGCTTGATTCACCTATGGCTTAACACGCACTAAATTTCCAAAAGATAATTCATCTCTCAATTTACGTGTTAACCAATTTCAAGACTTACTATCACAATTATCATCCTATATTAGACAATGTTAAACATATTTCCGCTTTTCATGATACTTACATGAGGACTAGACTTAAACATTTCTTTATTAATATATGTCATCGAAATATCAACAATAACCAATTATATGTGCAATCAATCGGTACATCCAAAGACACAATAACAACTTTGTTCTCAACATATGTCACATTTGTTTTAGTCATTTCGATTTCCATTATAAAACATATAACTGAATAAGGGAGTCACACATTATTTACTCCACAAAATGTCATCTATAAGATAATATCATTACCGCAGTTGTCGACAAAACAAACACAAAGTGGAATGCTAATAGTTACAAAACCATGAACCAACAGCCCTTGTGTCTATACAAGGTATAATGAAAAATATGTATAAAAACATACCACACATAAATCACTTTAATTGTATAATAAAACACTTTTCAAATAACACATGTATTAAGAAACAATTATAATAGAAAAGGTATAAAAAGGTACAATCACAAATGTATTCACACATAAAAAAAGGAGAGAAGTAATGCATTTACAATCGTGGATCACATAAAAGAAAACAAATAAATAAAAGAATGTTATTAGTTTCAAAGTTGCAATGAAGGAAAAATTTGAGTAAGGGATGCTCTACTATAACATTTCAGGAGTGTAGCATGTTGTTAGATGTACTAAATGTTATGGTCATAGTTGATGTGATGAAGTGGTAGGTGTAAGCCCAGTATAAAACTAGTGGATTTCTTTTCCTAAAATAATCAAAAGGATGAATGCAGAGTAAGGTTGAGATGGTAAAGTGAAATGGATGGAGATGGAGTCAATATGATTAGGCCCCCCTTATTCAGAGTTACTATAAATGCCCCTGATATCGACACTATGTGTGACGCTCTTACTGGCTTACCTGTCGCGAATTTCAGTAGCTTCCCAACCCGACACTCTGGGCGGTCGTGACGAGGGTGTCATATTTTCTTTTCTTTTCCTTTACTTTATTTTTCTTGTTTACTATAAACTATAAACTTGTTCATTCATATACTGTTAAACATTTAACTTGAAATATATTCCGTAGCAGCGGATTACAAAATATATTCAAACTCCATAAATGAGAGTGTTTAACATATACAAACTATACATTGCTTACAAAATAACAACGTATACAAAATAGACCAAAAGGTCCTCAATGGGCACCTAGTGATGCTGTCGATTGGACACATGCGAATGTCCCGACTTCATTTCCTTCTTCTCACCTACATGCATGAAACACCAAAGGCCGAAGATAGCCTAGTGGGAATAATACTCACGTGGACGAATTTCAATAAGGATAATCACACTTTAGACACATGCATAGTACTCACATCACATACTTATACATATGCTTATACATGTTTCATACATATCATTACACATGCTTATACATATCTCATACTTATTTATAATATCATGTTTCATTTCTTATCATAGTTTATATACATTTCGTGTCATTTTACATTTCGCTTCTTTGCTCTATTCACAGCAATTTCACACATAGTAGTGCTATAATTTCTTATATCATTTCATAATAACATATCATTTATCATATTCGTATCATTTCGTACACTCTTGCTGCTTTGTTTTATAAGCTCTCATGCCTCGCATATACCTTAAAAGGATACAAGAACTATAAGGCCCCAGCGCTTTTATCATTTTACGAGACAATGACCTCTATAAGGGCCCGAATGCGCTGTTATCTCTGTACAAGACAAAGACCTCTATAAGGGCCCGAAGGCGCTGTTATCTTTGTAAGAGACAAAGACCTCTATAAGGGCTCGAAGGCACTATAATGACCCAAACAGGGCCAACTGATTAGTATGCTGCAGACTTTTATCCCTAATAGGCATGCCCATCTATCCCTCTACCAGTTCTAAGGCATAATCCATTTTATTTCCTTATTTTCAATACATATCTCACATCTCGAATAACTATTGTTATCCTTACAGAATCATGCGATATTTACGATTTACGTATGCATATTTACCTCATGTCACATTTAGACATTTGTATATGTTTCTTTGTTTTTTATGCATTATTCGACATTTAAGTCAATCCACTCAGAGCGGGCGCATATCACATTTAAATATGTCATCCATTTAATACAAGGAATAACACTACATTTAAATACATAATAAAGCCAAGTAAGCTCTAATCGACCGCAACTAGGTCAGCAAATCAACCTTAAGCAATAGACAACCCAAGCCTAACCAAACAAATAAATTTCAAAGAAATTGTTCATCAACCGGCCGATCAACCTGGCCGATTGTTTCATTGTGATAGTACCACAGCTACTACATCCATCCGAAAGACCATTCCTGGACGAATCGGTTAATCGCTTCCTCTGGTACGAGTCGCAACTACCGCGATCCAATCTAAGACTCATCGATCAACGGCCGACCAATCGGCCGACCGCTCTTCGTTGTTCAAGGTCGATGCTACCGCATCCAACCTGATGATCTTCCTGCCGACCAACAGTTCACCCGTTCATCCTAACCTTAAAACATATGTTTCGTGTTTGGGAAAACACCAAAACTACTCAGTGGCTTCTACAAAGTTAAAATGGCTCTCAAATGGAAAGATAAGCCATAAAACTTATCTATACAAGCAAATTAATATTTGGCGGATTTTTCCTAATAATAACTTAGACAAAGTGAGTTGGGGCATTTGTTTCCTAACCCACAAATCCATAATTTCTTCCTCACAAAACCTATACAATTCTCACAAATTCCATACATGAATTCCATTACATCTTGTAGATTCCATATCATTAGTATCATACAAGCATTCCATAATTCGAATTTTTTCTCCTCTTATTCCTTTCTTCTTCTTCTTCTTCTCTTCTTCTTTCTCTCTTCTCCTTCTCCACCAAAGCCTCTAGCTTCAATGCCAAAAATGAGATTTTCTTAAGGCCATGCCTGGGTCTTATCCAAATTTGATATCAATTTCATCTCTTGCATTTAGGTCATCTTATTCATTTCCATTTGCAATCCAAAATATCAATATTTCTATATCACATATAAACTTCAGGTTATGACCTTTAGGTCCTAAATTGGTAAATTACTCATTTATCCTTAGCCTTTGTATTAATCTTGGGTTTTTATCATTTTTCTCACTTAGCATTTAAATTTCGGGAAAATGCAAATTTTATTTATTTTATACCCTAAACATGTAATACAATTGTCAGGGTATAATTTGGAGTGTTACAACTCTCCTCTAAAAGAATTTCATTCCCCTCAAATCACACCGTATCGAAGAGTTGCGTACTATGCTTTCATAGCTGCTTCTAAATTTCCCAAGTAGCTTTTTCCTCGCCATGGTGTGTTGCTAGAGCACTTTCTACTAACTACACTTGCTTATTCCAGAATCGTTTACCTCGAGCTAGAATATTCTTTCGCTCTTCATCATATGAAAAACCGCCTGCAGATTGTGATATCTTAACCGTAGTATGTGCGACGATCAAGCTGTGACTCGAGGTAAACGACACATGGAACATATTATGAAAATCACAACTCCGAGGGAGTGCCAAACGATAAGCCAGCAGGCTAATTCGTCTTAATCTTACGCGCCCTACAACTTTGAATTAACTCAGCTTTCTACCAAACCTTATAATTTTCCTCTATGGCGATACTTTTAAGAAGACCTTGTCTCCCACTTTATATTCAATATCTCTACACACTTTTATATCTAAGATATGACTTTTGCCGATCACTAGCCGCCTTTAACCTTTGTCGAATAACTTGTACTTTCTTTGTATCTTTTACTATGTCCGGACCAATCACCCCATACCTGTTCAAACTCTGTCCAACATACTCAGAGTCACATCTTCAGCCCATATAAAGCTTCGTCCGGCACACGCCAATACAATACTCGCCCTCGATAACTATCAAGAGGCAAATTCCATCAATGGAATATACCTATCCTTAACTTCCAGAAATTCCATGACACAACCTCAAGCATGTCTGGAGCACTCAATCAATATCTCCGATCATTCATCCGCTTACTGACTAATGTTGTATCAAATCCAGCCTAAGACCTATACGAATCGTAGTTCCTTCCAGAACCTCGATGTAAAACGCGGATCTCTATCCAACACAATAGATAATGATACACCACGCAATCGTACAATCTCTTTCACGTATAGCTTAGCTAGTCGATCCATAGAATAGTCCATCTTAACTGGTATAAAATGGGTCGACTTTGTGAGCTTAGGCAGAGTCATGTTTCTGTTGTGTGAGGGGAAGACCCGACACAAAATCAATGGTAATGTTATCCCACTTCCATTAAGGAATTAGAAGGATTCAACACCGTTGAACTCGTGTTCAGCTGACTTGTCGACACGCCAAACACTTAGATACATACTGCATCTCTTTCATTCCTTTCCCACCAAGAATGCTTATTTCAAACCCGTACATCTTTATTACTACCTCCAGGATGGCGGAAAATACCGTGATTATGAGTCAAATAAACTTTTCTTTAGCCTTTATCATCCGGCACACATAATCCGTCCTAGAAATACAAATCTCCACTCTATCGAAAAATCATTTTATCACCATCTCTCGACTCATCCGTACCTTTTCTATAACTCTATGTCACGCCTCTTTCTCGGGAATCCCCCGAACGCTGATCCGAACCGAAATCCAAAGGTGACTATATACCGGGACTCATTGACCTGTTCTTTCTCATAGCTGAACTTGTACCTGTAGTTATACAAACAATTTCTGTAATAACAAAAAGTCATTTTTATATATAAAAGAACTACCACCGGAGTGTTGTCCCTCAACATCTATATACATATACTGAGTCCCATTTGGCATTTATACATGTACATTTTTTTTTCTAATACAAAACATCGTAGATCGCGGGCAAGTATGTGGATTACCTATCTCTCGAACTGCCCGCTTCTCGTCGATGTGGGATGTCCTGGCCCTCTATCCTTGTCTTCGTCAGACCTACACTGATTGAACACCCGTATAAGCTTACGCTTAGTGGGAACATAAGTAATGACAACCACCAATGGTGACCATCTCAGTTTATACATATGCATTTCATAAATCGATACATATTCATATAACTTTTGGTTACTTATCATCTTTACATTCCTATCGCATATCAAATCTTTCCGCTACATGGGCTTCTATCTTTGACACATCTCCATCTATACTCTACTCGTATTCCTTCTTCACATCCTTTACTACCTCTATCGCTCTTAGCACTTATGCATTTATCATGTGTACATAGCATGTTCCATCTATTCATTTAAGTATGTCTATCATATATTCATTTCATATTTCTTATTCTAGTACTTATCATTTGATCTATTATCTTTCTAATGGTTCATATTTCATATCCTATTCCACGCCATATTCTTATACATATATTACTTTCGTTATATACTATGTACCATTTGTTATGTTCTATTTCCAGGTACTGTTATCATATACCGTGATCATGTAACGGCTTTTCTACATTACTGTTATCATGTACTGGCCATATATCAGATTCATATTATTTTTCTTTCATATTAACTTTTCAGATCATTTTACACTCTTATATATTTTCATATATCACGTATCAAACAATCATGTTACAAATCGACTACATACAGTTATGCTTTCATATCATATCATATCTTTTCACATGTCATATCTAAATCATTTATTTTATGTTTCATGCCCGTGAATACCAAAGAAGTGGATATGAGACTTATTAACGCTGGCATGCCAGATTCACCATACGAAACAAGGGTCTTATTAGTGGCCCGGCTGCGCCAGATCAATCGGCTCGAGATAGTGGTCTTTTCATAGCCCGAAGGCCAAGTATCATCAGACGAGACAATGATCATCTTATAAAGGCGCTAAGGCGCCAGCAGACCCTTTCGGTACGCACCGATCCAAACGGACGGCGCTATCAATCTAAACGGCATTCCGATTCGAATTAACCGATATGCCAGAGACTTATTCTATCGCATAACCTATCCTCTTACTCGTCATTAATGTGCAATCGGGCCCATTATATTTTCGTATTACTTCATAAGCATGATCGACTATTGTTATCACATTTCGCAATATATACTATCATTACTTTAATTTGCATTAGTTCTCATATCTCAGAGCTTCATATTACGCTTCTCATATTTCTCTATAATACATATATTCCTTCTATATTTTTATCATGCATGTATTTATCATTCTTATATTCATATATGCTTATCCTTCAGTACATGTACTCATTCCCTGTAGCAATCTTTATATCTTGTTAACTTAACTCTTTATGTACTTTATTAGATTTATCATATCTTATGACATATACCAATACATTTCTATTTGTACGTTTATCTACTTTCTATACCTTTCATGTGTTCATCTTTCATACCTTATCATTTTATTCTTTTCTTCTATATTCTTTTACCATATCAAATCTACTTATGTTGTTATTTCTTGTTCATATCTATCTCTTTGTTTATCATGTATTCTAATTGACTTTACCCATCAAATCTACTATGTCACTATTTCTGCTCATATCCGGCTATCATTTTTCCTTATTTCGACCTAATATGAGTTCCAATTTTATCATACTATGTATGGATGTATTCTTGACTCAATGGCTTTCCATGTAGCCTTAAGAACACCGACCGTAGTTCGGGGACGGCGAGATATGACCTTCCGAAGTTGGAGGTCATACGTGGGCAAAATCTGACGAGCTGACCTGGATTGACGAGTTGACCTGAAGTGACGAGCTCATCTATCACCTTGGTCTGACATATATTATCTTCCTCAGGCATATGGATGGATTCTTGACTCAATGGGCTTTCCATAGAGTCCAAGAACACCCAAATCGGAGTTCAAACGAAGGAGATATGACCTTCCGGCTGGAGGTCACGCAAATGGGCCTGATGAGCTGACTAACCGACGAGCTCCATCAAGTGACGAGCTCAGTCTAACACCTCTGGCCTGACATCTAAATATCTTCCTCAGGCATATGGATGGATTCTCGACTCAATGGGCTTTCCATAGAGTCCAAGAACACCCAACCGAGTTCAAACGAAGGAGATATGACCTTCCGGTTGGAGGTCATGCGCAAATGGGCTCGACGAGTCGATTTGAAATCGACGAGCTCCACCAAGTGACGAGCCTCAAATCTTAACACCTCGGTCCGACATCTAATACTCTCGTGCATATATGGATGGATTCTTGACTCAATGGGCCGATAGAGTCCAAGAACACCCAAACGGAGTTTAAACGAAGGAGATATGACTCGCCGAGGTCGCGCGCAGCCAGTCTTGACGAGCTGATTCAATCGACGAGCTGCAATCAAGTGACGAGCTCAATAACACCTTGGTCTGATATCTAATATCTTCCTACATATGAATGGATTCGAACAACGGGCTTTCCATGTGAGTCCAAGAACACCCAACCTGAAAGTTCAAACGAAGGAGATATGACCTTTCGGGTTGGAGGCCGCGCGCAATTAGTATTGACGGCCGACCTCGAATCGACGAACAGACCGGCCGATGTTCAACTTACAGGACGAGCCGAAGCTCTTCAGACGAGCCGAGCTCTTCAGACGAGCCGAGCTCTACATGACGAGCCGAGCTCAGATGACGAGCTGACTCGCAGACGAGTCGAGCTCTACAGACGAGTTGAGCTCTACATGACGAAGCTGAGCTCGCATGACGAGGTCCTACGACTTACGTGACGAGGTCCGCCGACCCCATCTGATCTAATTTCTATGGCTGACCTCTCACCCATTTGACTGTTCAGAGTAAAAAGACCATAACTCAACCACAAAATCACTGGAGAAATTCAGGTGCCTAGCATCAAGTTCATTGATGTGGGCTACTCCCAGAAGGACTTATCCAAATTCCTTCTTTTGCTTCTGACTAAAACCTGGTTCTATGTCCGGCTAGTTGACCCGAATTGGCGTTAACCTAATCTCACTGCATCTAAATGGACCCACCCCTGCAAAGGACCATAACTTGGTCTACAGAGGTCCAAATCAAGAAATTCGAAAGCCTAACATCAAGTTCATTGATGTGGCTACAATTTACTAGAAGGACTCACTTCTGTTCCCTGTATTTATGACCCAAAAAGAAGTTCTAAGGTCCGGCTAATACGTAGGATCAAAACACGGAAATTTACTTGGTTCTAATTGTAGCTAGACCCCCTTCCCGACACAACTATAGAAGCCTTAGAACTTTTCTCAACTCAACCCTACACGAAATGAGTTTAGAAGTTCCCAAACCCAAACCATACACAAAATAGAGGGTTCTAAGCCATGTATCCATACTCAAATTTAGTAATTCCATACTCCCATAGTTTTTAGACAAAACTATACTCATAGTTCTATACAACCCAAGACATGTGTATTCATACAAATATTCACAGTTCCATACCTGTGATCATCTCTTTCCTTTTTCTTCTTCTCTTTCTCTTCTTCTTCTTCCGTCATTTTCCTTCTCTACACTACAAAAATGAGATATTTATTTCTGTCTTATCCCTTTTATTACTTTCAAGGAGGAAACTTCCTCCTTTCCTTCAAGCCACTTTGTCTCTTCCACTATTTTCTTCTTATTTTATTCTAATATCTTTCTTTATTACTCTTTCGGCCCTCCAATTCTCTATTACTCTTGATTTAACTTATGCTTATTCCTACTTGGGTATATGAACTTATTATATTACACTTCTTGGTCATGAATTGCAATTTATTAATTTACCTTTAACTATTTTATTAATTCCAAGTTCGCTTATTTTATTTTTTATCTTTAATTTATTTCTATAAATATACTTTTATTTTTATTACACCCTAAACATGTTCGAAACTCCAAGGCAAGATAATTCGTGACAAGCACTCTCTACAATTTTCTACGCACTTACTTTATTTGCTTTAAAATAGGTCAGGTTGCTAGTCGAGCCAATATAGCCCATCATCCGCTAGTCTCCATTCACTTGTTGAAATGACATCGTCGGCACTCGTCTTTACAAAAGCATTTGCTACCACATTAGCTTTTTTCTTCGTGGTGGTAATCTATTATACAAACATAATTCAATAACTCTAACCACCTCCGCCGCTATCTCAAATTTAAATTCTTTATGAGTCAAAGAGTGCTCGAGACTCTCGTGATCCGGTGTAAATTCTACACTTCTTCATATAAGTAGTGTCATATTTTCAAAGCAAACACTACCACACTAACTCTAGATCATGAGTGGATAATTTGTTCACGCGGGCTTCAACTGCCTGGATGCATCAACCACTACTTTCCCATCTTGCATTAACACACATCCTAAACCAATGCCTGAAGAATAACTGTATAGAGTATACTCTTTTCCCGAGGTAGGCTGCGTCAATACTGGTGCTTCAACCAACATTTCTTTCAACTGTTCAAAAATATTTTGACATTTATTTGTCCACTCAAACTTTACTCCCATTTCCCCGAGTAATTGGGTATTTTATAGTTGCTTACAAAGAACTTTTCTCTACAAATCTTCTCTATAATATCTTGCTAGGCCCAAGAAACTTCTCACCTCAGTTACATTTCAAGGCGATTTCCAATTTACAACGACCTCAATCTTTATAGGGTCCACTCTTATACCCTTAGCTGACACAATATGACCTAGGAAGGAAACTTCCTTTAGCCAAAAGTCACATTTGCTGAGTTCAGCATATAACTTCTTCCTTTTTAACGTCTCCATGACTATTCTCATATGCTGTTCATGTTCTTGTGCATCCTTAGAATACACTGTGATGTCATCAATAAAGACCACAACAAATTGATCCACATATGGTCAGAATACCCTATTCATTAAATCCATGAATGCTGCCGATGCATTAGTCAACCCAAATGGCATTACCAAAAACTCATAATGGCCATATCGAGTTCTAAATGCAGTTTTCGACACCTCGACATCTTTCACTCTTAGCTGATGATGCCCTGATCATAGGTCTATCTTCGAAAAGACACCCGCTCCCTTTAACTGATAAAAAAGATCTTCGATTCTTAAACGGCACTGCTTTTCACCGCCACCTTATTGACTACCGATGACCAAAGCATATTCAGAGAGTGCCATCTTTCTTTTTCATAATAAAACAGGTGCACCCTAGCATGAACACTGGCCTGGAGCAACTTTATCCAAGTTCTTAGAAGCGACTTTAACCCTTCAACTCCTGGGCTGAGCCATCCTCGCATAGTGTCCCAGACATAAGGGTTGTTCTCAGTATAATTTCTATGGATATCCACTCTTAAGGGGGGAATACTCGTAACTCTTCAGTGAATACACCTGGAAAATTCCTTACTACCGAATCTTTTCCACATCAACTGGGACCTCTCTTAGAGTCATATCAAGGCCAAGAACGCTCCTACACCCTTCTCATAAGTCTCCTGGGCTTTGCATAGCTACATGACATTGCATATCATGTTTGGATCTAATGCTCAGACACTATCACCTTAGACTCAAGCGAGCACCACGATTACTACCGCTGCTGGACTACAATCAACGATGGTCGGTTTAGACAACCAATCCTTTTCCGTGAATCAAGTCAAACTCTCGAATGGTAAGGTTATCAAATTAAGAAGAAACTATCTTTCTCGATAAATAAACGGGCAATTTCGTATATGCTATTCACGCCAATGACAGGCCCCAATGGACGAAGGTCACATGGCATCATATGCTAACCGCTCCACTGGTATCTTTATCAAATACATGTGTTCAATGCATACATACGATTAAGTGGATCCAGGATCAATTAACGCATGCACTGTACAATATCATAAAGAGAAAATATACCGCCTATAACCTGGCGAGCATCTTGATTCTCACGGCCTACAGGCTATGCTCATGCCGGTGTCAGAGGTATGTGATCTATCCATTGTCTCCCGTAGATTGTGCCCCTCGTCTCTACGCTTAAATCGGCCATCTCAACCCCTACCTTGATCTCTCGTCGAAGGTAGTGTAACTGATTTTCCTCTGCCACTTTCTTGCAAACTTCTATTATTCCCTGACTCTCTGGGACACTATGCTATCAAATGATCAGTATTTCCACATCGGAAACACCCTCCTGTCAATAACCTAGCAAACACTCAAATGTCTTTATGGTAAAATGTGCACCAGATTTGATGTCCAATAGAAGCACCACCTTTTAACTGTGCTGCATCGACCCTTGCATTCCCACCTCTCATACCTGAACCGTATTCGATCGAAATGAGACTCCTTATCTCTTTCCCTACACACGGTTTCTAGAAAACTTCTTCTTCTGAGATCTTTCTTTGCTGCTCGTTTCAAGTCTCTCTACTTTCATTGCAGCTTAGACCAACTGATAGAAATTCACCTATTGGAGAGAAGTCATAGGTGCCAAATATCTCTTAATGGAATCATGCAATCCATCCTCAAATTGCCTACACCAAAATGCCTCGGTGAGAACCAACTCCGGTGCATACTTGCTGAGATGATTGAATTCTTTCTCATATTTAGCCACTGATAAGTTCCTTTGCTTAAAATTCGAAATCAAGCTCCCACTTCACTCCTATATACTTTAATGTACTTTACCTTGAACTCTTGGACAAAGAACTCCCAAGTCATGGGATTTTGAATCCTTGGACTTCTCAACACTAGCTTCCACCAATCATATGCCTCACTTTGCAATAGTGAGACTACACATGATACTCTCTGATTAGGAGGGCATCTAACTTCCTCCACTATTCTTTGTAACTTTTCTAACTAGAATTCCGCTTTATCAAACTCTTCCATGTTTGTTATATGGAATCTCAGCCCATGTTCTACCAGTACCATCGAGGTAGCTTTCTTGAGTCGTTAATTCTTCCAATACTCAAGTCATGTCTTCGAGATATCCTCAACAAAGTTTCATTCGATCACAGGCGCGACTCTAAGTTTAGTTATCTGTAAGGGTCCGCTGTAATCCATGATCTCTGTGGTTACACTCAAAGTTGTTTTTCAGCTTGACGGGAGACTGATCCATCCATACAAAATACAGACATCCACATCATGCCAACACATTACTAAACACATGCTTTTCTAATCTATACCTTCTATCTTAGAACTACTAAACCTAGGTTTTAAAACATCAAAACTCAAAGCTTGATACCAATTAACTCAGAACACTTAGTTACTACTTCAATCAAGAATATAGTATTTTTTTGTTTACTATAATATGACCATATACTCGTTAAACATTTTAAATTTGAAATATATTCGTATAAAGGATTAAGCAAAATATATTCAAACTCTGCTAAATGGGAGTGTTCAACATATACAAACTTTGGCATTGTTACAAAAACAAAGACATATACAAAATTATCAAAAAGGTCTTCAGTGGGTAATCTAGTATTGGCGTTGACTCGCTTATCGATGATCATTCTAGCCTCTATTTCCTTCTTCATACCTACATGGATGAAACACTCAGCAAAGCTTATAAATTAGTGGGAATAATACCCGTGGACTAATTATCAAGCGCACCAAATTGGTGCGTTTATACAAATTTTACATTAATTATCAACAAAGGAGTTACTATAACTGTGCAACAAAGACTCAAAAACTCGATGACCAATTTTGTGCATATTCAAATTATTAGTACCATTACTTAGTTTCCAAAAATTAATCCTGTGAAAGCGCACCAAAACTTGATATCGACTCAAAAGATGCATCAATGCTCTAAGGTATCAATTTTATCACTAAACTTAACGAAAAGTTACTTTGGTCTTAAAATTGCAAGTGCACAAGTCGCATAAGTTAGAAAGTGACCCATAAGTCTAAATATCACTCCTTACGTAGGATTTGTTTAATTTAAACTTCAACTACCCCAACTACTCAAGTTCTACACTATTTGAACGTTTAGTTTAGATGAAAATTTAGTAACCTAATAAGAATTTTAAAAACTAGAATCCTACATTTAATATAAAAGAAAAAGTTAAATCCTAAAAGGTTGACTCGGACCGAACTGCATCATTGTCGAAGTAAACGCCTCGATTTCACGTGAAATTGTCAATTCCTGCATCCCATTCTCCTTCTATTTTTCCTAGAGTGAACCTGAATTTGTCAACAGGTAAGGTATTATGCCTTGGATTCCTCCTCTAACCATACTTTTCATCGAGTGTGAGGTTCATGTTCATTCCAAAACATGATTCTAATCAATTACTAAATAGAATTTCTCCGTATGATCTAGGTATTTTTTCTTTTCCAACACTTTATACCCATTTCTTAGTGATCAGAGATTTCTCGTTTCCCATGACAGTGGTAGCAACCGTAAGATCTGCATAAATAAGAATAATGTCTCTTATCTCTTAAGATCCGAAGAGTTTTCTCTTCCCTTTGATTCGATCTCATAACACGGATCAAGATCATTCTTCCGCCACCTGGCTGAGGAGATTCCCCACTGATTAAATTATATCACTACACTATTCTAAACTATGAGCAATTGAGGATTTATCTAAGTAACCTTCAGGAGTTCATTAGTTCATCAAGATAGTCTAACATACCCCAATTAACCGGTCTAAGCTCTTAGGAATTTCCATCTCGTGTTACCCGTAGGGCCTTGGAAATCGTGAGCTAAACAATAGTTCTTCTATGGTATAAGCTACCAAAATCGGGGAACAATTAATACCAAGAACAACACCATTCAAATAAACTCAAATTAAACTCAGAATTTTTCTTCTCATTTTTCGTAAAAGACCATAACTAACATCGATATTTCCTGGGTTGGAAGTCAGGTTCTCGAAACCGGATTACATACATCAACATCGGAGGCGGAAAATTCCACGTAAGTGTAATCAATCAAGAAACGACGGCCATTATTCGAGTTCATCAGATTCAAACAACAATCGTAAATGAATTTCAACATTAAATTTAAACTTCAAAACTTCTTTAACAAATCACTGCTTTCTCGCATCCAAAGGACAAATGAAAATATCACTGCGCCAATCTACAAAGAAATGAAAATAAGAATAAAAAATAAAAGAAAAAGAGGGCTATAAAAAGAGTCCTCGCCCCTGTACTTTGGGCCTGGTTGCCACTGACTGATCGCCTCGCTTTCCAAGTAGCCAAGCTCTATTTACTGTGAGCCCTAAAAGCTCAGTCTTCAACTTAAATGCTTTATGAATCCCTAACTTGTGCCCTGTGTCAGTTCTCTCTCAATCGCGACTAAAGTTTTCATTACGACATAGTTTCAATTTTCACAGAGTTTCAACAGAAGATACCGTCTCTGTCAGCGACCTAGAAGACCTTATGCTCATTCTTTCGAGTCATGACAAAGATATATTCTCGTTACGACATTCTTCTCTCTTTGAGATAACTCGTCGCACAGAAGCCTTCGCCGAGACAATACCTCGTTAATTCAAACATGTGTCCAAAGATCGAGCATCACGTCATAAATACGCTTTCAAAGTGTTCTTCGCAAGCTTCGTGTCATGACCAAAGCCATGCTCGCTGTATTGATGATGATCCGCTTCTTCGAAATTGATGTCGCGACCAAATTTTCTTTGTCATGATTATTTATATGTGGTCTACTGGCAACATCGTTTTTATTATCACATTCCGCCGCTAATCTAAAGTCTCTGGCTACGACAAAGTTTTATCGCACTTTGCCTCGCTTCTCATTATTGGGCAGCCTTCATTTTTGATGTTGCGACTCGTACTTTTTGTGGTTGTGTGTTTTATATGTTTCACCCCAATATATTATATCGCACAACACTTTTCTAAGATGCAAGATGTCTCTCGTCAATGACTCCATTTTCCCCGTCGCGACAGATCTCTCTGTTCAACACCAGCCACATGAATTCAGCTTTAGTGCGGTCTCGACATGACTTCAGATTTGTGTTGAAACTTCGTCGCACTTAAGTCAGGTCACGATCTCGCTTTTCCGTTGCTTATTCCTATGTCGCGACTTCAAGATCTCTGGTCGCGACAACTCAAAACACCTTGCTTGAAGTATGTCACAACATTGACTCTTCAAGGTAAACCAAAAGTTAGTTTATCCATTGCCACCTCTTTTATCGCAACCTAGTTTTCTGTCGCTGACCTAAACTTCTTCTTCTTCAAGATCTGGCCCCACTCTTTAACAATTTTTTCCATGTCAGCAGAAGTCAATGTCACATTTAAGAGGGTTCTCATTACGACAGATATATTCCCGCCTTCAGCCCAAAGATTATGTCGTGAACATAAACTATCTTGTTCCCATTTCTGACTTGCATATTGCTTTTTCTCATCTTTGTCACAACGTTGTCTTCAATGTGATTCCAGCCTAATCACAATCAATCAAAGAAAATGTTGTCGCAACACAAGAAATGTCATTACTTGAAGTTCATCAGACACAAATTTCCTCAATCGCCATACGGACTGGCCGTAATTGCTGCTTTTTCTTCTTTCGCCGAAATCTCTCATTTTCGAAGTTAATAATTTCCACAAAACACAAAGTTTTTAAATACTTCATAATTTGGCATTAAAACAAATTCGAAAATACCGAAAACCAGCTTAAAAATGGATTAAAATAGATGAGTTTAAGACTCATCAAATTCCCAACCAAGTTTTCTCGTCTCGCTAAAGAAAATTTGTTTGTCCTCAAACAATTTAGCTTTATTTTTAAGGACATTTTTCTCGCTGGGTATTGAAAAATAATCAACTCGAATTGAAACTAGTTACTGCAGCCTTAATTTCAAATTCGCTTTTAGTTCGTAGTCCATAAAATTTTCAAATTTCATAAAACAAACTAATGAATTCTAAAATGTAAACAATTTAGTCAAGTTACCTATCTATGTGTGTGTGTTGGTTTTCTTTCATTTCCTCCTTGATAGGATTAGCTAATCTTCTAGTACTCTACACAGTGACTACAATTTCTTTTAGCTATTCAAGGTCCCATATGCTTGTTTTTCATCACTACTAATGTAGGCAAGTACCACTCAAGATCACCAGTCTTTAGCTCAGAGAGCTCGCTTAGGTGATCGGGTAGATATGGAGAATTTGTGCTAAAAACTTACCTGCATTCCACTCTTCCAATCAGGCATTCGCCTCTATCCTTCATCCTTTCCTTTCTCTACTAATGTCCGAAAATATATTCCCCAACTCATTCTCGATGTATCATATTGCCTATTCTCAGCTCGCATCTTTTAGAGAGAAGTCTCCTTTGCTTTTCTTTTACTATTCAACTATTTTTTGGGGATTCAGTTGCAATGTCTCATTCAGCTTTCTACCACTCTTAGAGAACTTTCGGTTAGCAAATTCTATACCAATTCGATTATTGTGGCACTTAGGTGTTGAAACACCCCTAAGAACTTAATTGTTTAAGAGAGGAAGGCCACAAGACAAAACTTAATCCTCTTTGACAATTTAAAATTTTGACTTCATCTCTGCATTCTTTTCCATTTCTTCATTTGTTCTTTTCTTTTTCCATCCTTCATTCTTGTCTCCTTTCAAATCAAAATAACATTCCCCCAAACTTGTCATTTTCTGTATTTTGAAGTTCCTATCCTAAAACTTGGGAAAATAAGGGTTCTTTACTGTAGGATTAGAATAAAGAAAGGTCTTGAGGCTTTCATTTTGCTGTTCAAATGAAGAAACTAGACAATTGGCTGAAATATGGAACTAGAGTATATCTTTATGCATATTAGCTGTGGTAGTTTCAAAGGTTCAACTTCCAAGGATGGCCTATATCACTCCCGTTAGTGGTATTGCCTAGGATTTCGCCTGACTAATCACCCAACAAGTTCTGTGACCTCGACTGCTTGACCGTGACTAAACCTTAAGATGTCCTCGATCCTTCACAAATCAAGCATGAACATTTCAACATATGCATTGTTTTTCAAAGACTTTCACTGACCTTAATGCTTATACAACAAGCTTCAAAGGTCTTAATCAGGCAAATAATTTAATACATTTTCTTAAATTTGAATCTTAAACTTCGCTCTAGTTTATACATGCAACTTCCTTGTCCACCATCGAGGCCTACCACAATTCTTCAATTACATAAGTTTGGTTCTCGAGGCTCGTTGTCGGTTGCTCTAATCAAGTAAGAGGGTTCATTTGATCTTGCTCTCAACTCAAAACATCCCAACACACCAACAATTGTAATCTATTCAATTCAACCCAAACTTGCCAACTCAATTTTCATATCAGATTCATTCATTTATTCAAAACAAAAATACTTTCTAATAAGCAATTAACAGTAAACAAAAAGAATTTGACACAGAATCATTCAGAAATTTATATTGAAATTTTATTAAGAGGGATGATTATACTTTGCTCGAGAGAAAGAGGCTACAGTTCATCTCTCTGGTAGGATCTGGAATCCTTTAGGCCGGGGAGGTTCAAGGTCGGGGGCTTAGCCAAAGACGGAGGAAACCCAGTGACTGAGATGCTCGCTTCTCTTCTCCTCGGAGGTTCTTCCCGCGAAGAGGCAATGATCACAGAATTCCACTCTGAGATCAATCCATCTCGCCTGGACCTATGTTGTTCATGGTTCCTTCCAAGTTTAGTGAGCATAGCGTATGTTCACTAAATCTGAATTCACTTGATCCGCACTCCCTTCATTCCACAACTTTTGCCCAGAGTCATTGGGCCCATCTCTAAATTCTTGTCCCTCTTCTCCATAAGCTTCCCAAATTCCTCAAACTGTTCCTTGTAGAGATACTTGAACCCCTCTGCCTTCGGCAGCATACTTCCTTCCAACTTTTCTTCTCTTTCATTTCCAAAAGGCCAACACATCTTCATCCCTTTTACCTACTCACTGTAAGGACTATTTTTAATCCACCTCGCATAAGCACTTCTCTCCTTTCCATTTCTTCCTTCCATTCCTCTTCCCTTTGCTGGTAGTTGTTCCCATCTGTTTTCTCTCTTCTCGGTCCGCCAGAAATTCTCTCTTATTCTCTCGTTGTCATTGCTCTAATTTCTTTCTCTCTCCTCCATTTCTTTTTTCATGTAAAACTAGCATCTCATGATTTCTTTATTTCCGTGGTTGCCCTTAGAGCACTCGTTGGTCTAAAAGTTTTCCCTTATAGCGAGGAGGAGATTGAAGTACGTGGACTTATTATGCTCAACTCATCTTCAATCAAGCAACTGGCCTCGGGAATTGTTCCATCCCCCACTGCTCTTATTCTTCCTAAGGCTCCTCTACAACTCCTGGCTAAATCTCTATCTCCCTCTATTTTCGCTTGGGGCCCCTCACGACCCCTCACAATGTCAAAGGAGAGATCCTAGTAGAGCGGTTTCCTTTCCTCGCCATACCCTTTATCCCAAATTTAATACAGAGTTCGTGATAGTTTCTGGGATGGGGATCGGCCCATCTTTTTACCATTCCTGTGGAAGGTTTTGATAGATTTTTCTATTATTTTTCCCACATCAAACTTATAACCCTTCAATAGGGCATATAAGATGATGGCTTCATTCTCCCTTATCAGAGAAGATGCTTTGTATGAACGATAAATGTAAGCTATAGCAAAACTAAACCCTGGCTTCTTCGTTAGTAGAACCCCAGGATGGATTCACGAGGATTTTCAGTTCCATTTCCCTTTCCACCAACAGAGTCCACTATTTTTTTATGGTTGTCTCTCGACCGCCTTCTTGTGGTGGCTTAGACTCCATTGGGATCCCCGATCCGCAAACCTCGTTAATCCTCTATGACTCATGGGACCGCATCTCCGACATACACTCGCACTTCATGCCGATCATATCGAGTAGAACTCCTTGACTACTTCAACATAACCATGTGGCTTGTTCTTGTAGAACAGGTTCCAGTCCCTCTTTCGATGATCTCTGCAAACGGTGAGATGAAAGTACTGAACCCCCTTTCTCCAATAAAACCTTTATCGTCGATTCTTCCGTATGGCGTTTCATTCAAATGAAATCATTTGTCTTGGGCTTCCATCTGCGCTTGCTCAACTATACTTTTTCAAACTTTTCTTCTTTCTCTTTCTCGAGTGTGGTTCTACGCCTTTCTCAAGACCTTCACATGCTTACTGGGTTATCTCAAATGAGGTTCCAGATAAACCCTTCTTTACTCAAGTGCATTCTTCCATCATCCTCGTTAAGGCCTGGGACTAAGCTCCTGGTTCCGCGATCAAGGATTTGGAATCGGGCTTAAGGTCCTCAAGCTCCGTGGTTTCAGTAGTGAGACGAGAGAAAATCTGAGATTTTTGTGAGAGTGTGGAGTGATATGAACAATGGAAGGGATGGCTTTGGGTTTTTTGAGAGCTTCTTCACTTATGGCTCAATAAATGAATGTCTTCTGTGGTCACGACAACAAATGATTAGGTCACAACAATACTTAGAATTTTAATTAAGTGGAATTTATTTTAGCATCTCTCAAAATTAATATTTTCGTCCAGTCTTTATTATTTAAAACCTCATGTCGCACACACACTTTAGGCTTGTTGCAACAATGACCCGCCTCGATGATTAGAAAATTTGCGACACATTTTATCGACTCACCGTTCTTTCGTTATAACCCAGTCGCAAGAAAATTCCCTGTCGCGACAGATTGGTATCCAGGAACAAAAGTGAGTCGCAACACTACAGCACAGTGGTCGCAACACCGCTTATGCTGCTATCAAAATTTGTCGCACAGAAAAACAAAGTATCATGACACTATATTTCATCGAAGTTTGTCGCAATCGAACTTTTAATGTCATAATTTAATTTTCTTATGAAATGTCTTAATCCATTAAATTTTGCTATGGTTAACCTTTTTTCCCTCACTTATAAAATAATGCGCGACACGATTTCTATCATTACTTCGACCGAAGTTATTGTTTCCCCAACTTTCTACAACTTAAAACTGCCTTCCTATTCAGTTAATCACCCACAACTCAGTCAAATTTTTTTTTTTTTTTAATTCAAGCATTGTGAAGTCATATCTAGTAATAGAAAATCATCAATTCAATCATGAACAACTATCTCAACACATCAACATAGCATTCAAGAACTTTGTAGCAAATTTTCCCAAACTTAATATATGCATTATCATTCAAAATAAGTTTAGGGAATGATAAACACTCTCAGAGTTAATTAATGTGATATTTTAATTCGAGATACTTTGTCAGTTTCATTAGCCTTTCTTGAATTTTGCTTCATTGTCCTAAAATAAACAAACCGAAAATAAAACTACTGACATTTAAACTACAACCTCAAACACAAAATTCAATCGAACTACTCAAACTATTAAAAACTATTAAAAGATTAAGAAACTCGCTTGGTCATTCCCAAGAAGTTGCTCGCCATCGTCCTTAGCTGTGACATTTGGTCAGATTTTGTCTTTTTCTTCAACATTATTTTTGCTCGTTTCCTTTAGTCCGGGAAATTTCATCGGGTTTAGTCTCCATGCATGCGTCATTCTACATTTTCGTCTCAGATTTCCACACTTCTATCATAGCTTCTGATGTGAGATCTGTGGATCTAACTCGCATTGCCGGGAAATGTATTTATGGCTGATGAAGGTTAGGGCCACCGTCCACTTAAGTCTCCAAGTTTCTCAATGAAGACATTTGCTCAAAACATAGTCAGGTGAAATTCTCTAGTTCAAGAAACTTTTCTTCATGCACATTTCAGATCCTTTTGTTTTCCTCGGGCCATGAATCAAGAACACCCGATCTTCAAAGGTTTGAGTTATTTTATGCCCTTGATAATCGTCCTTACTCGTCCCTATTTTGTCACGGGCCATGTTACCGCCACAAACCTGCCAAGTATAAGCCTAATGGTGGCTCCACCATGCCTGTGACCATGTTGTGATCCTCCACCATGTGAAAATTTTCATGGGTTTTTTAGTGTCGACTGCAGTGTGTGTGCAAATCAAGTTAGGGCTTGAAGTGCAAAACTTCGGGCTTCATTCATGTACTTTGTTTCCTCAACTCGGGTAGGCTCTTCTTCCTCATACCCTCGCGCATTATTTCTCCTTTTTCCTTCTCATCAGCTCCAATCATGCAAGGTATCCTCTCCCCATTGCTACTCGCCTTGTTCATTACTACATCATGCTCGCTTCTATGGTCAGGAATCTATCCAACGAATCAGACCATTTCCCTCATCCCACTGCTTACTCCCCCGAAGATTTGGGATTTATTCAGAGCTGCATTCGCAAGGTCTTCAATAATTACTACTTTCTCTCGCACTTCTTCTTTAAAATTCCATACAGATGCATCAATTATACCCGAGGTATAATTCATGGCACTTTAAAATCTCCATAGTGATGCATCAATTATACCTTTGAGGTATAATCTATGGCATGGTAAAATGTCCATCTCTGTTGTCAAATCTATCCCATGCATAGGGCACCTCTTCGTAGTCTCCTTTGTCCTCTCCCATGTCAGATAAGACTCATCCTCCCTTGCTTGAACACAATGATTTCCTCTAAAGAACAGATTGAGGAAAATGTCATGAATGCTCTCAAACAGTTTCTTCCTAAGTATCACCGATCCCACCCGGGCAAGTGAGTCAAACCATGTGGTTATGATCTCTGTCAGAACAAAGAGTTGAAGTCATCACATCGTGTCTCACTCCATTGCAGTTTCACGTTATTTGTCACTTCTCAATCTCCCAGATGCTCATTTGAGATCTTAGCGTGGCTGCTGAACTCGGTGTCAGCCGGGAATCCATTGCAAACCCAAATGTCACCAAAATTGTTGTCAATAGGCTGTCTCACAAGAAATATTTTGATTGACACCAAAATTCCCTCCACTGTTACTTCCGTAGTTTCCATGCTTCTTATTCTTTTGGAATAGTCTACAATCTTTCATTTGATTAGCCATACTTCTATCTTCTACACTGTAGCTTTTCTCGCATTTTTCTGTATTCTTCAACTCAGATCAATGCATCTGCTTATGATTTTCTATGCATTTAATATTCTCCCCGAAGTGGAAACACATCAGATCAATGAGAGTTATGATACAAAAATATATATTCATTAAAAGTCAAAAAGATTCAAGAGCTTTATTTAGCCACCGCCGCGTTGCAAAACTATTTGTTTATTTTCAAAACTTTGCAAAGCAAAGAAAAAGGTCCAAAGTAGATTATCCTTTCACTGCACTTTGATTTTAAACTTTTCTCACCTCGACAACGATGCTAAAACTTGTTGGACTAAATGAAGTTATACAATTATGATTAACACCAAAGATACAGAACTCCAAAGAATCGTACTGAAAAACCTTGTTAACCAATTTGTTGTGCATATTCAAATTGCTAGTCCCGCATTACTAAGATCAGCAATTTAACCGGAAGGTATAAACGTAAAACTGATATATATCAGCATGCACGAATGCTCAAGCAGAATAATTTTATCACTAAACTCAATTGAAAAGTTACTTTGGTCTTAAAACCGCGCCGTGTCGTATTAAGTAATAAAGTGGACTTATAAGTCCGGTCTATCGTTCTCTGAGATTGAAAAGGAATTTAAACTTCAGCTACCCAGCTACTCAAGTTCTACACTATTTAAGCGTCGTTTAGATGAAAAATTTAGTAACCTAATACAGATTTTTAAACTAGAATCTTACCTTTAATATAAAAAGAAAAGTTAAATCCTAAATCTTCTGGCCGAACGGATGTGCTAGAAGTAAACACTAGGATTTCAATGTTGTAGAAATTATAATTCTGCATCTATTCTGTTCTATTTTCCTTTAGTGGAATGCGAGATTTGTCAAGAGGAGTGAGTAGTATAGTTTGGATTCACTCCTCTAACTTACACTTTTCCTTTGGAAGTAAGGTTCATGTGTTCATTTCTACAAACATGAATTCCTAATCAATTACCTTAAATAGAATTTCTATGTAAGATCGTTATTTTCTTTTTCCAACACTTTATGCCCCATTTCTTATATTTGCAGTTTCTTGCTTCCCCGCATGTGAGACATTGCAATATCTCAACAAAAAGAACGATGTTTCATCCTTAAGATATGAAAGAGTTTCCTCTTTCCTTGATTAGATGTCATGCTAACACAGAATCAAGATCATTCTTCCGACGGAGGATCTCTAATTATTAAATTGATATATCACTCGGCACATTCTCAAACCATGAGCAAATTGAGGTTTTATCTAAGTAACCTTTCAAACTCATTAGTTCATCAATATTAGTCTAACAACCCCAGTATGCGTTCTCTGAAGCTCTTGGAATCTCATCTACATATTTTCAGGGCCTTACAGGCTCAGGCTAAGCGATAGTCATTTCATAGGTATAAACTACTAAAATTGGGAACGTTAATATCAAGAACAACACCATTTCAAATAAACTCAAAAATTCATGCTGGGATTTTTCTTCTCATTTTTAGAAAAGACCATAGCAACATCAGATCTTTCCACAATTGGAGTTGTGTTCCACCGAAAAGCTGAATTCAGTAACACCGACCAAATCTACGATGGAAAAATTCCCACTGTAAGTGTAATCCAAGCTGAAGAAACGATTTCGGCGTTTGTGCAGGTTCATTGCATTCAAACAGTAATCGTAAATGAATTTCAACATTAAATTTCAACTTCAAAACTTTTGAACAAATCACTGTTTCAGATCCAGTGACAAATGAAAATATCACGCTACGCTAATCTACAAAGAAATGAAAAATAAGAATAAAAATAAAAGAAAAATATAATATAAAAGAGTCCTCAGCTCCCCAAGTACTCTAGTTAGTAATTTCTTTGAAATGTACCTGCTTACTGTGATCGTTTCTATTTATAGAGGCCTAAAAGTTTGGGCCTAACTGAATGCTTCTTTTATGAATCCTAACTATTAGGCCCCGAGGTTGTCTTCTCGGTCGCGACACGAAAGTTGTGTCCTTCGACATAGTTTTGAATTTTGTTTGCGGAGTTCTGTTGCAAGCGAGTCGTCATCGTGACACAGAAGATCTTGTGCTCATTCTTGCTTGAGTTTCGACATCATATTCTTGTTCTGACATTATTCTTTCCTTGATTATGATAACTCGCCGACCAGGTTTCGCTAATCTCGACAATGTGCATTCATTCCTCAAACATGTATGCCGCCCAGTATCCGTGCTCATGTCACAACACGGTTTCGGTCGCAACCCGCGAAGTTGGTGTCATGACCAAAGTTTTCATGTCGCGACGGTGATCTTCGTCTGCTTCTTGAATTGATGTCGCGACTTCGGCTTTTCTTGTGCAGCGACATTTACATTATGGTTCTTATTACAGCACTATCTTACATTATTTATACATCACCGGTGTGACCAGAAAAGTCGATCCACAACGAGTTCTCATACTTTACTGTTTCCTTGATGCGTTCATTTTTATGTTGCGACTAGACTTTTGTGTTGGTCTTTGCATGTTGCGACCCGATATGTTTCGTATCGCGACAACACTTTCTTCATTGGCTTGTCTTCGTGCTTCGACCCATTTCCTGTTCTGTGGGACCTATCTTTGTTATTTAACTTATGCTATAGCGACCGGTTTGTTATGTCGCGACATGACTTCTTGCATTTGTGTTGAAGCCTGTCGCGACTTAGAAGTTATGTAAACCTGTTCTCTGTTGAAACGATATTCTTGTGTCGACTTTGGTCGTGTCGCGACAATCCATACTAGGTTGAAGTATGTCACAGCATTGACTCTCCTTGTTGCAACCAGGTCGGTTTATCCATTAGCACTCACTGGCTAGAACCTCGTTTTTCTTGTCGCGGCCTGGCTACTGCCAGCCTGTAATGCAGCACCAGCGGAAATTTTCCATATTCTGAAGTCGGAGAATCGCGGCGAGAAGAGGTTTTGTCACGACAGATATTCTGCCTTCAGTTCAACATTATGTCGCAATGCCAACTATCTTGTTCCCGGTTGACTTGTGTCTTTCCCATTCTACATGCGAGCCTGCTTGTGCTTGTGACCTAGCTCAGTGTATAAATGAATCGGAAAATTTGTTCTAAACAGGAAATGTTGTTGCTTGATTTGTCACGACCACATTTCTATCTGACATGGACTGCTGCAATTCTTCCATTTTCTCTTCTTTCTTCTTGAAATCTTTCATTTTGCAGTTAATACACGCAAAACACAAAGTTTGTAAATACTCATAATTTGGCATTCGCGGCTCAATATTGAAAGCTAGCTGAAAATGGATTAAAATAGATGAGTTTAAGACTCTATCAACGACCTAATAAGGATCATCACTTTAGACACATGCATATACATCTAACCTATCTTAATACACATACTTATACATGGCTCATACATATCATACGTTCATATACAATTTGTGTCATTTATACTTTTCTTCTTGTTCATATCTTTGTGTACTTGTCATCACATACTTGGTAATGCTTCTCATATCATTTCATATCATGTAATTTATCATATTGAATCATTTGCATATTCTTGTGGTTTGTTTTTATGTTTCATGCCTGCATATACCTTAGAAGTGGATACGAGGAACTATAAAGGCCCGAAGGCGCTGTTATCATTATACGGACAATGACCTCTATAAGGGCACGAAGGCAGTTTGGCTCTTATCATTGTAGAGATAATGGCCTATAAGGGCTACAGAGTGATTAGGTACCCGGTAGAAATTTGAGCTAAAATCAACAATATTTATATACCTAAGCTCCTACAAGCCTGTAGTAGTCGAAACTCTTTACTTGAGTATAGTAGTCTAGGGTCGAACACGGGGATGGGTTTCTTCATAAAATGGTTTGCATTAGGGCATGAAGGTAAGGCTTTCTATTTGGACTCTTTGGAATTCATTCAAAAGCAGAATGGTTTGAAAACGAAGTGTAGCGAAAGTTAAAGCGAAATTAACAATGAAGAAATTTACTGAATTTAGGTCACTAACCACAGCGAAGCTAGAGCAAACACATGTCTCGGTTTTATCTCTATGTGAGTCAACACGGGATGTAGTTATGGCCCCTTTTGTTTAAAACCCTAACATTCTTTTATCATTTTAGGAGCTCGTAAAGATCTAAAGAATCACAGTGCATCTCACCAGAGCCTTGAACCTACAAAGCATGAAGAGTATTGACCTAAATTTGTAAGACCATCTAAAGAATCGCGATTGCATCTCTCACTGACTTTGAACCTAAGCTCTGGAAGTATTGGCCAAAACAATAAAACAAATGTTTAACCTAATTTGAAGAACCCTAACATGAATGTTACCTCACTGGGGCAAGTAAGGACCATCTAAGGCCACAATTACCTCTTATTAACAAGCCTTTGGATCTAAAGCATGAGTATTGCGAAACAATAACATCTATATTTATGCAGCTGAGTTTTGAAAGATAAGAGATATAAATACCTACCCATAACCTTTTAGTACATGAGACAACATGTAACCTACTACCAGCTAACTCCTTGTCTTCAAAGGAAGGAGGCTTGTAAAACATCTTGAATTGTCATCTTGAGAGGTGTGCACAGCGTGAAAGTGAAAGAAAGAAGAGAGAAAGAAGAGAGAAGAAAATAAAAGCAAAACTTAAATAAAACAAACTTTATTTAAAAGCAGTAATGAAAACACAATCACCAAAAACTTGTCTTTCTTCTCTCCTCTCCTCCTTATTACAAAACATAGAGGTATTTATGGACTCCTCGGAAGAACCTAAAAATACCAAAACCTAATAACTAAGCTAAGTTATAGGATGGAGAGTAATTCACCAAGTTTAGAGAAGGTTTACATTAATTACAAAGCATATTGAGGCCTGCAAATTTCGGCTGCAGGGAGAATTTATTTAGTGCGAATTTGTAAGGTTAAGCGAGGTGGCAGGATTGCGAGAATTTAGCGGATTGCGAATTTACGCTAGCTAGCGAAGATTTAGCTAAGCTAGCGAGTACTAGGTGAAGCAATTTCGCAGTGCTGCACGATTGCAGGTGGGCTGGCAGATTTACTGTCGTCTTGAAAGTTGACTTGTTGCGAGCAGATTTGAATTCATAAGGAGTTGGGTGGTTTACTTAACGAGGTTACGAGAGTGCACATTTCTTCTGCATTCCTCTCGTCATGTTCTTCTTTTGCATCATTTTCTTCGCTGCGCTGTTTTCCATTGATTTTGGGCTTGTTGATGGGCGAGACTAAAATTCCAACCTCATGATCGATCATTGCATTGAGGTTGAGATTAGTGTTATAAGAATAAAACAACCAAACACCCTCAAATTGGCATAAGTGTTACTAAGATGACATGAACACTTCAATTGGGATAAATGACATGATTAATGATCAAAAAGCACTCAAAACCTATCTAATATAGGGTTCAAAATTGCACTTTTTGAGCACTAATCACGAAGGCGCTGTTATCTTTGTACGAGACAAGACCTCATAGAGCCCCAGGTGCTATATTATTAAGCAGTGGCCAGTCGACATACTGATTTTTATCACTATTAGGGCATGCCCGTCCTATCTTTCATGTTCCTAAACAGACAATCCTATTTTTTATTTCATTTTCAATACATATCTCATATCCCAGAACTACTATTGTTCTCAGAGTAATCATATCGATGTTCTGATTCACTTATACATATTTACCCATGTATCATTTAGACATTTATATATGTTTGCTTATGCATTATTTGGACATTTAAGTCAATCCAATAATGGGTGTACATATTGTCATTTTATATGTCATCCCTTAACCAAGGAATAACACTACATTAAACAGGTGACTTCGAAGCAAGCCTCGTCAGCCATAATAGCAGTAAATTAACCTTAAACGATTTACAACCGGACCCCGAGACCAGCGGCAGTTCTCGAAAGACACTATTCACTGAACCGATCAATCGTTTAGTCCCAACCGGTCGACTGTTTCCACTTTGTGCAGTAGCTAGTAGCTATTGCATCCATTCGAATGACCATTCGAATGAACTGGTCAACTAATCGGTCGATCGTTTCCTCTTGAGTACGATGGTACGGCAGCCTCGCATCGGCGGAAGACTCATTAATCAGCGGTCGACCAACTGGTCGACCGATTCTTCGTTGTTTAAGGTTGGATATTACTACATCCAGGATGACCTTTGATCGGCAGGTTCATCCCGAAACCGAAGCATGGCTGTGTTTGGAAAAGCTTAAAAATAAGCTCCGCAGACTCTCTGAAGCGAAATGGCTCCTGAATGGAAGATAAGCCATAAACTTATCTTATACAAGCAAAACATTCCAAGTAAGTTTTCCTACACAACGAACAAAGAATGAGTTGGATTGTTTCTAACCCATAAATCCACTTCCTCACAAAAATCCATACAATTCCTACAAATTCCATACATGAATTCAAAACACATGTAGATTCCATGCCTAATTATCCTTTCGTATACCGCACCTAGTTTTCTTCTTCTACTATTCTTCCTTTCTTCCTTCTTCTTCTTCTCGTCTTACTCTTCTCTCTTTCTCCTTCTCACCAGAAGACCTATTGCTTCAATGCCAAAATGAGATTTTCTTGAGCCGTGTTTGGTCTTATCAAATTGACATCGTTTCATCTCTTGCATTTAGGTCCTTCTATTCATTCTTTTGCAATTCAAACTTATCAATATTTCTATCTGACATATAAACTTCTTATTATTTATAAGCCTTTAGGTCTGATTAAGTAAAATTTTCTATTTTACCCTTAGCCTTTGTATTAATCTGAGTTTTTATCATTTTTCATGCTTGTTTTAATTAAATTAGGAAAATGCAAATTTTACTATTTTATACCCTAAACATGTAATACAACTATGGGGTATAATTTGGGGTGTTATAAACAATGAACTATGGTGTTTAGCTTTGATTTGTAATATTTGATGTTTGGATTTTCTTATATATTTAGAATCAACTATAACTAATTTCTCATGTATTGATTGATCATCATTAACATGTTTGTGACCTAATTTGAGGTTGAGAAGAATAATTAGGAGTTAGACCATAGATAGATATTGTGTTTCACCATGAACCAAGTGTTGTGGATTACATGTGGCTTGTTGGATTTCAATTACTTAATGCATCCTTAGTTATGATGGTTTGATGTAGAGATGCAATATAACATTTCCCAAGGGTAGATTGTTATTGCTTAGAAAAATAACATGGCAAAGTGAAATTAAGTCTATTAATATGATTTAAGCATCATTAGGGAACAAGTAGAACCTCGCATAAGGAATTTGTTAGATGAAATCAAAATCCTAGGCTTTCTTGTAAATTAAATTTTCTCTTTGCGTAATTAAAGACTTTAGTTTAGGATTTCTTTAGTTTTAGTTTGTTTCCATTTCAACTTCACCTTTGTATTAATCTAAATAAAGCTGGAACTATTCTAATTACGGTGATTATTAACTTAATCATCATTGAGACGATACTCTTATTTATTACTTTCTTACTTAGTGTGGCGTCCACTTGCTCACGAAGAACCACTGATATAATTTTAGAGACATGTTTGCGCTAACAATGGACAAACTTGGATTCACATTTTTTTATTTTTCGAGTTTGGATGTTTATAGACAAGGGATGGTGGGTTGGCTTTTTTGGCTTCTTTTTCATCTCTTTTGTACCTCCTTTGGGCTCCTGTATATTTCTGGATACTTTAAGTGCCCTTGGTTGCTTTACTCTGTTCTAATACAATATGTGCATTTATTTATAAGAAAAAAAAAAAAAACATGAAGGTTGTGAAATTTTTCATTGATTTTGCAAAATTTTTATAAATACCATTTTTTATGATGTGCTTTTTTGACAAACTTCTTATTTTTCAAAAAGTGGGCATTGAAAGCATCTGCCAAAAATCATTGGAGGAAGGTGTGGAGTTTCTATTAAATATTGGAAATACAATGCCCTGCAAGGAAGCAAAAATTTTCATCTTGTGAGTTAAATTTATGGGCATGTTATCATAAGAGATGTTTTGAAAAGTATTAAAAAAATCTTGGAAATGTATTTATTAGTAGGCTGACATACCTTGTTCCTCAATCGGTTTATCTTCTTTTCCACAGAAATACTTACTTTACCTTGTATGAAATTCACATGTGTATTTAAATGCTTTGAATCTCATAATGTGAGAACATGATTACATAGTTTGCTATAGTTCTTGTCAATTGATTTTTTTCTTTTATTTTTCCATTGCCTGAGATTGTGAGAATTAAATTAATTATGTGGCTCATCACACAAACAAGAACATTCATATTGAATAAGTCGAGAATCAAAATCTTGGATTTACAGACCCGTACACAGATCCATAACAAAATATTGAAATATATGAATCTGAGTTTGCGGCTTTATGATCTTCCAAATCTACACTAGTTTTCTGTCTAATATTTCTCTCTGACAATGGGAATCAGAAGAATTGAAAATCATTGTGTGATCTGAGGACCATGACCCCTATTTTATAAACAATGGTATGCATTTATAAATGATCATTATCTGTTCATAAATAATAGCATCTGTTTATATGTAGAGTCATGCATTCGTAATTTCTATTTTAACCCATCATAAAACTTATGGAGTGCACCTCTCTCTTTACATTATTACTTACATTTTATTCTATGTAATTAAAAAATTTAAAAGTTAAATTAATCACTTTAATTCTTCTTTATTTGATAGCCTATAATTCACATTTATTTAATATATCAGCCCATATATTTAATTTTACTCCAACAATCTCCCACTTGGGCTAGATATGTAAGTTTATAAACATGAATTATACTTTATGAGCTCATGGGTTTTACTATCAAAACTTTATATATTTTACTCAATCTTGTCCATTAACCACCAATATAGAATAGCGATCGTCGTTACATATTTCGTACCTAGACCCATCAATGATCACATATATCAATGCAACTAATGACAAAGATCAAGTGTGGATGTGTAGCATGGAAATTTCATGCATTGTGATCTTAACATGCCTATTTCCAACTTGTCCTCCTTAAACCTTAATGAGATCAAACCATACAAAATTAGAGTGAATAAAAATTTAATACTTTACTGCAGTAAATAACCTTAACATCCATAATATCCATAACAAATGTATCTATAAATAAAAGCATCCAAAATACAAACTCCACTAAGCGACATATCACGAAAGAGAAACCACACCCATATGAGCGGTGTGCTCATGAAGAACCTCCAGGTAAGTAATCCCTTAGTCAGTGGAATCTTTTTTTTTTTAATCATGAGTTTGTCCCCAGTAATGCTCTATAGATATAAGTCTACTATGAACCCTTTCTTTGACAACTAGGAATTTGATGTCTATAAATTTTGACTTCGTCGAACTCCTGTTGTTATTGGATTATAGTATTGCTGATTTATTGTCACAAAATAACTTAAGTGGTCTTTCATGCCATCAGTATCTCCGACCACAATGACAAAATTTACTTAACCATATTTTATGATTGGATGCCTCATAACAAACTACAAATTCAGCTGCCATGGTAGAAGAAGCTACAATAGACTGTTTGACACTCTTCCAAGATATAGCACCTATAGCAAGTAAGTAGATATAGCCTGAAGTAGATTTCATGCTACCTCGGCATCCCCATAAATCAGTCGAATATCAATGATCTCTAAGCCCGGTCGACTTTCCATAAGTGACATGTAGTCTTTTGTTTCTCACCCATGAGTACCTCATGACTCGGCAGGCACTTTATCCAATGATCCTTTCGAGTTGTAAGTATTTACCCAACATGCCAACAATGTACGCAATATTCGGATGATACATACTTTAAGGCTCCTTCGGACTTCCTATTGGCGACTCATAGGAATGCATTGGCATATCCTGAATCTCAAAATTATTCTTGGGGCATTGACTAAGACTAAATTTGTCTCCCTTAGCCACAGGGGTGTCACCTGGTTTGCAATATGCATGCCAAACCTTTTAAGAATTTTCTCAATATAGCTCTTTTGTGATAAACCAAGTATACCTCGAGAGCGATCCCGGTGTATTTGTATACCTAACACAAAAGAAACATCACCAAGATCTTTCATCTCAAATTTCTTTGATAGAAATCTCTTGGTTTCATGCAACATGCCTATATCGTTGGTGGCAAGCAATATGTCATCAACATATAAAACCAAGTAACTAATAAACCTCCCCTTAAACTTATAGTATATCTGATCATCGAAAACCATATTCATCTCAAAACTAGACGAAATGATAACTTGATGACGTAATACCATTGGCAACTTGCTTAAGCCCATAGATGGATTTCTTTACTTTGCAAACCATCTTCTTTGTATCTCCGACACAAATTTTTCTTGTTGCACCAGATTGTTTCATCAATGTCACCATTGAGAGATGCGATCATAACATCCATCAGTGAAATTTCGAGTCAAGTGCGCCTAGTGCCATTATTGTCCTAATAGAGTCTTTAGATGAAAATGGAGAGAAAGTCTCTTTATAATCGATGCCTTCTTTTTATGTATAACCTTTAGCGACAAGACGTGCTTTGTATCTCTCCACATCACCTTTCGAATCACTCTTGGTTTTAAATATTCATTTGCAACCAATGGGTTTCACATCATTGTCCTTCATGGACTTTATCTCCTCATTCATGGCATCAATCCACTCTTGAGATTTAGAAATTTCCAGGGCTTGGCAGAAGTTGATTGGATCATCTTCCACTTCTGATATCCGACTCATATTTCTTAAGAAATCTGATGTAATCATCACAGCCTTTACTTCTCCTTTCTCTGGTGGATCTCATGTGTGTAGGTTGCAGGAGGTAGAGTTTGTTTTCTAGAGCAGGGAGGTTTCTTGGATATTGTTTGATTTGGATGCACTTCTTGACGATGTCGAGTATAGGAACTGATCAATGTTAATAACAATTGTGGAATATCCAACATATTCTCTTCAAAAAACAAAATCTATCCTTATCTCCCCCATCAAACTCAACATCCTCAAAATAGAGCATTCCCATCTCAAAAATTGATTTGTGAAGCTAGGATCATAAATTTGTAACCTGGATCTTTTAAATATCAATAAAATAGCAACTAACCGGTTCTCGAATCCAATTTCTTTTCATGGCTGTAGGCCTTTAACTAACTAGACATCCCTAAATGTATAAGTGCTTAAGAGTAGGCTTCTTGCCCGTCCAAAGTTCATAAGGGGTTTTAACAGTTGCTTTAGTTGGTACTCTGTTAAGGATATCTGACTACTGATGTTAATGCTTACTTCCAGGTGATTTTGGCAAGTTAGAATGACTAATCATACTTCTTACCATGTCTTTGAACGTTATGTTTCGCCTTTCAGCAACACCATTCATGTCTGGAGAACTTGGCATGGTGTACTTTGGGATGATACCGCACTCTAGGAATTTAGCAAATGTTCCCGGACGTTGTTCACCTGAACCGTCATACTTACCATAGTATTCACCACCACGGTCAGATCTGACATTTTTAATCCTTTTGTTGAGTTGATTTTCAACTTCAACTTTGAATGAATTGAACACTTCCAGTGATTGAGACTTTTCATTAATGAGATAAAGGTAGCCATACGTGAAAAATGCGTCTATAAGCGTGTTAAATCTTATTTAGCCATTCATGAAACAGGAAATGGACCCTGAGAATATTTAATATGCATAAGTTCTAAGACATTTCTTATGCAGTGGCACAAATCTCCTGTGTTTGTTTGTTTTCCTTTATGCAATTTGTACAAATTTCAAAATCTGCAAAATCAAAGGGAATCCTTAAAGTCCCATCTAACAAACCTTTCAATTCTCTTTTTGAGTCTTGGCCTAATCTCTTATGCCATATTGATGGGAATTCTCATTGGTTAATTTTCTTTTAACTTACCTCGTACTTAATTCTGAGGGTTTCATGATATGAAGCTTAACTGTATCAAACATATGAGTTATCTACATAAGATAAAGAACTAGTACCAACCAAATTTGAATTAAAAAAAAGACTAAATTATTATTTCCCGAAAAACGAGAATAATGAAATTGTCAATACAAAATAAACCAAATTCTCTAAAACGATACAACGAGATGTCTCTTTAAATCAAATAAGTATAGCTTTAATAATAACCTAAATATCCAATTGCTGACTTAAGACCTTCTTGCACTTCGCTAAGATGTATACGCTCACCCGTCATTTGGCTTTGAGCTTCAGGCAGCCTTGCATGGACCTGATGATGTGAGTGGTTGCTCTAGATATCACCAAGTGTGTTTAGGTACTGAAGTCAAATTAACCTCAAAATTAAAATTAGATTAAGAAGTGTACCTTTCTTTGCATGGCTTATGATAGTTAGTACATTGCTTCTTCTTATCGCGGCTCCACTGAAGAAACAACCATCCAACCTTTTTTCTTTATGTTGTTTCTTTTGAGTATCAGTTCTATGCGACTTCCTTTATCTTCACATTTTCTTCCTTTATCCTTGGAAGTACCAGCCAGGCCAGACACTTTCTATCTTTTCTTGATTGACCTTTCCTCTTCTTGCATGTGTGAGATAGGCTCATTAAGGGACAGTCTCTTTTCTAACAGTTATAAACACCTTAAATTGATTAATTGTGTGGAAGAGATATCGGAACCAAATACACAAGCAAATCCTCAAGTCAAGTTTATATTACTCTGCTTTGAAGCAAGATGAGACATTTCCATAATGTTCCCAGTACCTTTATATCTCATTGAGATGAGATTTTCCAAAAGTGTTCTTGTTTCGTACTTTTCATTCTTGGCAAATCTATTCTTAATTTCTTCTAGGAACTCTTTGGATGTCTTTATCGTTTCAGATATTGTGCCCTTGAATGCTTTTGGAATGGCCTTCTTAATGATCATCAAACACATGCGATTTGACTTCCACCTTTCAATATCCCTCTTTTAGTCGGAGGAACTTTCATCGGTAAGTGTAAGAAAGAAACCCTTAACGAGTCCGGATCCATGACAC